>CM026553.1:3703911-4101350 GCA_015143295.1 Tetracentron sinense | reverse complement strand
ATGCATTTTCCCAAATTTTATGATGAAGTTAAGCTAATTATGGATGAATGCTGGATTAGACTTGGATTGGAAATGTTATGGAAGATGGGAAATGTATGGAGGACGGATAAATATATGGAGTGTGAATGGTGGAATGGATTGTATGATGGATCATGGTTGAGGAATGATTGAAAATGTAGATTGACAATGCTTGAGAGATAAATTTGCATTCGACTCTATGAACAGGGTTAGTAAATTGATTATTAAATCGTGAAATGAATTTGATAAGATATGGACTATGTGATTGTTTGGTAAGTAGGTATAATACTCATAGAAATTGATAGCAGGAAAGTAAGACTTAGAGGAAAATCTCTAACCGTGAATGCTCAACTATTTGGGATGGACAGTATAGGGGAGTCTGTGGTGGGAGATCGGTATCTAAGCAAATTACCCAACTCGAATGTTAATTTCGACACTAAGCACATATGCACGTGTATGTTACAAAAAGAGTCTCACAACTCCCACATGTGGACCACAAGCTGAGCAGGGCAGTAATATGACATTCTGAATAAGCATAAGCATAACATGGCCGTATCCGACCAAGGGAACGGCATGTCAACCATTTGATTCTGATGCATGGTCCGAGCCGCCAAGGAACGGCATGCAAACCCTATGATCTTCGAATGGTCGGTATCGCCAGAAACGGCATGTTCATTATGTATGATCTGAATAAGTGCATAAGCATAAGCATCACACAAGAAGTGGTTCTCATAAGCATATGCCGCCTTATAAGTGATTGTTCTTAAGTCTAAGATTCTCACAAGTACACGAGTCAGGTGATGATATGAGTATATGGGACCACGTTCCGTACTTGATTCGGTATTATGTGGTTGGATATGTTTATAGTGTAGATACAGGTTGGTTATCGTTATATACCAAATTTTATACTCTCGTTTTGGAGACTTGTTAGTGAGCCTTGTATGCATGGGTTCTTTAAGAAGGGTTTAAGTAATATGGCGATTCCAAAGTCCTATTTTAGCCTGTAGCGATTTTGGGGTCGTTACAAAATCCTGTCCAATAAGGTTGGCCTGACCATAATGTTAGCCCAAACAAGACTCCAGACGCTCCTACACTGAAAACCCGCATCAAGGCTAGACCCACTTTCAAGTAGCTTCCATTCTTGGACCATCAAGTGTGTCCAAGGAAGAACCCAGTAGGTCCTACTTAGCGCATCTGCCACTACATTCGCTTTCCCTGGGTGGTACTGGATGGAGCAATCATAATCCTTGAGGAATTCCACCCAACGACGCTGCCTCAAATTCAGCTCTTTCTGCGAGAACAAATACTTTAGAATTTTGTGATCGGTGAAAACTTCAAACTGCGCACCGTACAAGTAGTGTCTCAAGATCTTAAGAGCAAAAACCAAGGCTGCTAACTCCAAATCATGGGTAGGATAGTTCTTCTCGTGGTCTTTCAACTGCCGAGAAGCATAGGCAATCACCTTCCCGTGTTGCAGAAGAACACAACCTAACCCAACGAGTAAGGCGTCACTATATACCACAAAACCTTCACTACCTGATGGAACAGTCAAGATCGAAGCGGTGGTGAGACGCTTCTTCAACTCAAGAAAACTCTTCTCATATTTCTAATTCCACTCGAATTTAGCGTTCTTTCGAGTTAGGTGAGTAAGTGGAGCTGCCAAACTAGAAAAACCTTCCACAAATCTTCTGTAACAACCAGCTAGGCCCAAAAAGTTTCGAACCTCTGTAACACTCTTTGGCCTTCTCCATCATTCCACTGCTTCTATCTTGGAAGGGTCAACTGAAATCCCCTCTTTTGACACCACATGGCCTAGAAATGCTACTTTTTCTAGCCAAAACTCGCACTTGCTAAGCTTAGCATATAGCTCATGCTCACGAAGTGTCTTCAGTGTGACCTGGAGATGCATCTGATGCTCCTTCTGTGTCTTGGAGTATACTAAAATGTTATCCACAAACACGATCACAAAGCGGTCCAGAGTCGGCTTGAAAATCCTGTTCATGAGATCCATGAATGCTGCCGGGGCATTTGTTAGACCGAACGACATGACTAGAAATTCAAAATGACTATATCTGGTCCTGAATGCAGACTTAGGCACATCTTCCGCCTTTATCTTCAGTTGATGGTAGCCTGACCTTAAATTGATCTTGGAGAAATACTTAGCTCCTTGCAACTGATCAAACAAGTCATCGATCCTAGGCAAAGGATATTTGTTCTTGATAGTGACCTTGTTCAGTTGCCGATAGTCGATGCACATTCTCATCGAACCATCCTTCTTCTTCACAAACAAAACAGGAGCTCCCCAAGGTGATACACTTGGGCGGATAAACCCAAGACCAAGCAATTAATAAATCTGCTCCTTCAACTCTGCTGGAGCCATCCTATATGGCGCTTTAGAGATGGGTGCTGTACCCGGAGCCAACTCAATTACAAACTCTACTTCTCTATCCGGTGGCAAACCCGACAAGTCTTTGGGAAACACATCCATGAATTCCTCTACAACAGGGATACTTGAGGAATCTGGTGCTTCCGAGGTGGTAAGACTCAATGCCGCAAAACGAGCTACGTCTTTCTTCTTCAACCCTTGGAAACGAAAAGGAGGTTCACTGATTGGTCGAAAGTTGACTACCTTTCCAAAACAGTCAACATCCCCAGGGTATTTGGAAAGCCAATCCATGCCTAGTATGACGTCAAAGTCTTGGAACTCAAGGACAATCAGATCCTCTGGCATCTCTCTCTGACCTACTCGAATATTACAATCTCGATAGACCTTGTCAGTGATGACTAAACTACGGACAGGAGTAGCAATAGACAATTCATAATCTAATAGACTTGGCTCCGTCAGAAACTCTTGTGCAAAACTAGGTGTAACGAAGGAGTGAGTGGAACCAGTATCGATCAACACAAGAGCGAGAAAATCATTTATCAACAATGAGCCTGAATTAAATACACAAAGCCAATTTTTTCAAATCATGAATGCATACATATATCATACATCATACTACATAATATTCAATATCACACACATAGCATCAGAACAATATTTTAATTAATTAAAAACACAAATAGACGTACCCTGCACAACGTCGTCGGACGCCTGTGCATCCCGCTCTGAGGTAGCAAACACTTGACCCTGAGTAGGTTGGCGAGGCTGCTGAGGTCTAGTGCCCTATGGTGGCCTCTGCTGCATGGACTGCTTGCCTGGGGGCCTAACTCCCTGTGGCTGAGTCGGCTGAAGTCCCTGCTGAAAGCGGAGTGGGCAATCTCGGATCCGGTGTGAAACATCTCCACAATGAAAACAACCTCTAGTAGTTGCCCTACACTCTCCTACTCTATGCCTCTTTCCGCACTAGTTGCATACATCATACAACTGGGTCCCAGCAGTAGGCGGAGTAACCTGAGATGCTTGAGGGGCTGCCTGAATAGGCCTCTGAGACGGGGTAGGCCTAGCAATCGGCTTAGGACCTGACATCCTCAGCCTCTTGTCCTGGGGACCAAACCTACTTGCTTGCATCTTTTTCCTCTTCTTCAAAAATTCATCCGAATTCTTCTCAGCTATCAAGGCACGCTGGTACACATCCCTACATGTTTCGAGTTGAAGTATCGAAACCTTCTCTCGAATAAAATCCTTCAAGCCTCGCTCAAACCTCTTTGCCTTCATTCTCTCTGTAGCAATCAAGTGAGGAGCGAACATAGAAAGCTCTAAAAACTTGGCCTCATACTCGGCCACTGATATCCTCCCTTGCTCCAAGGTAGAGAATTCAATCTCCTTCTATTCTCTCACAAACACCGGGAAGTATCTCTCGTAGAAGACATCGAAGAACTCTCCCCAAGTCCAATCTTGTCCGACTCGCACCTCATTCCTCTGCCTAGATGCTGCCCTCCACCAATGTTCAGCTTCGCCTTCTATGACGAAGGAGGCCCATTTCACCCTCTGCTCATCGGTAGCCTCAAGCACAGAGAAAATCTTCTCTAGTTGCATGATCCATAACTCGGCAACTGAGGGATCCATACTACCATAGAAGGCTGGAGGACTCATCCTCCTAAAAGCTTCCACTCCGTTGTGACGGGGTGGGTGAACATAAACCTGCCTCTCTTGCCTAGCTTGACCTACCGTTAGTAATGCAGTTTGCTGAGCCATAATTTCAGCCTGCCTCTCCATGGCTACAGCAATAGCTTCCATGGCCCGACCCACATTAGCCTAGGGGGTACCATCTGGAGTATCCCCATCAGTCACACTGCCTCCTCCATTCCTATTATTTCTTCCACCCCTTCTCATGCTTACAATCCTGAGAAGAAGAAAACAATTCATTTAGAAACACGCTCACATAAATGCTTAAGTCTACGTTAACCAAAACTCAATCCTCCACAATTTTAAAATCCTGAACTTGATGTTGCTTCCTTAAGACTCACATCTTCCTACATCCTATACTTAATATCTTAGCCCTAAGGACTCTAATGCCATGTGCTCTGATACCACCTCTGTAACGACTCCAAAATCCTACAAGACTAAAATAGGACTTTGGAATCGCCACATTACTTAACCTGCTTAAAGACCATGCATTCAAGGCTTACTACACGAGTCTCCAAAAATGAGAATAACAAAATTCCGATATATAAGCTATAACCAACCTGCACAAGTCTACGGTCAACATATACAACTCACTATTAACCAAAAGGTATGAAATACACAACTATAAAAAGTCTATTGAGCAACATCATCTAAAAGTCTAATACAAAGCTCTCTCAACCAAACGAAACATAAACTAAGAGGTGTAGCCACCCAAGCCTCCGGCTCCTTCCTCGATGGGCTCACCTTCTCCTCCTTCCTCGATGTAAGTCTCCTCAATCCACGGCTCCGCCGTGTACTCCTGCTCTAAACCTGCCAAGACAAAAGTCCGACTGAGTACAAAAGTACTCGGTATATATAAAATCCAACCAACAATAATAATATACCTGCACTTGGTTTGAAACATATCCAATAGCATAATAACATAATCAGAGTACGGAAGAACGTGTGCGCATATACATCATATCATCACCTTGACTCGTGTACTTGTGAGAATCTTAGACTTAGAAGACAATACACTTATGAGCTGCTTAGGCTTATGAGACCACGTGCTTATGAGATGCTTATGCTTATGCACTTATTCAGATCATACAATGATGTGACATGCCGTTTTTGGCGGATACGGACCATGTCTAAGAAATCATATGGTTGGCATGCCATTCTTGGCAGATACGGACCATGCTTAAAAAACAAATGGTTGACATGTCGTTCTTGGCGGATACGGACTATGTCATGCTTATGCTTATTCAGAATGTCATACGTATGCCATGCTCATGCTAGTGGTCCACATGTATGACTTGTGAGACTCTTATCTTAACATACATGTGCATATGTGCTTAAGTGTCGAAATTAACATTCAAGTTGGTAATTGCTTAGATTCCGATCTCCCACCATGGAAACTCCACTATACTGTCCCATACCAAATGGTTAGAGAATTCTCGGTTTGAGAGATTTTCCTCTAAGTTCTTACATTCCCGACTATCAATTTCCATGCAAGTAATTAGACATACTTAATAAATAATCGCATATACATATCTTATCATAAATCATATCACAATTCATAATCAATTTACCACCATTTCATAAGAGTATAATAGCATTTATCCTCTCAAGCATTTTTACCAACACCTTGAGTACGCATAATATGAATGAATTTCCCTTCTATATTTTCAAGCATTCATCAAACCAAAATCCATCCATACAATCAATTCACCATTCACATCCACATATTAATCCCATCCTCCATATATTTTATCCACATCCAAATCCACATTTCCATCAATAATTAGCTTACTTCATAGAAAATTTGGGAAAAACGCATTTAATCTCTATTCTATCATTCCTATCATATTAATATTCACCAAACATTAAAATAGAGTTGATTAAGATAGTATATCGACCTTAGAAATCCTTCCCTTGGATGCAAAACGCTCCCGAGGTGATTTGGGGAA
Source organism: Tetracentron sinense (assembly GCA_015143295.1). NCBI lineage: Eukaryota > Viridiplantae > Streptophyta > Magnoliopsida > Trochodendrales > Trochodendraceae > Tetracentron > Tetracentron sinense. The sequence goes on along the minus strand of CM026553.1, from coordinate 4,095,311 downwards.
GCTTTGAAGACGATCTCCAAGCTTTCCTCTCAATCTTCTAGTAATCACCTTCTTCTCCAAGCAACCCTTCTCCCAAAACCCTAGGTTTTCTCCCCTTTTTTGCCAAATTAGGTTAGAAATAGGTAGTGTATTTTAATATTTCGAGTAGGACCCCCTATTTATAGCCCCAAGGGTTGAGAACGAAAAGAACTAAAAGTCCTTACTAAAATTCTGCAAAATCACGAAAGACCGAGCAATCGGTGGTTATGACCGAGTGATCGGTTGCCTACCGATCGATCGGTGTTTATGACCGAGCGATTGGTCAAAAACACACTCTCAGGAAAATTTCTCCATACAAAATTTTGGACCAATCGATAGCTACTGATCGATCACTACTTTTGACCGAGCGATCGGTGTTCTGCATATTTTTGACCTACTCTACTACTTTGGCCATAACTTTTGACTCGTTCGTCGGATTTCGACGATTCAACTTACGTTGGATTCCTTTTTTGAAAATGAACATTTTTGGTATTTTAGAATTTCCAAATTTTCCTTTATTTATGGACCAAAAAACTCCCCAAAGTTGACTGATCTGTAATTCCATCAGACAAAACCTCAGAAAACCCATTTTTGACTTAGCTTAGATTAAAAATAAAGAAAAATATTAAACATGAACCTCGAAGAGGGTTCCAATACCTTTCTAATGGTTCAAGAATCACTCAATTCTAATAAACGGTGCCAAAACTAGAGCTTCCTAAAGTTTAGAGTGTGATATGACATTCTTGAACTAGAAGTTTGATTAAACCTTAATCACACTACACATATTAGATATCCAATACAATAAACATTAAAACATCACAAGGACTATAATACCCCTAATGCAATGCAATAAAAACATGAAAAAAAAAGATTCGGGTCTCTACACACCAATACTGGATTTAACAGTTCAGTTCAACAAGTATCACCTTGATATCATTATCTCTAATTAAGTAGTTGTGGATTCCTTATTGAGTGTTTACACACTTCTCCAAATATTGTGTACATGAGCTAACGTACCCAAAGTTAGTCCTGTGTATTGGACATTGCCGATTGGCACATCAAAGCCATATAGACAGATGTCTGAGAAGATGTTAACCTCTCAGGTCTAAGGACAATTTGTCAAATTGATAACCCTAATACAATCTGACAGTGTATTCCATAGGGTATCCAGTAGTGACCCCGTTCAGTATTATGTACTTGCTACATATACTCACATGTTAGTCAAGAGTCACCACTCTCTGTGAATGAGATTCATCACACTATCTCATAGAACTACACATGTGCAAGCCATGATAAAGTACGGCGCCCAACCAGTACTCTAGAGGCTTCGAACAATATTAGGGTTACAAGGAACTAGAAAATCATATCTCCTTGCAACCTTTGCATGATTTTCCTACAATGTTTCCTATGGAACTTTATGTCATCATCAAATGAGACAGTAATTAATATAAATACCCTTTATAGTTGGTTGTGTGAATATGATGCTTGTCTAATCAACATAGAAAAATCTCTTATTGGCTTTCGAGGGCATATATGTTCAACACTTCTTACTTCAAAAGTTCTGATTTTTTTTCCTTTTCTACAGGGTATTATTTAGTCATTTTCATAAACGATTGCAATTAAGAAATGGAGTGAGCCCAATTGCAACACTGGCACGAAGCTGTAATCCAGCAAAACATGGATTATTTGTGCTTTGTTTGGGTTGAATTGGGCACTTGTGATTCACTCCGTCAGAAAAATCTCCATTTCACAAAATACAGATACCAAAAAATTTAATTTTACTGAATGCTGCATTTGATTGATGCATATTTATGCTAGACCAAGGATATTATTTTGGAAACAACAATACAGGGTGTTGGGCCTGGTGGCTAAACATGGGAGTCAATTGGTTGTATTCACTCAATTTCTCCATTGGGTTGGGAATATTTACCTATGTTTGTCCTCTGTACTTAGATTCTGATCTAAATTTAATTTTTTTTTATTGAATTGATTGGATGTATTTCGGATAAGTGAATCGATTAGATGTTTGAATTTAGATATTTGGATTGGAAGACAATACTTTTGATGTAGTATATATATATATATGTGTGTGTGTGTGTGTGTGTGTGTGTTTTGTGTGGATTGTATATCGATTGGGTAGTTTGCCTGAATCTGAGCTCTTTGAGGTTTGAAATAAGAAATTGTTTTGTTTTGATGATGGTCAAATGAAGGTTCTTGCAATTGTTGTTAGATTGGTACATGAATTTTGTAAGGAAATAAGTTTGTTAACAAGATATAACTATCATTAGTTAAAGGCGGCTCTTATCTAATTCAACATTTTTTTGTTATTCTGTGCATCACACAGGGTGTTTGCTAGTAGATATAATTGTAGAGCAATAGTCCCCTCTTTGCCCGAGGAGGGGACTATTCCTTCTCGTTCTCGCATAGGGCTTGTTTGGATAAACTTGTCTGTAAATTGTTAGAAGAACTTCCTAAAAAAGTAACTCTCCAAGGGAGTAGGTAAAAAAAAAGGGGACTTAAGAGATTCTCTTAGGTTATAACTGATTCCAAAGAGACCGGTTACAATCCTAGAGATGATATCTGTCTTTGCCATTAGTCTGCCATTATTATTTTAATCAATATTACCGTTAATATGGATGGAAAATGGACATATCTCGCCTATAGGTTGTAACCGATTTCTTTTTGAGACCGTTATAACCAGAGAGAATCTGAAGTCAAACAAAATTGGGGAGAAGATGCCAACTGTCTACACCATATCTATCAGTTCAAAGATAAGCTTGAAACTATCATTTTCCAGTTTTCTATATCCTCGCTTGTTATCTATAGCTTCTTGTCATTATCTTGGGAGAAAAGGAAGGACGAAGGCACACCCACCAGGCAGACCTTCTTCCACCCATGGGGCCCTTTCAACTTTAATTAGCACTCTGATTTCAAGGTCTAGGGTCTTTTGTCATCTATTCCACACTTCATCCCTTTCGGCTTTTGGTTGACAATTCAAATATCTTCCCTTCTCTTGAGGTTTTCTCCTCATTTCCCAAAAGAAAAAAAAAATCCTCTCTTCACACGGTGCTGCAAGCCCTTTTTTGAAAAGTGTAAGATGGATTATTGCTCTTTCTGAAAACTAACATATGTTTTTTCATGAGCAATGCTAGGTCCACTTTTTAATCGTCCACTCTATGGATTTTACTATTTTTATACATGAAGGCAACATAAATGTGATGGGATCTACAAAAAAGTGTCATACTATTTTTTTTTCTTGTATAAAAATAGGAGAGAGTGTATGACTGGAAAGCGGACCTAGCATTGCTCATGTTTTCATAGTCTAGTGGTTGATGCGTTAAGTCGAGAAGGAGAGCTTGTGTTGATGATAGTTATTGGAAAGCTTGACTTACATAATTTTGAATTTAGGAACGTTGTTCATAATTCAATAAAATAACGACACGTGGCTCAATGAACATTCTGACATATTATATACTAAAAATCCTCTTTTGAAATTGGGTTAACAGAATTCCATGAAAAATGGATAGATAAAATTATCAAAATAAACATGTTTATCTGATACTGATGATTTTGGTCATTAATGATCACTGATTTTCAAGCTCTTATGCTTTAAGTTCATATAAAGGATTCCGCTCTTTGATGATATTTTGACTCCTATGTCACTGATAATAATTGTAACTATTGCGCCTTTTAATGTTCTTAATGCTGATTCAGGCTCTAACGCCTTTGGATATTGATTCAGGCCTTAACGCCTTTGGATATTGTTTCAGGCTTTAATGCCTTTGGTGCTGATTCAGGCTTCAACGCCTTTGGATGATCAGTGTGGCTTAAATGCCTCCTTCTAGCTTTTAACGCATTTCTGATGATGATGGGCATGGTATGGATTAGTACCCTCCTGTGTACCTTTCTGATGACCTATACCAGAAAGAAGATTTGTTTTGTCAGGGGTGAACGGTATGGATTAGTACCTCCCCGTGGGAATGAGTGTAGCTGTTTCCCCTCATTACCTATTCCAGTGAAGCATGGATTACTTCCTGGGCTGGCAATCAAGGAGAAAGCATTGGGGATGGATTTTTCCTCAGTTTCTCTTAAGGCCTGATGGGATGGGTGTCTTCGTCCAACACATCCGCTTTCCTTATTGGACTTGAGATGATTATTATTATTACTATGATTATTACTTAGAGGAGTGTTGCTGTCTGAACACTTGTACATTACTTCAAAAGGATAGTACACCATGAAAGCGTATGACCCGCTTTCACGATGTAGTTATCAACCGCCTTGGAGGAGGATGATGAGTTGTGATTTGGAGGGCTTAGATAGAATTTTTTAAAAGATGGATATTATGAATACCGCTTTTAACCTTTGAAGAATATATATCCGAAAGCTTTGGTCATAAATGCTTAGAGGAGATATGGTGAAAAACGCCTTTATCTTGATGAAATCCAATATTTTCTCTCTAAAGTCGGTTACAAAAACGGTTATAACAGCTGTAACAATTAGTTACGATTTCTGTTGATCACCTATAAATAGAGGTGACCCCCTCTTGTTTAAGGAGAGAGATTTTTCCCCATTTTTAGTAAGTGACTTCCTGGAGAAATCAGATTTTCAACTAGAATTCACAGAGAGGGAAAGTAAAGGACTCATCAAGAAAAGTCATTCTGTCACCATTGTTCTTCACTGTTCTTTCTTCTCTCCATCTGAATCAATTTCTTCTTTCTTCCCTTTCTTCTTTAGGATCTCTGAATCATTTTTCTCAAAATAACTCAATTTAGAATGGTCTGGATATCGGATTTAGGCTAGATTGAGGTTGCAGTAAACCCCATTTGTTCAAAAATCAAAAACACCCCTCTACATTTTGGCGACTCCACTAGGGATTCTATAACAATTTTGAAAGAAAATGGTGACTAAAAAAGGTGCTTCATCTCAAGCACATGTTATTCAAGAAGAAAATAGGGAAGAATCTCACACTTCTAGAGTGGAAGTTCCTAACTTTTCGGCTGTTCTTGGGCCTTTTCTTGCCTAATTTCAAGTAGCCCAAGTACAAATGCAAGCTCAGATGCAAGCTATCCAAGCCCAGGTAGCAACCCAATTGGCAGCATCAGAAAAACAGATGTGAGAATTTTTCGAGAAAGCCCACCATGAAGATAATGTTCACAATCTGGAGAGGTCACATGAGCGTACACCTTCTCCATCTCGGCATGCTGAAGAAAATGATACTCATGATAATCCTCCTAAGAAAGATCCAGTTCCCTCTTCCCCACTCTGTAATCATCACGAACGAGAAGGAAGGCATTCTTCATATATGACAACTAAAGATTTCTCTGAGATGTTTGAAAGAGAGCAAGCAAAATGCTCTGGACTTTCAAACACTTTTGATGCTAGACCACCTTTTTCAGCAAGAATCATGAGAATGGAATATCCAGTAGGATCTATCACACCCCAGTTCACCCTTTACAACGGGAGGACTGGAAATGCTCGAGAGCATGTGGTGCGCTTCACAGATGCTCTGAGTAGATATGCCAACAATGAAGAGCTCCGCCTTCACTTGGTATACTACTTTGGCCCCAAACTCCATTCATTCTTGGGAGGAGATGGTTAATATCTTTTTCGAGAAATTCTTCTCAGTAGAAGACCGTGTTACTCTCAATACTTTGTCAAGAGAACGACAGAGACCTAATGAGGATCTGACACAATATGTTCGCCGCTTTCGGTAATTGGTTCTAGATTGTCATGGACAAACAACTGAGGAGCAACTTGTACAAATATGTGTGGATGGGACAGCAAAGGAATACAGAGCTTATTTGGAAGTAGCCACTATCCCCTCTTTTGAAAAGCTTTATGATATTTCTCAAAGGCTCAACACAGTCATATCTAGTGCAGCTCCACCAAAGTATGAAGACAGATATGGTAGAAGGGACAAGAGAGAGTCAGCAATGGCGGCAGAAAATTCTGGAAGGCGGCTATTCCAAAGAAATTCCTCTTATTAATCTGATAAAAGACCAAAGTATAACCCAGAAAATGTTCCACCACCTTTTTCTTGTAGCATGGCGGAAGTGCTGCGTATTGTGGAAGTTGGGATTGCTGATGGCGTTCTGTACTTGCCATCACCATTCCAAAAGCCTACTGAAGAAGACAAGAAGAGCAGCAAATACTGTGTGTATCATCAGACTGTACGCCATTCCACGAAAGATTGCTTCTCTCTAAGGCGGATTTTCAATGACAAAATAGCTGCTGGACATTTGAAAATTTCAACAACTCCTGAAGGGTCTGTCCATCAGGATCCTTTACCAAACCACAAAGGGAAAGAAATGGTTACTATGGTTTGTCATAATTCAAATCATACGGAAGAAAAGGAGATTGAAGAAGAAAATATCTCTAATATCCCATCAGCAATTGAAATTCTTTCGCAGAGCTCAAAGTTTAAAAGCTTTTTTAATCAAATGCATTTCTCAAAAGTGGCAAGAATAGCTGCAACAGTGGCTTTAACATCAGTTGTAGAAACTCATTCAGAACATTGTTTTCTTGCTTATTTTGCCACAAGAAAAGCAATACCAGAGATACAAGCTGTAAGTTTCACCGCCGATAATATGAAAGCTTCATCAACGGCCCACAACAAGCCTTTATATGTCACAGCTTTAATAAACTCTATTGAAGCAAAAAGGGCGTTGATAGACCCTGGTTCTTCTTTAAATCTCATTCCATTATCAACAGTAGTAGCTATGGGATTAGATCCTTCAAAAATTTCAAAACAGCTTATAGAAATATTAGGATTTGGAGGATAGTGTCAGAACACTATTGGTTATGCTACTATTAATCTTCAAGTGGGGCCAATTAATTCAGCAATAAAAGTTCATGTCATTGAAGCCAATGTAAGCTATCATATTCTTCTCGGCCGCCCTTGGATTCAAAAATTCCAATTAATACCATCAACACTTCATCAGTGTATCAAGGGGATATACAAAGGAAGAGTCATCAGAATACCAGCAACTGCTACGCCATTCGACAAAGCCGAAACTCATATATCAGAGGCACTGTTTTATGATGAGTTGGCTGAAGAAGGTGTAACCGCTTTTGAAATGACCAGGGGAATTATGTTACCATCTTCCACTTATTCAACGCCGTCAGAAAGTTCAAAGGCGTCAAAAAGACCATGGGATGAAAGCCTGAAAACAGAAATTCAAGAAGGTGACTCTATCAAAGAGTCAAGAAGTGGAGGCTGTAAGAGGGTGATACAACCAGACGGAAAGGTTGTATACATCTTATGAAAATTAAAGGAAACTGATTCATCAAAAAGAAGTCAGACTCCCATGATGAATTAGATATTTCAAGCTGAAGAAACAAGTGAAATTGGAGAGGCACCAGAGCAGATGCAAGATGGTGTAAAAGCAGTACAAGAAAGTCTTGAAGAAGTAAATATTGCAGAAAATCTATCAGAAAAGCGTCCAGTACTTATCAGTTCCAAGTTAGTCCCAGGAGAAAAAGAAGAATTGGTAAATTTACTCAAAGAATACAAGGACATTTTTGCATGGAATTATGAAGAAATGGTAGGGTTAGATCCTACATTAGTCACACATAAGTTGAACATTGAGTCAGGGTATATACCCGTGAAGCAGTTACCAAGGAAATTCAGACCAGATATTGAAGATCAAATCAAAATAAAAGTTGAAAAGCTCCTGAAAGTAGGTTTTATCAAACCAATTCAACATCCTACTTGGCTAGCCAATATTGTACCAGTTAAGGAGAAGAATGGTCAAATCCGTTGCCGTGTTGATTTCAGAGATTTAAACAAGGCATGCCCAAAAGATGAATTTCCTTTACCCAATATGGACTTATTAGTTGATGCAACAGCAGGTCATTATGCTTTTTCGTTCATGGACGGTTACAGTGGGTATAATCAGATCAAGATGGCGGCAGAGGATGCAGAAAAAAATGCCTTTCGGACACCTATTGGGAACTTCTATTATACAGTAATGCCATTTGGATTGAGGAATGCCGGAGCTACTTATCAAAGGACTATTACAGCCATTTTTCATGACATGTTTCATAACACAGTGGAAGATTATGTGGATGACATTGTTATCAAGTCTCAAAGGCGACAGAGTCATATTGATGATTTAAGAAGAGTTTTTCAACGATGTCGCCATTATCAGTTAAAGATGAATCCGTTAAAATGTGCTTTCAAAGTTTCAGCAGGCAAATTTTTGGGGTTCATTGTAAGCAGGCATGACATTAATGTTGACCCAACAAAAGCTCAGGCAATTGGATCAATGGCAGCTCCAAGCACAGTTAAAGAGTTAAAAAGCTTTTTAGGAAGGGTATCCTATATAAGAAGATTCATTCCAGGATTGGCAGCTGTCATAGTACCTCTTATGCCGCTTCTACAAAAGAATTGTGAATTCAAATGGGAATCAGTGCACGAAAAAGCTTTTAAGCAACTTCAACAAATGATGAGTTCAACAGCTACCATGATGGCGCCTATACTAAAAAAGCCTTTGGTCTTATACTTAGCCTCCATAGAAACCGCCATTAGAGCTCTCTTAGCTCAAGAAGACTTATCTGGCTATGAGCGGCCAATCAATTACCTCAGCAGGATTCTCCGAGACGCAGAATTAAGATATCCTTGAATTGAAAGGAGTTGTTTATCTCTGATCTATGCTTTACAAAAATTCCGCCATTATTTACTGTCTCATAAAATTTTTCTGATAACAAAATCTGATCCAATCAAGTATCTCATGCCAAAGCCAGTTCTTTCAGGATGAGTGCCTAAATGACTTCTTTCATTATCAGAGTTTGATATTACATGTCTTTGCCCTCGTGTTATCAAAGGTCAAGCAGTAGCAGATTTATTGGCTAATTTTCCAGGAAATGATGATCTGACATTAAAAGAAGAACTACCGGGAGAATTGCCTGAAGCAATGACTATTGAAGCAACAGAAGAATGGTTCATGTATTTTGATGGATCTAAGACTACGGATTCAGCTGGGGTAGGTATTGTATTAAAAGCTCCTGAGGGTGAGGTAATATCTCTTTCTTTCAAATTGGATTTTCCTTACTTTAACAATGTAGCAGAATATGAAGCTCTTCTCATAGGTTTGTCAATTGCTAAAGAGTTAAAGGCCAAGAGAATAAATGTAATGGGGGATTCTAATTGGGTAATTAGCCAAATGGAAGGGTCATTCAATGTAAAAAATGTTGGTCTAGCTCCATATAGAACAACAGTTCAAAGAATGATGACCAGTTTTGATATGGTGGAATTCAAGTATTAAGAGCGTACAAGGAACCACCATGCGGATGCACTTGCTACTTTGGCATCAAAACTAATATTTGAAGGAGAATCTTCTCAAGTAATAGTCAAAAGGCGTACAATAGCTACACCTCTGATGGAGGAATTATGTGAAAGAGAATCAGAAGAAGCAGATTTGAGAGAACCAATTTTGAAAGATGTTTACCACCTTCATGATTCAACAGTGGTTCCTACTACAACACTGAAAGTTTTAAAAAAAAATTCTTGCAGATAAATGGAGATCTATATTTCAAAGGGCCCGAAGGCGTTCTGATGATATGTGTTGGAGTAAAAGAGGCTAAAGAACAAATGATGCAAATCCACATAAAGATATGTGGGTATAATCCCTTTGTTACCCTGTATAGGAGGTTACAGCGTTTTGGGATATATTGGCCAACAATGGAAAATGATGCTGCTATGACACAAAAAGAATATTCTAATTGTCAAATACTGCCAGATAGAGAGGAATGTCACTTTACAAATTCTTGGGAAGATTGGAAGAAACCATATAATGATTACTTCACAGATGGAATAATGCCTTCTTGAAATTTATCCAGATCAATGATCTCTAAGACCTAGAGGGGGGGTGAATAGGTCTATCTAATAATTTCTAACCAATTTTAATTTTTCAATTAATATGTTTAGAAATCAATGATTAATTCAATCAGACAATCCACACAAATCAAACACAGAAGATTTTTACGTGGAAAACCCTAACGGGAAAAAACCACGGGACCTTGTCCAGCAATAAACTTCACTATGAAAAGATATCAAGTACAAGACAAGACCTTACCAAAACAGAAACGACGTTCCTAGGTATAGACTCTTACTCTTGATTTCCACGAACCAGCAGGTTCGATCTCCGCCTAAGCAGCTTCGGTTCCACACCGACCAAATCTTTTCAAGCAACTTCAAATCCACGATCACACACGATCGATCTCCTTCCACGAAGGCTCCGGATCAAACACCGGACACACACACAAGGTGTAGGGTTGTGAATCAATTTAGTAAATTTCAAACCCTAGAGGGATCTCATACAGATCTGAGATCACACAATGCAAGATCAAAGGTTTAGATCTCTACTTGCATTCTCTAGGATCTAAGAAAGAGGAGGGATCAACAAAGATCTAACAAAAGCAATAAGAAAAACCCTAGAAGAGTTTCTTAGACCTCTACACTTTCAAAAAATATCAAAGACACGAATTAGGTCTCTCAAAAGTTGTTTATATAGGGTTAAAAAAAGAATCCACAAAAAGAAAAATTCTTTTTACGGGGACCGATCGATCGGTGCTCACTATCGATCGCTCGGTTCACAACGGATCGATCGGTTCTAATGACCGATCGCTCGGTTCTAAATCACCTCTCTGGAAAATTTCCCCATACAAATATTTGGTCCAGTCGATAGCCACCGATCGCTCGGTAGGCCACCGATCGATCGGTCGCAATACCGAGCGATCGGTTGAAACAGAATTTTTTCCAAAACCATTTTCATTTTATTTTTATTTGATTCAACTAAGATCAAATATCTTTGGTAGGCTTAAAATTATTCTCCTAGGTATTCTTAGGGTTATCTAAGTCAAATCCAACCTAGGTAGGGTCTCTAAGTCCATTACCTGTCTAGATCCGGAGTAGAACCTTTTTCCTTCACTTTCTTCAATCTTCCTTAAGCTTTAGCTCTTCTCTTCTGACAAGTTAAACATGACTCGACGACTCGACTCAACTGACCTATCTAATGATCACGGAATTTGCCAACACCTATTTAGGGATTTACAATCTCCCCCTTTGGCAATTCCGGGACAAAACAAGACTAATTCATGTACTAGGTTCGAATTTTCCCAATTGATTCAAAAATGGAAAATTGACCTTTGACCTTTACATGACTCAAAAATAATTACATGACTTTGGACATGTTAACTTGTCATGATTTACCAAACTTAGAACCTGTTTGCCTGCACATGCTAAATCAAAAACCTGTGAAGCATGGGAAATAAAATATAGAATAAGAATGAAAATATGTATAACCAGTCAAAACCATTCACAATTCCACAATTCACAATCCATAACAGGTTAGTATTCCAAAAGCTCATCCATCATCCATAACAGGTATAATACAATTGAACACATTCTCCCCCTTTTTGACTCGAAATGCCAAAGGTGGATTAGTAAAGGAAAGCATAAACCATTGAAAGGAGATGAGATAGAAAATAATGAGCATAAACCATTCAAATGTATACATCCATATCAAGTCAATAATATCCAAGTAGGTTTGTACTAAGTACAACCAAGACAAAATACAGCAAAATGTCAAAATAAAAACTGGCACTTGACTAAGATAAACTCCTATCACGAACTATCACTCCTGGTCATCATCAGAAGTGAGCTGTGACTCATAGTAAGCCCGAAAATCTCGAACATCTCTCTGTACTCCTAGCACGGCTGCATCGAGAGATCCAAGTCTACCACGAACCTCTGTAGTAAACCCCTCGAATGAAGAAATATGAGTCTGGAGATCCATCTGCATCTCTCTCATCATCCTCCCAAGATCATCCATAGTGGTCGGTGGAGGACGAGATGACCCAACACCAACTTCTGCTCCCTCCTCTGTATCTCGAACTGAGGCATGTGAGAAACTCTGAGATAGGGTCTTTTTATTGATTGGACCCTTAGGTACTCGAGTAGGAGCACCAGGAGGTGCAAATACCCCTTGTAAACCAAGAAGTTTAGTGATAAGAGATCCAAAAGGAAGGGCTCCAACTACAGTGTCAGATCGATGAGCTTGGATCATCAAATCGATAAAATGTGCTGCAAGATCAATATCATGCCCACGAAGAAGACTGAATAGAAAATGAGCTCTTTCTTCCCTAAGGTCTGCAGTATGAACCTTTGGGTGGATATTGGCACTCATGACTAGGTTTACAAGTCTTGCATCCCTAGTGAGTTTAGACACTTCAATAAGAGAACCAACCCAAAATGAAGGAGTGCCACTTAGAAAGGTAACAACTTGTTCCATGGGTTCTTTATCCTCATCAGTCTTATATCTATAAGGATAATAAGCATTTGGAACTCGAGGACAACCAAGAATAGCAGCAATTAAATCAGGATTTATTACCACAGATTTTTCTAAAGTTTTAGATTTGAAAGACCAAGTTTTCAAGTTGATATCAGAAAAATTGGAATAAAATTCCTGAACCAACTGAATAGGAGCTGGACATGATAGATGGAGAATACCTTCCCATTTACGATCGGTAATGAGTTTAGGAAGATAATAATCAGCAAAGTCCGAAATTTGAATTCCACGCTCAACCATGATAGCCTTCTTGCTAAAATATTCACGGTAAAGTTGAGCAGCCGAAGGATTAATGAAAGAAGATGATAGACTGGCATGGGAAGATGAGGCTTTACCCTTGTTTTTACCAGTTTTATCAGCCAAAGCCTTTTGGCGATTCTCAGTAGTAGAATCAATGATTCTACGAATTGGTCTGTCCCCAATGGAAATACCATGCCCTATTGGAGTGAAAGTAGATGGCTCTAGGTTTTCCTCATCTTGAGGAGGATCCTCTTGGTTGTTGAGGACCAACCTCCGACGTTTGGGAACGCCAGACATGAGATAGGCAAGAAGGATTAACGACAGAACGAAAGCCATGGAAGATTAGACGAGAAAATCAATCTAAATCGAAGAAAATCCACAAATCTTACCTTTTAGATGCTTGGGAAACCTTTAGAATAGAAAGGAATGACCGTTTGAAGGATTTGTAGGAGAAGGAACCGAGGGATCGCTCTGGAGGTCGGAGAACAAGTGAACAAAAAAAATAGAAATGAGGGTTTTATAACACTGTTCACGAAAGACCGATCGATCGGTCTTTAGCACCGAGCGATCGGTGGTCTGAAAATTTTTAAAATTTTTTTACAATTAAAGCCTTTTCTCCCCCTCAACCAATGGAACATTGAAAATTCATTTTCACCTCAAAATGACCAACTGACCAAAAAAATATGCAACATATGATTTCATAAAAATCATAAATAATAATCACCCAAGAATTGATATATCAAGTATAGACATAAATAAGGATTATGTAAACATTAATTGATTTTCACCGGTGATTAAATATGGTATTTGCATCAAATTCACAATCAGAGTCAAGATACAATTAGAAGTAATGTGAATATGAAATAAAAATTCATTACTTGACTCTTTGAATTGGTTTCCTTCCTTAATCTAGATTTTGACATTATATTTCAAATGGGACTCTAAAATTTTTCAAAAACTAGTTTTTAAAACCAATAATCATCCATATTTATCTGATGAGCAATTTTTACCCCATATTTGACTAATAAATTTATTTCATATCTTTTTCAGTCAAATTGTACTCATTATGAAAATTCTTTTTGGAGTACACATATATAGATACTAGCACACTGGTGACTTTCACTCAAGTGAGAAGGTAGCTCTTTCTAATGACAGTAGGGGCTTTCACACTAGCAATCCATATAGATATCTACTGTTTGTCTAGGTAGCCATTACTCACTGTTTTCATTCACTAGTAGCTATCACACAAACTCACAGGTAGTCCTCTCCATGTCAATAATTTTTATATCTAGGGGGCTCACCTTATGGAATTTTTTATGACATTGGTTATTCTAGATTTGATTAATCTAGGGAACCATATGGTATAATATCAGAACCTTTAAATAGGAACTAAAACCATCCAAATAATCAGTCAGAGTGCATGTGCAAATTAGAACATCATTGTATGCTCAACTCTAACTGAGGTTAATTAGCATGACCAAATTCAATCACAAGATCGAACCAACAATTGAACTATCCTATTTTATTCAATCCTATGAAATATTTATTCTTGGATTATATGGTTAAATATGATTTCAAGGAAATAACATTAAGCAAAAAGATAGGACAAATGAGGTCATACAAACACATTTTGTTTTTGCATATTTTTCAATTTTTTGAATGTTTTTGGATTTTTTATTACTTAAAGAAAATAACAAAAAAAAATAGCTCTATGACATAAATAAAACATGAAGAACACATAGGCTATGTAACATGTACACCATTACTCAACTCCGCACAAACCGATGGATTTCCTAAGGAGTTCAAACCTAAGGGAATCTAAAGGTTTTGTGAGAATGTCCGCATATTGATTCTCTGTTTGGACATACTCAATAGACACAACTTTTTGTTCAACAAGATCACGGATGAAGTGATGCCTAATGTCTATATGCTTTGTGCGAGAGTGTTGCACAAGATTTTTGGAGATATTGATTGCACTTGTGTTATCACAATACACAATCATAGTGCTTTGATCAATCCCATAATCCTTCAACATCTGTTTCATCCACAGAAGTTGGGTGCAACAACTACCAGCTGCTATATACTCAGCCTCGGCTGTAGACAGGGAAATGGAATTCTGCTTTTTGCTAAGCCAAGCAACCAAGCAGTTTCCAATATAGAAACACCCGCCGGAGGTGCTCTTCCTATCATTAGTATTTCCAGCCCAATCAGCATCGGAATACCCCACAACAATGACATTTGTATCGAAAGAATACCAGAGGCCTAAGGACATAGTTCCACTCACATAGCGAATGATACGCTTGACAGCAACTAAGTGAGACTCTTTGGGATTTGCTTGATAACGGGCACATGCTCCAACACTAAAGGCTATGTCGGGTCTAGTAGCAGTTAGGTAGAGCAAACTACCAATCATGCTTCTATAATTAGTCTGATCGACATCCTTCCCTGAAGTATCTTTACTAAGCTTTATAGTAGTACTCATAGGAGTCCTAGCATGCTTAGCAGAACTCATTCCAAATTTCTTCACTAGATTTTTTGCATATTTGATTTGAGATACTGAGATCCCAGAATCCAATTGCTTGATCTGAAGACCAAGGAAGAAACTTAGCTCACCAACCATGCTCATTTCAAATTCATTTTTCATTTGTTCAGCAAATGAATGAGCATGTAAGTCTAATGTGGAACCAAATACTATGTCATCAACATATATCTGGGCGATGACAATATCACCTTTCACATTCTTTATGAAAAGGGTTCTGTCTACTCCCCCTCTCGAAAATCCGTTTTCCAAGAGATAAGTAGTCAGCCTCTCATACCAAGCTCTTGGAGCTTGCTTTAAACCATAGAGGGCCCTTTTTAGTCGATAAACTTGATCAAGGTGATGTGGATCTTCAAACCCTTTTGGTTGTTCCACATAGACTTCCTCATGTAGAATGCCATTCAGAAAGGCACTCTTAACATCCATTTGAAAAAGTTTGAATTTCATATGGCAAGCCACAGCTAGAAGAATTCTTATTGAGTCTAGCCTGGCTACAGGAGCAAAAGTTTCATCGAAGTCAATACCTTCAATTTGGATGTATCCTTGTGCAACTAACCTAGCCTTATTTCTTATGATAGTACCTTTTTCATCAGATTTGTTCTTGAAAATCCATTTGGTACCTATCACATTTGTATTGTTAGGCCTAGGTACTAAATACCAAACATCATTCCTAGTAAACTAAAGTAACTCTTCTTGCATTGCATTTATCCAATTATCATCTGCAAGAGCTTCAGCTACATTCTTGGGTTCAAAAGATGAAGTATAGCAAATGTAGCTAACTTCATTTTCAATTTGTTTCCTCGTTCTCACTCCACTTTCAACATCACCAATTATATCAGTGGGGGTGTGAGGACTCATGACCCTAGGATGTGTAGGTTTTGATGGAGATGTTTGCTTATCAATAGGTGGTGTTGAAATAATTTCAACATTTACATTTTCAGCACTTTCATCATCCTCACGTTGCACATTTTCAACACTGGAGTCATCCACAACTACATTTATGGACTCCATAATTGTAGAGGTTCTCAAGTTATACACTCGATAAGCTCTACTGTTGGTGGAATACCCAAGAAATATCCCTTCATCACTCCGGGATTCAAATTTGCCCAGTTGCTCTCTATCCTTAAGGATATAGCATTTACTTCCGAATTCTCGAAAGTACTTGACACTAGGTTTCTTGTTATTCCACAACTCATATGGGGTTTTCCTTGTTCCAGGTCTTACAAAAACTCTATTAACTATATAGCAAGCAGTGTGAACTGCCTCAGCCCAGAAATGAGAAGCTAGATTGTTGCTATGAAGCATAACTCTAGCCATCTCTTGGAGAACCCTGTTCTTCCTCTCTACTACACCATTCTGCTGAGGTGTAATAGGTGCAGAAAATTCATGTTTGATACCCGACTCATCACAAAAGTCGTTGTACTTAGAGTTTTCAAACTCCTTTCCATGATCACTTCGAATTCGAGTGATTGGGCATCTTTTCTCATTTTGAATTTTCAGGCAAATACTTTTGAAATTGTCAAAAGCATCGGATTTCTCTCTTATAAATGCCACCCATGACATTCTAGAGAAATCATCAACCATGACTAGGATGTATCGCTTTCCACCTAGACTTTCAGTTCTTGTAGGACCCATAAGGTCCATATGAATTAATTCCAGTGGATATGAAGTAGCAATACTTGAAGTCTTCTTATGTGGGGTCCTAATTTGTTTACCAATTTGACATGGCCCACACACAGCAGTAGAAGGCTTTCCTAGTTTGGGAACACCTCTCACAAGCTCTTGCTTAGAGATTTTACATAGGTCTGTGAAGTTCATGTGACCTAGTCTTCGGTGCCACAAATCAACCTCCTCAATTCTAGTCTTATAACAGACATTTGAGGGAATAGGACTGGGAGTTAAGCCGTAGCAATTGTCAGTGGTTCTCAATCCTTCTAGAACACACTTACCTTTACCATTAATGACTAAGCATTTATTTTGGGTAAAGTGCACAGCATGATTATCATCACAAAGTTGACTTATGCTAATTAAATTAGCTTTCAGTCCTTCAACTAACAAGGCATCTTTCAATTTAGGTATGCCTGGTGAATCGATGATACCCTTTCCTTTGACTAAAGACTTGCTTCCGTCACCAGAAGTAACAGTCCCATCAGGATAGTCCTCAAATTGAATAAATAAGGACTTGTTACCTGTCATATGCCGAGAACACCCACTGTCGAAGTACCACATTTCTGTGTTTTGGGCTTTCAAGGCAGTATGAATGACAAAGCACTTAAGGTCTTCCTTTCTTACATACACAGTCTTTAAACTTTGTTTAGATCTTGGATCATTAATCTGTGTAGTAGAGACCTTTTTCCTTTTTGTCCTCCTTGACCTTTTTCTGTTTTGTTCAGTTCTAGTTTTTTGATAAATCAAATTATTTCCTCTTGAATAATCATTTGGAATAAATTGACCAGTTCTTGTTCTAGAGATTTGAGCAATTCTATTAACATCATCGCTCAACATTCTAGATTTTTCAGCTAGAACCTGAATCTGCCTTCGAAGAGTCCCTTGACATTGATTTTGGTTCCATGAACCATTTCGGGGAGCTCTCCTAAATGCATTACAATTTGGTCGAATGTGACCTCTCACACCACAAAAATGACATGTGGGTATGAATCTTGGTAGAGGAGGAAGATGTCTTCTAACTGGAATTTGATTCCTTAAAGCATTCACTCTAGGAGCTGTATTTCTAGGCGTTACAAAATTTGTATAAGCCTTAGTACTTGATGTAGAAGTTAAATTTTCTTTAGGTTCAGAATGTATTGGCTCAAACACTGCACTAGCCATTGTTCCAACAGCTAAAGGACCAGTTGGTGTGTCAACATGTCCTATCCCAGATCTACTAGAATTTGATCCATACTTTCTAACTAATTCATCTAGGCAGCTAGTGTTACCAAACATTCTTACTTCTTTTTCAAGAGTATAGACCTTCTGAATCAAGTCAGTCTTGTCTTTAAAGGTAATTTGATGTTCTTTTTCAAGAAATTTCACCTTATCAACAAGAGAAACTTTAAAAGTTTCCAGCTCCATTTGCAGAGTTCTTAACTCTTCAATTTCTTTCATGGAAGTGTCTCTTTCAACTTCTAATTTTCTGACCACATTAGTCAATGAGACATTCTCTTCCAAAAGACATTGAACTTTTATAACAAATGCTTCTTTTTCATTTTCCAACTGACTAACTAGTGCACTCTTCTCTTCTGCTACTAGTTTACAGATATCTCTTTCATTTTGAATGAGTTTGAGTGTTTTTCTCAAAGAGATTTTTGTTTTAGTCAGTTTCAAACTTTCAGCATACAACTTATCATAAGTTGTTTTCAAATCTTCATCACTTTCAGAGTCAGTTTGACTCTTCTGTAAGTCATCACTAGACTCAGTATGAATACTCTCATCACTTCTATCCTTTTCATCAACCGCAGAGGTAGTCTCAAGAATCCCAGTAAGGGAAACAGTGAAAGCCGTATGATTTCCAGTATCTTCACTTGAAGAGGAACTGTCCGATTCTTCATTCTCGGAATCACTGTCATCCCAACAGGCATTCATCACCTTGCCCTTACTCTTCTTCTTGTTAGGACAGTTAGGTGAAATATGACCGAAGCCATGGCATTCATAACATTGAACACCTTGGGATTTCTTGTCGCCACTTTTGGAATTTTTCTTGTTTTCCCAGGGCTTAGACTTTGACTTCTCAAAAGTTTTTCCTCCCTGTTTGGGATTAAATCTCTTTTTCGTTCTAAAAAATTTTCGAAATTTTTTAACGAAAAGAGCCATTTCTTCCTCATTCATATCTCCATCACTGTCATCCTCATCCAAAGTTTCCTTGATGGTTTTCAAGGCTAAGGATTTATTCTTCTTGGATGGACGTAGATTGAGTTCATAGGTTTGGAGTGATCCAACCAATTCCTCAATCTTCAGAGAGTCAACATTTTTACTCTCTTCGATTGCAGTGACTTTGGGTTGAAATCTCTCTGGGAGAGATCTAAGGACTTTTCTAACTATTTTGGACTCAGATATTTTCTCACCTAAATTGAAACTAGCGTTGACAATGTCACTAAGTTTTGCATAGAATTCATCAAAAGTGTCATTGTCTTCCATGTTTAAATGTTCAAATTTGGTGGTTAACATTTGGAGTTTTGAGATTTTAACAGTGGTAGTACCCTCATGGGTAATTTCAAGAATGTCCCAAGCCTCCTTTGCTGTTTCACATGAAGAAATTCGTCTGAATTCCTCAGCAGTGACTGCAGTAAAGATAGCATTGAGACCTTTAGTGTTCCATCCACTTGAATCAAGTTCTTCTCTGGTCCATTCATCAGAATATTTGACGACAGTCAAATCACCTACAGTTTTTACGGGCGTAGTCCACCCATTCTGTATAGACATCCAAATTCTCTCGTCAATAGATTTGAGAAAGGCTCTCATTCTAGCTTTCCAGTATGCATAATTATTTCCATCAAAAAGTGGGGGACGAGAGACGGATCCTCCTTCTCTTAGAGTACTCATGATCACGGATAATACAGGATCACACTTAAGGGATTAGCCTTATCAGTGAACAAGCTCTGATACCAATTGAAATTTATCCAGATCAATGATCTCTAAGACCTAGAGGGGGGGTGAATAGGTCTATCTAATAATTTCTAACCAATTTTAATTTTTCAATTAATATGTTTAGAAATCAATGATTAATTCAATCAGACAATCCACACAAATCAAACACAGAAGATTTTTACGTGGAAAACCCTAACGGGAAAAAACCACGGGACCTTGTCCAGCAATAAACTTCACTATGAAAAGATATCAAGTACAAGACAAGACCTTACCAAAACAGAAACGACGTTCCTAGGTATAGACTCTTACTCTTGATTTCCACGAACCAGCAGGTTCGATCTCCGCCTAAGCAGCTTCGGTTCCACACCGACCAAATCTTTTCAAGCAACTTCAAATCCACGATCACACACGATCGATCTCCTTCCACGAAGGCTCCGGATCAAACACCGGACACACACACAAGGTGTAGGGTTGTGAATCAATTTAGTAAATTTCAAACCCTAGAGGGATCTCATACAGATCTGAGATCACACAATGCAAGATCAAAGGTTTAGATCTCTACTTGCATTCTCTAGGATCTAAGAAAGAGGAGGGATCAACAAAGATCTAATAAAAGCAATAAGAAAAACCCTAGAAGAGTTTCTTAGACCTCTACTCTTTCAAAAAATATCAAAGACACGAATTAGGTCTCTCAAAAGTTGTTTATATAGGGTTAAAAAAAGAATCCAGAAAAAGAAAAATTCTTTTTACGGGGACCGATCGATCGGTGCTCACTACCGATCGCTCGGTAAATTTTGATGAACAAAATATTTTAATTATTTTCAGTTTGGTACAACTCTCAAGAAATCCTCTGATTAACAATCAGAAATTTCTAAAGTAGAAGATGAGGGCCGAGGCGTGATCTCGATCTTCTTTGAAAGTGTTGATGTAGCTTTTCCTTTCTTCCGGGCTTCGCGCTTGATCGGCTAGAAAGTGATTCTGGAGGAGAACTAGCTTCTTTGCAGCTTTGTCTTCTCTGGAATGATTTGATTTCTTTTCTTTGAAGGCTAGAGAATGCTTCTGAGTTCTCTTATTTGGCTTCTTCTGAATTTCTCTCTGAATTCTCAAATCTCTAGTTTTGAGTCGTATTTATAGACTTTTAGAGATAAAGATCTCAAGAGTCCCACTCCAATTAGTGGTTTAAGGGACTTAAGAGATTTTGATAAGCCTCACCCATTTAAAGATAAGGATTCCAAGAGTCCCACTTTATTTAGTGGTTTAAGGGACTTAGGAGATTTTGATGAGCCCCACCCATCTTTTTGGGTATTGAGTCCACAATCATGTTTTTTGTGTTGATGGATCGACCCATTTATCGAGTATGTGATCCATGTAGATTTGGACTTGAGTTTTGAGTTTATGGGCTTTCTACTTCGTGCCCAGACCCGAGCCGTAAGAGGCTCATGCCTTGTCATTAGGCCCAATTTAAATGTATAGGGCTTTTTAATGATTTTAGGCTCTTTATATAATTTTACGAGTGTGTAAGGACCTTTGTGTAAAATTGATAAATTTTAGGGTTCTACAAATTGCCCTCTCAAGGGTATGGTGATGGAACCTATGAGTGACATTAGCGTAACCCTTGATTTAATGTTTGACTTGGATTTAATTTTGATGACTTAGAGTTGGACTTGAGTTTGATTTATTTTAGTGTTTAGCTTGAGTTTAGTGTCTTGGTCTTTGAGTAGGATTTGGGTTCTTAAAGAAAAAAAACGAACCCAATAAGAATTTCAAGGAGTCGTCCACGTTAGAAAATTGAATTCTAATAGGACAAGGATTTAATAGGAGGTATCTCGGACAAGGAAGCTGTGTCACCTATCTTTATAAATAAGAAAACCCTTTAAACGGTATTGCACATCTCCTTCCAGTAATCTTTGAAGTTTGTAATGTTTTTTTTTTTTTTTTTTTTTAATGGATGCTTGGGTAGTACGTGAGATGAGGTGCCTTATTAGATTTTTTTTATTTTTTTTTTGTAGTCTGTGAGATGAGGTGCTTTATTAGAATTTTTTTTTTTGTAGTCCGTGAGATGAGGTGCTTTATTAGATTTTTTTTTTTGGTTTTGTTTTAACAACGTAATGGGGGGAGCAGGGTAGCCTGCCCAGAACTTTGGCACCTCTGACTTTTTTAATTTTTTTTTTTTTAAATTTTACTGTAGATTTGTTGTTTGTCCCTTTTTTTTTAACATCAAAGAAAAGTCTTGGGACAACTTAGCCGTAGCCTTCGGATGGGCTGCCCAGATTTTTTTTTGTTGTTGTTTTTGTTTTTTTTTTTTTTTTTTTTTTTCTGGTTTATTTTGTTTTCCTTTTGTGGCCATAAAACCAACCATCCGGTTTTTTTTTTTTTTGCCAATTTTTTTTTTTATGTCCTTTTTTGTGTGCGTGTTTTTAAAAAAAAAAAATATTTTTAGTTGTTTATTAATTTCTTTTTACCCTTTTTTTGTTTGTTTGTTTGTTTGTTTCTATGTTAATTATTTTTTTTGTTTTTGTTTTTGTTTTTTTGTTAAAACTTTTTGTTTGAATTTTTTTTTAATGGTTTCCGATTCATTGTAGTGCAAAGTTTGTAGAAAAATTGGACAGTTTAATAAACTTTCCTGTTTCCTGTCTTTGTTTTGCAGAGAGATGTCTTCTGTTGTCACCTCAAGGGATACTGTCAATAAGCTTGTCGATAGACGCCTTTCTCAAGAGAAGTGGGTAGCCGATGCTGACGATCTAGATCGGAGCGGGACTCTGATTCGTTTTCTGAACATGCGAGTAAAATCACAGTCTTGGGATGACGTGCCAGAAGAACTGCGTTTAACCACACACGAGCCAGTGACAAAGGGTTGTTGATGAACGTCTTCTTCGAGATAGGTGGATAGCTGTTGCTGACGATCTAGCTCGGAGCGGGACTTCGATTCGTTTTCTGAACATGTGAGTAAAATCACAGTCCTGAGATGGCATGCTGGAAGCTGCAATTTATTGAACACCAGATGACGACCGACTCGTGGAAGACTTTGACTCCACTTTCTTCTTGCAATCTTGAACTCGTGAGGATCTGTTTGCACTTTCTTCTTGTGATCTTGAAGCCGCGAGGACCCTATTGGAGAAACCTTTGCTGCAACCTTGAATATAGACGAACCTGTTGGACAAGACTCTTGCTGCAATCTTGAAGATACATTGACCTGTTGGACGAAACCCTTGCTGCAATCTTGAAGGTCACAAACCTGTTGGACGAGATCCTTGCTGCAATCTTGAAGATACACGGACCTGCTGGACGAGACCATTGCTGCAATCTTGAAGATACACGGACCTGCTGGACGAGACCCTTGTTGCAATTTATCGAACACCCGATGGTGGCGGCCTGTGGAAGGCTCACGACGTGACATTCGAGGAAACTTTGGACCTGTCGATCTTTCAACCCGTCAAGGAATGCTTTTTCACTCGCAGACATCATTTAAGAAGTTTGCAGTGATGCTAAGGATCTAGATCAAAGCGGGACTTTGATTCGTTTTTGCGAGTAAAAATCATAGTCCCGAGGTAGAGTGCTGGAGAGTTGCTGAGAAAGAGAGTTGTTTCTGCTTTGCAGATGTTGTAGTGGAGTATCAATCCAACGAAAAACTTGTGCAATTTCCAGTATCCAACCCCATTGATGGGTCATGTGAACGTTGACGGTGTTCCTGAGAAGGAGAATTATCTTTGCTTTCCATGATGTTGTTGACATCGGGGACCTGACGAACGACCTCTAGAGGTTGAGCAAAATACATCAAAATGTCAAAATAAAAACTGGCACTTGACTAAGATAAACTCCTATCACGAACTATCACTCCTGGTCATCATCAGAAGTGAGCTGTGACTCATAGTAAGCCCGAAAATCTCGAACATCTCTCTGTACTCCTAGCACTGCTGCATCGAGAGATCCAAGTCTACCACGAACCTCTGTAGTAAACTCCTCGTATGAAGAAATATGAGTCCGGAGATCCATCTGCATCTCTCTCATCATCCTCCCAAGATCATCCATAGTGGTCGGTGGAGGACGAGATGACCCAACACCAAATTCTGCTCCCTCCTCTGTATCTCGAACTGAGGCATGTGAGAAACTCTGAGATAGGGTCTTTTTATTGATTGGACCCTTAGGTACTCGAGTAGGAGCACCAGGAGGTGCAAATACCCCTTGTAAACCAAGAAGTTTAGTGATAAGAGATCCAAAAGGAAGGGCTCCAACTACAGTGTCAGATCGATGAGCTTGGATCATCAAATCGATAAAATGTGCTGCAAGATCAATATCATGCCCACGAAGAAGACTGAATAGAAAACGAGCTCTTTCTTCCCTAAGGTCTGCAGTATGAACCTTTGGGTGGATATTGGCACTCATGACTAGGTTTACAAGTCTTGCATCCCTAGTGAGTTTAGACACTTCAATAAGAGAACCAACCCAAAATGAAGGAGTGCCACTTAGAAAGGTAACAACTTGTTCCATGGGTTCTTTATCCTCATCAGTCTTATATCTATAAGGATAATAAGCATTTGGAACTCGAGGACAACCAAGAATAGCAGCAATTAAATCAGGATTTATTACCACAGATTTTTCTAAAGTTTTAGATTTGAAAGACCAAGTTTTCAAGTTGATATCAGAAAAATTGGAATAAAATTCCTGAACCAACTGAATAGGAGCTGGACATGATAGATGGAGAATACCTTCCCATTTACGATCGGTAATGAGTTTAGGAAGATAATAATCAGCAAAGTCCGAAATTTGAATTCCACGCTCAACCATGATAGCCTTCTTGCTAAAATATTCACGGTAAAGTTGAGCAGCCGAAGGATTAATGAAAGAAGATGATAGACTGGCATGGGAAGATGAGGCTTTACCCTTGTTTTTACCAGTTTTATCAGCCAAAGCCTTTTGGCGATTCTCAGTAGTAGAATCAATGATTCTACGAATTGGTCTGTCCCCAATGGAAATACCATGCCCTATTGGAGTGAAAGTAGATGGCTCTAGGTTTTCCTCATCTTGAGGAGGATCCTCTTGGTTGTTGAGGACCAACCTCCGACGTTTGGGAACGCCAGACATGAGATAGGCAAGAAGGATTAACGACAGAACGAAAGCCATGGAAGATTAGACGAGAAAATCAATCTAAATCGAAGAAAATCCACAAATCTTACCTTTTAGATGCTTGGGAAACCTTTAGAATAGAAAGGAATGACCGTTTGAAGGATTTGTAGGAGAAGGAACCGAGGGATCGCTCTGGAGGTCGGAGAACAAGTGAACAAAAAAAATAGAAATGAGGGTTTTATAACACTGTTCACGAAAGACCGATCGATCGGTCTTTAGCACCGAGCGATCGGTGGTCTGAAAATTTTTTAAAAAATTTTACAATTAAAACCTTTTCTCCCCCTCAACCAATGGAACATTGAAAATTCATTTTCACCTCAAAATGACCAACTGACCAAAAAAATATGCAACATGTGATTTCATAAAAATCATAAATAATAATCACCCAAGAATTGATATATCAAGTATAGACATAAATAAGGATTATGTAAACATTAATTGATTTTCACCGGTGATTAAATATGGTATTTGCATCAAATTCACAATCAGAGTCAAGATACAATTAGAAGTAATGTGAATATGAAATAAAAATTCATTACTTGACTCTTTGAATTGGTTTCCTTCCTTAATCTAGATTTTGACATTATATTTCAAATGGGACTCTAAAATTTTTCAAAAACTAGTTTTTAAAACCAATAATCATCCATATTTATCTGATGAGCAATTTTTACCCCATATTTGACTAATAAATTTATTTCATATCTTTTTCAGTCAAATTGTACTCATTATGAAAATTCTTTTTGGAGTACACATATATAGATACTAGCACACTGGTGACTTTCACTCAAGTGAGAAGGTAGCTCTTTCTAATGACAGTAGGGGCTTTCACACTAGCAATCCATATAGATATCTACTGTTTGTCTAGGTAGCCATTACTCACTGTTTTCATTCACTAGTAGCTATCACACAAACTCACAGGTAGTCCTCTCCATGTCAATAATTTTTATATCTAGGGGGCTCACCTTATGGAATTTTTTATGACATTGGTTATTCTAGATTTGATTAATCTAGGGAACCATATGGTATAATATCAGAACCTTTAAATAGGAACTAAAACCATCCAAATAATCAGTCAGAGTGCATGTGCAAATTAGAACATCATTGTATGCTCAACTCTAACTGAGGTTAATTAGCATGACCAAATTCAATCACAAGATCGAACCAACAATTGAACTATCCTATTTTATTCAATCCTATGAAATATTTATTCTTGGATTATATGGTTAAATATGATTTCAAGGAAATAACATTAAGCAAAAAGATAGGACAAATGAGGTCATACAAACACATTTTTTTTTTGCATATTTTTCAATTTTTTGAATGTTTTTGGATTTTTTATTACTTAAAGAAAATAACAAAAAAAAATAGCTCTATGACATAAATAAAACATGAAGAACACATAGGCTATGTAACATGTACACCATTACTCAACTCCGCACAAACCGATGGATTTCCTAAGGAGTTCAAACCTAAGGGAATCTAAAGGTTTTGTGAGAATGTCCGCATATTGATTCTCTGTTTGGACATACTCAATAGACACAACTTTTTGCTCAACAAGATCACGGATGAAGTGATGCCTAATGTCTATATGCTTTGTGCGAGAGTGTTGCACAGGATGTTTGGAGATATTGATTGCACTTGTGTTATCACAATACACAATCATAGTGCTTTGATCAATCCCATAATCCTTCAACATCTGTTTCATCCACAGAAGTTGGGTGCAACAACTACCAGCTGCTATATACTCAGCCTCGGCTGTAGACAGGGAAATGGAATTCTGCTTTTTGCTAAGCCAAGCAACCAAGCAGTTTCCAATATAGAAATACCCGCCGGAGGTGCTCTTCCTATCATCAGTATTTCCAGCCCAATCACATCGCATACCCCCACAACAATGAAACTTTGTTCGAAAGAATACCAGAGGCCTAAGGACATAGTGTCCAATCACATAGGAGTGTGATACGCTTGACAGTAACAACTAAGGAGACCTTGGGAGTTGCTGATAACGGGCACATGCTCCAACACTAAAGGCTATGTCGGGTCCTAGTAGATTAGGTAGAGAAACTACCAAAATGCTTCTATAATTAGTCTGTCGACTCCTTCCCTGAAGTCTCTTTACTAAGCTTTAGTGTGTGTTGTCTCATAGGATCCTAGCATGCTTAGCAGAACTTCCATTCCAATTCTTTTCTTCACTAGATTTTTGCATATTGATTTGAGATACTGAGATCCCCCAGATCCAATTGCTTGATCTGAAGACCAGGACTAAACCTTATCTCCCCAACCATGCTCTTTCAAATTCCATTGTTTCATTTGTTCAGCACATAATACATGTAAGTCTAATGGTGGAACCATACGATTCATCAACATATATCCTGGCGCGATGAATATACCTTTCACATCTTTATGAAAGGGTTTGTCACTTCCCCCTCGCGAAGATAATCCGTTTCCAGAGGTAAGTAGTCAGCCTCTCCACACATGATAGCGACCGAGGCTATGAAGGCCCGGAAATTCGAGAGGGGGTTGAAGGCCTATCTCAAGGACCGAGTCTCGATGTTTAGACATGAGACATATTTTGAAGTTGTTGATAAAGCACTATTGGCCGAGTCGAACTCCGAGGAGTTCTTCAAAAGGAGAGGAATGGAAAAAGGACAGTCGAGTAGTTCAGGGGAGAAAAGAGCAAGGACGAGCTTGTATCAGTCTGCAGGCTCGGCTCAGTCACAGAGGATGTATTCAGCACCACAGGCTCCCCGCTCTTTCGCTCCACCGGCTTTTCGCCCGGCTACCTCATATGCTCCTTACCCCGCAGTTACTCAGGCTACGGGGTATGCTCCGTCCTCCTATTTGCATGATGTTTGCACTCTTTGTGGGAGGAGGCATCCAGCGGGAGAATGCCGGAGAGTTTCAGGAAGTTGCTTCCATTGTGATGACCAAGGCCACATGGTCAGAGATTGTCCCCGGCGTCAATTGCCAACTCAGTCTTCAGGGAGCAGGCCCCCGGTTAGGCAGACATCTCAGCCTAGCTCTTCTCAGGCTTCGAGGGCCTCACAGTCTACCCGGCCTCCTCGCCCAGCCACACAGGGCCGAGTCTTTGCCTTATCCGAGAGAGACGCACGTGCATCCGACGATGTCGTGCAAGGTACGCACGAATTCTAGAGTTTAAATTGTGTAAAATTTCTATGGTTTGTTTTGTGAGTTTCTATACTAAGGGTTACCTATGTATGATGCTTGTTGTTTGAAATCTACTAATAGTAGTCACTTAATCGCACAGGCGCTTTGTTACTGAACGAATGTCTTGCCGAGTGTTGATCGACACAGGATCCACTCACTCCTTTGTGTCGCCTAGTTTCGCAAAGGGATTTTTGACTGAGGCTACTCCGTTAAAGCAGGAGTTGACCATTGCAACTCCACTCGGCAAGTCAGTTGATACGGACAAGATATTCAGGGATAGTGTGGTTCAAGTGGGGGAGAATGAACTGTTAGCCGATCTCATCGTCCTAGATTTTCAAGACTTGGATTTTGATGTCATCATAGGGATGGATTGGTTGTCAAACCATCACGGGCATGTTGCGTGTTTTGAGAAGATGGTGAATTTCAAGCCGGAAGGGGGTAAGCCTTTTCACTTCCGAGGATTAAGAGAGAGGGACATTGCTCGCCTCGCAGCCTTGAGTGTAGCAAACCTAGAAGCACAAAACTCCTCGGCCATTCCGGTCGTGAATGATTTCTTGGACGTGTTTCCGGAGGAACTTCCCGGGTTACCTCCGAATCGGGAGATTGAGTTCGCTATAGAGCTTACTCCGGGCACCGCTCCAATTTCAAGAGCCCCATATAGAATGGCCCCGATAGAGCTTGAAGAATTGAAGAAGCAAATTGAGGAATTACAACAACTTGGTTTCATCCAACCAAGTGTGTCACCGTGGGGAGCTCCGGTCTTTTTGTAAAGAAGAAAGACGGGTCGATGAGAATGTGTATAGACTACCGTCAGTTGAACAAGGTAACTATCAAGAATCGTTATCCTTTGCCAAGGATCGATGACTTGTTCGACCAACTGAAGGGAGCGAGATTCTTCTCCAAAATTGATCTTAGGTCGGGGTATCATCAATTAAGGATCAAGGCGGAAGATGTTCCAAAGACGGCCTTCAGGACTCGGTATGGGCATTACGAGTTCCTTGTCATGCCTTTTGGGCTGACGAATGCACCGGCGGCATTCATGGATTTGATGAACCGGGTGTTCCGATCTTACTTGGATCGATGCGTGATTGTATTCATTGATGACATTTTGGTGTATTCCCAGACACGGGAAGATCACGCGCGAGACCTCCGCCTTGCTCTGGAGATGTTGAGAGAGCATAGGCTATATGCCAAATTGAGTAAGTGCGAGTTCTGGTTAGAGAAGGTCGCATTTCTTGGACACGTGGTGTCGGCCGAGGGCATTTCTGTAGATCCAGCCAAGGTTGAGGCAGTCATGAGTTGGGAGAGGCCCAAGAGCGTCACGGAGATACGTAGTTTCCTCGGATTGGCAGGCTACTACCGGAGATTTGTGGAGGGATTCTCCAGTCTGGCTGCACCTCTCACCTACTTGACAAGGAAAAATGCAAAGTTCAGTTGGAGTGACCGATGTGAAGTAAGTTTCCAAGAGTTGAAGAAACGCCTCACCACAGCCCCTGTCCTTACTGTGCCATCTGGACCTTTTGGGTATGAGGTGTATAGTGATGCCTCGCACGTCGGACTCGGGTGTGTCCTAATGCAACACAAGAAGGTCATTGCCTATGCATCAAGGCAGTTGAAAGAGCATGAAAAGAACTACCCCACTCACGACTTGGAGCTTGCGGCGGTCGTGTTTGCACTTAAAATTTGGCGACATTATCTGTACGGGGTGGAGTTCTATGTGTACACGGACCACAAGAGCCTCAAGTACCTCTTTTCCCAAAAAGAGCTCAATTTGCGACAACGGCGTTGGATTGAGTTCTTAAAGGACTATGAGTGCACGATCCAATATCACCCGGGAAAAGCAAATGTGGTGGCAGACGCTTTGAGTAGGAAACCATTGGGGTTGTTGGCTCACATGTTGGTGCGGGAGTGGAGACTGTTAGACGATTTGGCAAATCTAGACATCAGTGTGAACGATTCTGTCCGCAGTCCGGTTTTGGCAAATGTTACAGTTCGGCCGTACCTTATAGACTTGATCCAGGAGTATCAAGCCACAGACACTGACTTGTTGGCTTTCCGGGATAAGGAAGTGGCCAAGGGTAGTACGGACTTCTCTCTCACTAGCCGAGGTGCTATTACATTCAAGGGAAGACTTTGTGTCCCAGCCAATGTAGACCTTCGGAGAGAGATTATGGACGAGGCTCACCGGTCTAAGTATACAGTGCATCCCGGAGGGACAAAGATGTATCGGAACCTCAAGAGTCACTTTTGGTGGCGAAACATGAAGAGGGAGGTTGCGGAGTATGTGGCACGGTGTTTGGTGTGCCAACAGGTGAAAGCGGAGCATTTGAGACCGGCGGGTCTTTTGCAGTCTCTCCCTATTCCCGAGTGGAAATGGGAACATATCTCTATGGACTTCATCGTGGGATTGCCGAAGACGGTCAAGAAGACCGATGCTATATGGGTAGTTATTGATAGACTCACGAAGTCCGCTCATTTCTTACCCTACCGGACTACATTCAACTCCAACCAATTAGCGGAGCTATACATCAAAGAAATAGTCCGATTGCATGGGGTGCCAGTGAGTATTGTGTCGGATAGAGACCCAAGATTCACATCCAGGTTTTGGAAAAGTTTTCAAGGTGCAATGGGCTCCCGATTAGACTTTAGCACAGCTTTCCACCCACAGACCGACGGGCAAACCGAGAGGGTGAATCAGGTTATTGAAGATATGCTCCGAGCATGTATGCTAGATTTCAAAGGAAGTTGGGAAGATCACCTACCTTTGGTGGAATTCGCTTACAACAACAGTTATCAAGAAAGCATACAAATGGCGCCTTTCGAGGCTTTGTACG
This sequence comes from Tetracentron sinense, assembly GCA_015143295.1. Classification (NCBI taxonomy): domain Eukaryota; kingdom Viridiplantae; phylum Streptophyta; class Magnoliopsida; order Trochodendrales; family Trochodendraceae; genus Tetracentron; species Tetracentron sinense. The sequence continues at coordinate 4,064,457 of CM026553.1, read as the reverse complement.
GAAGGAGTTGTAGATCCCCGTTGTATTGGGATGAAGTGGGAGAAAGAAAGATTTTGGGCCCCGAGTTAATTGAACAAACCGCGGATAGGGTCAAGCTTATCCGGGAGAGGTTAAAGACCGCACAAGATAGACAGAAAAGCTATGCCGACAACCGAAGGAGGGATCTTGAATTCCGAGTCGGTGATTTTGTGTTTGTAAGGATTTCACCGACCAAAGGGGTTATGCGATTCGGGAAGAGAGGCAAGCTTAGCCCGAGATATGTGGGTCCGTTCGAGATCATTACTCGAGTTGGCGAGGTGGCTTACCGTGTTGCTTTGCCCGCTCACATGGCGGCAGTCCACAACGTATTTCACATCTCCATGCTCCGGAAGTACATCTCGGATCCTTCTCATATCATCGAGCTTGATCCGATAGAGATCCGAGAGGACCTCACTTTAGTTGAGAAGCCGGTTCATATTTTGGATAGGAGAGATCAAGTGCTTCGCAACAAGACTATTCCGCTAGTCCTCGTGCAATGGCAACATCATGCCCGAGAAGAAGCCACGTGGGAGCGTGAAGCCGAAGTCAAAGCAAAGTATCCCGAGTTGTTTGAATAGACTTGTGCATATGGCTTGTAATTTTGTTTTGATTTTGTGCATGTATGTATCGTCCAAATTTCGGGGACGAAATTTTTGTAAGGGGGGGAGAATGTAGCACCCCGGACTTTTTCATCCTTAATGAATAGCACCTTCGTAGCTAATTGACCGTTTTTGTAGTCTAATTAATAAATAAGGGAGAAATCGGAAATTCCGAAACGTCAGAAATGTGCGTTTTCGAAAGACGAACCCAACGCAAGTTGAATCGTCGAAATCCGACGAGCGAGTCAAAAGATATGGTCAAAACAGTCCAGACATACAGAGAACCGATCGCTCGGTCCAGTCAGCGATCGATCGGTCCATAACCGATCGATCGGTAGCTATCGCGCGGTCAGAAATTTTGTATGGGGAAATTTTCCAGAGAGTGAGTTTTTGACCGGTCGATCGGTCATAAACACCGATCGCTCGGTAGGCAACCGATCGATCGGTCATAACCACCGATCGCTCGGTCTTCGCGTTTTTGCAAAAATTTCAGTAAGGGCGTTTTCGTCTTTTGGGTGTTAAACCCTTACCCATAAGGGTTTGCTCGACCCTTTGAGGCCTCACTTACAACATTTGAGGGATTTTGAGAGATAGAGAGAGAGGAGGAGAAAGCTCTAAACCTAGGTTGCTTTTGGAGAAGAAATCAAAGGGGTGAAGACCCTAGATCGTCCCCAAGCACGTCTTCTTCAAGATTTCAACTCAAGCTCGTGTGGAGGTGCATTCTCCAAGCTAGGGCAGCACTCACTCACGTTTTGAAAGAGGTTTCTTCCCCCAACTCAAGTCCCCTTCAAGCAAAGGCTTCCTCCTTCCAATTAGAGCTTCTATTTCAAGGTTTCTTCAAGATCAAACCTTGATCTAAGGTTAGTACGCCCTACTAACTTTCCCTAGCAATAACCTAGGTTTTCTAGTGTAAATGGTGATTCTATATATTATGCTTTTCCTTCCCTATGCATTGTATTAACTCAACAAATATAAACAAGATAAAGAAAGAGTAGGGATGCTTGGATGGAGGTTGGATACGGCGATTGGATGCCGAATGTGTGATATATGATGTGTGGGATGTGGATTGGAAAATGGAGGATGGGCATTGTACAAATAACAAACTTACCCTTGTGTGATTGAATGGAAATATGCATTAAAAAGAAGGAGATAAACTACTAAGAATAACGTATGAAAGTGTTTGACAAAATGCCTAAACTATGAATAAATGATCTCAATGAAGGACATGGAAATGGGTTTTATGCATGTGTCCTTATAAATGATAAATTGATCAAATGTTATGCAAACTACTTATGTTACTTATGTTCATATCATGAATTGAATTATAATGTCATATTTGGTTATTTCCATTATCATGATTGTCACTATGGACACGTACACGAGCACGCATGATAACATGAACCGTGATTTCAAGAGCATGTGCATATAATAAACAACAAGAAAGCATTGCATAACAAGGAGGTTGGTAGCCCAGGGACATTCGGGTGCTAGCCTCTGGCTCACAAGTGCATTTCATAACAAGGAGGTTGGTAGCCCAGGGAGGATTCGGGTGCTAGCCTCTGGCTCACAAGTGCATTGCATAACAAGGAGGTTGGTAGCCCAGGGACATTCGGGTGCTAGCCTCTGGCTCACAAGTGCATTTCATAACAAGGAGGTTGGTAGCCCAGGGAGGATTCGGGTACTAACCTCTGGCTCACAAGTGCATTGCATATCAAGGAGGTTGGCAGCCCAGGGAGATTCGGGTGCTAGCCTCTGGCTCACAAGTTTACAAGATGGAGGTTTACAAGATGATGATCATGCATTCATGCATGCACGCATACATGATTTCTACGAGGCATACCGGGACATGACAAGGGTTTTCAAGCATGAGTTTTATCGGCATTTTCGCATTCATGTACGCACGTCAGGATGCTTGTATTGTGTCATGCCCTATACTGTTTCTTTGTGATGTTTCTATTACTGCTTGTATGATATTACTATTATGTGTTTTTATTATTGTTATGGTCTGCTAGTAGCTTGTACTCGCTGAGTATTCCATGCTCAGCCGTACTTTCATGTCGGCAGGTACTGAGGGAGCCCTCGACCCGGAGCCTTGGGTCGAGGAAGAGTATACAGAGGAGAGAGAGTCGGCTATCCCATTACAGTCTCAGGCGGACCGAGACCTCGATGCGTGGCCATACCTCGACTACTGTTGAGGGGAGAGTATGAGAGGGTTTGGTGTATTTTGATATTTTGATAGGTGGGCCTGTCCACCTTAGGCTTAGACATGTCTTGTATTTATGTTAACTTGGAATACTATTTTGGATCATCAGAAGAAATGAAAATTTGTTTACGCTTCCGCATATATGATAGCTTCCGCGCTCTGATTATCGTTATGAGTACTGTATTTTATCTTGTGCATTACAGGATGGTTTGATAGGTTCGCAGTGTGACACCTAAAATATCCCTAAACTCCTAGGGGGTATTTCGGGGCGTTACAGAGTGGTATCAGAGCTCTAGGCATTAGAGTCCCTAGGGTCACTTAGATGATTGAACAAGGTATTAGAATCACCTTAGAGAGTTGTATTCCAAGTATAGACTAACAAGTTAGTCTTAGTCAAAATGGGTTGAACTTCAACCGAACATAGAGTCCTACGCTAGGAACACGGATTGTATGTTATGCTATTGTGTTATATACCATGTGTACATTATTTGTGTTGTACTTATTAAATGTGCTTGATGAATATGTATTAAGTGAATTGCGAAATTGTACTAAATGCGTATCCAAGTTAGACTCATGTTGTATTGTCGTTCTCAGGAGAAATCATGAGACGCAATACCCGGGGTCGCGGGTACAACACAGAGGGGTAATGGAGGTGATGCTCCATCGGGTGATGATCAACCCGACTTTGCCCAAGCATTCGCATCCATAGCCGAGACCTTGGCTATGTTGGCGGCAAGGCAACCGGCCACTCCGCCTAATGCGGCACTCATACCGGCTCCTCCTAACCGAGCCCAAGCCGGGATAGAAGCTTTTCGGAGGATGAGGCCTCCAACTTTTTGTGGAAGCATTGATCCACTTGTTGCCGAGGGTTGGATCCGGCAACTTGAGAAGATATTCTCGGTGTTAGCACCTACTGAAGTGGAAAGGGTCACATGGGCCGCCTTTATGCTTGAAGGCGAGGCCGATCATTGGTGGAAGTCTGCACTTCGGACCCGAGAGTTGACCCGGCAAGGTCAAGATTGGACTTGGGAGGAATTCTTGGAGGTTTTCAACAAGAAGTATTTTCCGGTCGGGATGAAAGAAAAGATGGAAGTCGAATTCATTACCTTGGAGCAAGGTAATATGTCTGTAGCGGCTTATGAAGCCAAATTTTCGGAGCTATCTCGATTTGCTCCACACATGATAGCGACCGAGGCTATGAAGGCCCGGAAATTCGAGAGGGGGTTGAAGGCCTATCTCAAGGACCGAGTCTCGATGTTTAGACATGAGACATATTCTGAAGTTGTTGATAAAGCACTATTGGCCGAGTCGAACTCCGAGGAGTTCTTCAAAAGGAGAGGAATGGAAAAAGGACAGTCAGTAGTTCAGGGGAGAAAAGAGCAAGGACGAGCTTGTATCAGTCTGCAGGCCCGGCTCAGTCACAGAGGATGTATTCAGCACCACAAGCTCCCCGCTCTTTCGCTCCACCGGCTTTTCGCCCGGCTACCTCATATGCTCCTCACCCCGCAGTTACTCAGGCTACGGGGTATGCTCCGTCCTCCTATTTGCATGATGTTTGCACTCTTTGTGGGAGGAGGCATCCAGCGGGAGAATGCCGGAGAGTTTCAGGAAGTTGCTTCCATTGTGGTGACCAAGGCCACATGGTCAGAGATTGTCCCCGGCGTCAATTGCCAACTCAGTCTTCAGGGAGCAGGCCCCCGGTTAGGCAGACATCTCAGCCTAGCTCTTCTCAGGCTTCGAGGGCCTCACAGTCTACCCGGCCTCCTCGCCCAGCCACACAGGGCCGAGTCTTTGCCTTATCCGAGAGAGACGCACGTGCATCCGACGATGTCGTGCAAGGTACGCACGAATTCTAGAATTTAAATTGTGTAAAATTTCTATGGTTTGCTTTGTGAGTTTCTATACTAAGGGTTACCTATGTATGATGCTTGTTGTTTGAAATCTACTAATAGTAGTCACTTAATCGCACAGGCGCTTTGTTAGTGAACGAATGTCTTGCCCGAGTGTTGATCGACACAGGATCCACTCACTCCTTTGTGTCGCCTAGTTTCGCAAAGGGATTTTTGACTGAGGCTACTCCGTTAAAGCAGGAGTTGACCATTGCAACTCCACTCGGCAAGTCAGTTGATACGGACAAGATATTCGGGGATAGTGTGGTTCAAGTGGGGGAGAATGAACTGTTAGCCGATCTCATCGTCCTAGATTTTCAAGACTTGGATTTTGATGTCATCTTAGGGATGGATTGGTTGTCAAACCATCACGGGCATGTTGCGTGTTTTGAGAAGATGGTGAATTTCAAGCCGGAAGGGGGTAAGCCTTTTCACTTCCGAGGATTAAGAGAGAGGGACATTGCTCGCCTCGCAGCCTTGAGTGTAACAAACCTAGAAGCACAAAACTCCTCGGCCATTCCGGTCGTGAGTGATTTCTTGGACGTGTTTCCGGAGGAACTTCCCGGGTTACCTCCGAATCGGGAGATTGAGTTCGCTATAGAGCTTACTCCGGGCACCGCTCCAATTTCAAGAGCCCCATATAGAATGGCCCCGATAGAGCTTGAAGAATTGAAGAAGCAAATTGAGGAGTTACAACAACTTGGTTTCATCCAACCAAGTGTGTCACCGTGGGGAGCTCCGGTCCTTTTTGTAAAGAAGAAAGACGGGTCGATGAGAATGTGTATAGACTACCGTCAGTTGAACAAGGTAACTATCAAGAATCGTTATCCCTTGCCAAGGATCGATGACTTGTTCGACCAACTGAAGGGAGCGAGATTCTTCTCCAAAATTGATCTTAGGTCGGGGTATCATCAATTAAGGATCAAGGCGGAAGATGTTCCAGAAGACGGCCTTCAGGACTCGGTATGGGCATTACGAGTTCCTTGTCATGCCTTTTGGGCTGACGAATGCACCGGCGGCATTCATGGATTTGATGAACCGGGTGTTCCGATCTTACTTGGATCGATGCGTGATTGTATTCATTGATGACATTTTGGTGTATTCCCAGACACGGGAAGATCACGCGCGAGACCTCCGCCTTGCTCTGGAGATGTTGAGAGAGCATAGGCTATATGCCAAATTGAGTAAGTGCGAGTTCTGGTTAGAGAAGGTCGCATTTCTTGGACACGTGGTGTCGGCCGAGGGCATTTCTGTAGATCCAGCCAAGGTTGAGGCAGTCATGAGTTGGGAGAGGCCCAAGAGCGTCACGGAGATACGTAGTTTCCTCGGATTGGCAGGCTACTACCGGAGATTTGTGGAGGGATTCTCCAGTCTGGCTGCACCTCTCACCTACTTGACAAGGAAAAATGCAAAGTTCAGTTGGAGTGACCGATGTGAAGTAAGTTTCCAAGAGTTGAAGAAACGCCTCACCACAGCCCCTGTCCTTACTGTGCCATCTGGACCTTTTGGGTATGAGGTGTATAGTGATGCCTCGCACGTCGGACTCGGGTGTGTCCTAATGCAACACAAGAAGGTCATTGCCTATGCATCAAGGCAGTTGAAAGAGCATGAAAAGAACTACCCCACTCACGACTTGGAGCTTGCGGCGGTCGTGTTTGCACTTAAAATTTGGCGACATTATCTGTACGGGGTGGAGTTCTATGTGTACACGGACCACAAGAGCCTCAAGTACCTCTTTTCCCAAAAAGAGCTCAATTTGCGACAACGGCGTTGGATTGAGTTCTTAAAGGACTATGAGTGCACGATCCAATATCACCCGGGAAAAGCAAATGTGGTGGCAGACGCTTTGAGTAGGAAACCATTGGGGTTGTTGGCTCACATGTTGGTGCGGGAGTGGAGACTGTTAGACGATTTGGCAAATCTAGACATCAGTGTGAACGATTCTGTCCGCAGTCCGGTTTTGGCAAATGTTACAGTTCGGCCGTACCTTATAGACTTGATCCAGGAGTATCAAGCCACAGACACTGACTTGTTGGCTTTCCGGGATAAGGAAGTGGCCAAGGGTAGTACGGACTTCTCTCTCACTAGCCGAGGTGCTATTACATTCAAGGGAAGACTTTGTGTCCCAGCCAATGTAGACCTTCGGAGAGAGATTATGGACGAGGCTCACCGGTCTAAGTATACAGTGCATCCCGGAGGGACAAAGATGTATCGGAACCTCAAGAGTCACTTTTGGTGGCGAAACATGAAGAGGGAGGTTGCGGAGTATGTGGCACGGTGTTTGGTGTGCCAACAGGTGAAAGCGGAGCATTTGAGACCGGCGGGTCTTTTGCAGTCTCTCCCTATTCCCGAGTGGAAATGGGAACATATCTCTATGGACTTCATCGTGGGATTGCCGAAGACGGTCAAGAAGACCGATGCTATATGGGTAGTTATTGATAGACTCACGAAGTCCGCTCATTTCTTACCCTACCGGACTACATTCAACTCCAACCAATTAGCGGAGCTATACATCAAGAAATAGTCCGATTGCATGGGGTGCCAGTGAGTATTGTGTCGGATAGAGACCCAAGATTCACATCCAGGTTTTGGAAAAGTTTTCAAGGTGCAATGGGCTCCCGATTAGACTTTAGCACAGCCTTCCACCCACAGACCGACGGGCAAACCGAGAGGGTGAATCAGGTTATTGAAGATATGCTCCGAGCATGTATGCTAGATTTCAAAGGAAGTTGGGAAGATCACCTACCTTTGGTGGAATTCGCTTACAACAACAGTTATCAAGAAAGCATACAAATGGCGCCTTTCGAGGCTTTGTACGGAAGGAGTTGTAGATCCCCGTTGTATTGGGATGAAGTGGGAGAAAGAAAGATTTTGGGCCCCGAGTTAATTGAACAAACCGCGGATAGGGTCAAGCTTATCCGGGAGAGGTTAAAGACCGCACAAGATAGACAGAAAAGCTATGCCGACAACCGAAGGAGGGATCTTGAATTCCGAGTCGGTGATTTTGTGTTTGTAAGGATTTCACCGACCAAAGGGGTTATGCGATTCGGGAAGAGAGGCAAGCTTAGCCCGAGATATGTGGGTCCGTTCGAGATCATTACTCGAGTTGGCGAGGTGGCTTACCGTGTTGCTTTGCCCGCTCACATGGCGGCAGTCCACAACGTATTTCACATCTCCATGCTCCGGAAGTACATCTCGGATCCTTCTCATATCATCGAGCTTGATCCGATAGAGATCCGAGAGGACCTCACTTTAGTTGAGAAGCCGGTTCATATTTTGGATAGGAGAGATCAAGTGCTTCGCAACAAGACTATTCCGCTAGTCCTCGTGCAATGGCAACATCATGCCCGAGAAGAAGCCACGTGGGAGCGTGAAGCCGAAGTCAAAGCAAAGTATCCCGAGTTGTTTGAATAGACTTGTGCATATGGCTTGTAATTTTGTTTTGATTTTGTGCATGTATGTATCGTCCAAATTTCGGGGACGAAATTTTTGTAAGGGGGGGAGAATGTAGCACCCCGGACTTTTTCATCCTTAATGAATAGCACCTTCGTAGCTAATTGACCGTTTTTGTAGTCTAATTAATAAATAAGGGAGAAATCGGAAATTCCGAAACGTCAGAAATGTGCGTTTTCGAAAGACGAACCCAACGCAAGTTGAATCGTCGAAATCCGACGAGCGAGTCAAAAGATATGGTCAAAACAGTCCAGACATACAGAGCACCGATCGCTCGGTCCAGTCAGCGATCGATCGGTCCATAACCGATCGATCGGTAGCTATCGCACGGTCAGAAATTTTGTATGGGGAAATTTTCCAGAGAGTGTGTTTTTGACCGATCGATTGGTCATAAACACCGATCGCTCGGTAGGCAACCGATCGATCGGTCATACCCACCGATCGATCGGTCTTCGTGTTTTTCAGAATTTTCATTAAGGGCTTTATCGTCTTTTGGGGGTTAAACCCTTTCTCCTTAAGGCTTGCCCGAGCCTTTAGGGCTTCATTCACAACACTTAAGGTATTTTGAGAGATAGAGAGAGAGGAGAAGGGGATTTGCAAATAGGGTTTTCCATTGGAGAAGAAATCAAAGGGGTGAAGACCCTAGATCGTCCCCAAGCTCGTTTTCTTCAAGATTTCAACTCAATCTCGTGTGGGGTTCCATTCTCCAACCTAGGGCAGCAGCCCAAGCACGTTTTTGAAAGGGATTTCTTCCCCAACTCAAGTCTCCTTCAAGCAAAGGTGTTCTTCTTTCAAGTTGGAGCTTCAATCAAAGTTTCTACAAGGATCAAGCCTTGATTTAAGGTTAGTACACCCTACTAACTTTCCCTAGCAATAACCTAGGTTTTCTAGTGTAAATGGTGATCCTATATATTATGCTTTTCCTTCCCTATGCATTGTATTAACTCAACAAATATAAACAAGATAAGGGAAATGGAATGAATGTGTGGATGAGAGATTGGATACGGCGATTGGATGCCGAATGTATGATATATGATGTGTGGGATGTGGATTGGAAAATGGAGGATGGGCATTGTACAAATAACAAACTTACCCTTGTGTGATTGAATGAAAAATATGCATTAAAAAGAAGGAGATAAACTACTAAGGAATAACGTATGAAAGTGTTTGACGAAATGCCTAAACTATGAATAAATGATCTCAATGAAGGACATGGAAATGGGTTTTATGCATGTGTCCTTATAAATGATAAATTGATCAAATGTTATGCAAACTACTTATGTTACTTATGTCCATATCATGAATTGAATTATAATGTCATATTTGGTTATTTCCATTATCATGATTGTCACTATGGACACGTACACGAGCACGCATGATAACATGAACCGTGATTTCAAGAGCATGTGCATATAATAAACAACAAGGAAGCATTTCATAACAAGGAGGTTGGTAGCCCAGGGAGGATTCGGGTACTAACCTCTGGCTCACAAGTGCATCGCATATCAAGGAGGTTGGCAGCCCAGGGAGATTCGGGTGCTAGCCTCTGGCTCACAAGTGCATCGCATATCAAGGAGGTTGGCAGCCCAGGGAGATTCGGGTGCTAGCCTCTGGCTCACAAGTTTACAAGATGGAAGTTTACAAGATGATGATCATGCATTCATGCATGCACGCATACATGATTTCTACGAGGCATACCGGGACATGACAAGGGTTTGAAGCATGAGTTTTATCGGCATTTTCGCATTCATGTACACACGTCAGGATGCTTGTATTGTGTCATGCCCTATACTGTTTCTTTGTGATGTTTCTATTACTGCTTGTACGATATTACTATTATGCGTTTTTATTATTGTTATGGTCTGCTAGTAGCTTGTACTCGCTGAGTATTCCATGCTCAGCCGTACTTTCATGTCGGCAGGTACTGAGGGAGCCCTCGACCCGGAGCCTTGGGTCGAGGAAGAGTATACAGAGGAGAGAGAGTCGGCTATCCCATTACAGTCTCAGGCGGACCGAGACCTCGATGCGTGGCCATACCTCGACTACTGTTGAGGGGAGAGTATGAGAGGGTTTGGTGTATTTTGATATTTTGATAGGTGGGCCTGTCCACCTTAGGCTTAGACATGTCTTGTATTTATGTTAACTTGGAATACTATTTTGGATCATCAGAAGAAATGAAAATTTGTTTACGCTTCCGCATATATGATAGCTTCCGCGCTCTGATTATCGTTATGAGTACTGTATTTTATCTTGTGCATTATAGGATGGTTTGATAGGTTCGCAGTGTGACACCTAAAATATCCCTAAACTCCTAGGGGGTATTTCGGGGCGTTACAGGTGGTTTCGTGGTTTATAGTGATGCGTCAAATATCGGGCTAGGATGTGTTCTTATGCAGTGCGGGTATGTCATCGTCTATGCTTCCCAGCAGTTGAAGGATCACGAAAAGAACTATCCTACTCATGAATTGGAGTTGGCCATATTGATGTTTGCATTAAATATTTGACGGCATTACCTTTATAGGGAACAGTTTGATGTGTTCACGGACCATATGAGCTTAAAATATTTGTTTTCTCAAAAAGAGTTGAGTATGAGGTAGCTTCGATGGATGAATTTCTTAAAGGACTATGAGTGTTCTATCCAGTACTATCCGGGTAAGGAAAACGTGGTGGTAGATGCTCTGAGTAGGAAACCTCTTGGACTTGTAGCCACAAGATGATTCAAGAGTGGAAGATGTTGGAGGTCATGGCAAACCTCAATACCAGCTTCAGTATTCCGACCTTTGGGCCAATCATGGCTAATCTTACGGTCAGGCCTTATATCCAAGTTCGGATCCAAGAGTCACAGGGTTCGGATGCGGAGATAATTTCTTACAGAGATAAGGCAATTAGCAAATGAAGTGATGAATTATCTTTGAATGGTAATAGAGTTATCACATTTAAGGGAAGGTAATGTGTTCCTGCGGATGCAGAATTGAAGAGTGAGATCTTAGATGAAACTCATTGGTCCAAGTACACTGTGCATCTTGGTGGTATGAAGATGTACCAGAACCTGAAGAGACACTATTGGTGGCAGAACATGAAGAGAGAAGTCATAGAGTATGTGTTAAGATGCTTAGTGTGCCAATAGGTGAAGGTCGAGCATATAAGGCCAGTAGGTCTTTTGCAATCCCTTCTGATTCCTGAGTGGAAATGGGAGAATATCTCCATGGATTTCATTGTTGGGTTGCCTAGGACGGTGAAGAAATCTGATACAATTTGGGTGGTAGTTGACTGTTTAACAAAGTCCGCCCATTTCTTGCCCTATCGAACTACGTTCAATGCGAACTAGCTTGCAACACTGTACATCAAAGAAGTGATTCGGTTGCATGGAGTGCCAGTAAGTATTGTGTCAGACAGGGATCCGAGATTCACTTCTAGGTTCTAGAAAAGCTTTCAGAACGCTATGGGTTCCCGTTTAGACTTTAGTACTGCCTTTCATCCTCAGATAGATGGGCAAACTGAGAGGGTGAACCAGATTATAGAGGACATGCTCCAAGCTTGCATGTTGGACTTCAAGGGTAGTTAGGAGGATCACTTTTCGTTGGTTGTGTTCGCTTACAATAACAGTTATCAGGTGAGAGCATTCAAATGGCGCCTTTCGAAGCCTTGTATGGGAGAAGTTGCGGATCTCCTCTATACTGGGATTAAGTTGGAGAGAGAAAAATATTGGATCCCGAGTTGATTGAGCAGACCGCAGATAGGGTCAAGATAATTAGGGAAATGTTGAAGACAACTCAGGATAGGCAAAAGAGCTATGCCGACACCTGTAGACGAGATCTTGAGTTTAGTGTCGGAGATATGGTGTTTGTTAAGGTTTCACCGACAACGGGTGTTATGAGATTTGGCAAGAGAGGAAAGCTCAGCCCAAGGTATGTGGGTCCATTTGAGATCATCACCTGAGTTGGTGAAGTTGCTTATCGGGTTGCTCTACCCACTTATATGGCGGCGGTTCTGTCACGCCCTGATTTCTAAAAACTCACAACTCAGCCCATTATCTATGGTCCGGCCTGAGATCTAGAATTCGGGGGGGGGGGGGGGGGGGGGTGAAGATTATTAATAATTTAATTTATAATTGGTATTTTAAGTATATTAATTTTTTTTTGTTTTTTTTGTTTTTTTTTTTTTTGAGTTCATTTTTCATATAAATAATTATGAAATAAATAGTAAACGAAATTATTTTGGCCTAAAATTTTATAAGGACATACTTCTATAAGTCTATGAACTACATATAAAATTTTAGAATTTTCTGATAACGGAAAAATATTTTGTAAATATTTTTCCGAAACTAAACTTAAAATTTCAAGAAAACAACAATGTCGCATTACTTTTATTTAAAATATTTAAAACTAAAATTTGGTCTCTATACCTATCATGTCTTCCTAAGATATATAAATGAAATTAATCCATATTCTAGAAAATAAATTTATTCCCAAAGTTCATACATCATTCACTAATTTCAATTAAATAAGCAAAAACATTAAAAATATCTACTAAAACATGATCCATTAATTTTGTAATTCTAAATCATGAGAGAAGTCTTCATGTTTCATCTTCACTTTCACGCATCCATTACTCCATACCTGAAAATATTTACATGAAGGTCTAATGAGCTATGAAGCCCAATAGGAAAAATCCACTCACTTTCTTACAATTAATTTACAATAAAAAGGCATGCAATATAAATACATTGAAAAAATATATAAATTAACATTATGATTTATGCAAGTATGATGGCTCGATTTTCGAACCAGCTCGGCCTTACTATCATCACCGATTTTAGGACTAGTTTCGGTCAAACTGACTATCCCAAGCAAGGGATCTTTCTCGAGGGCTTTAGGGCCTTTCACCCAAGGATCCACGATCCTGGCTTGCTCATCATTTTAGGGGCTCTCACCCACGGCATCATATAACCGTCCTTAATGCATCAATCATGCATAACATGCTATTTACAATATAACAATCATTGTATCACATATTTTTCATCTATTCACAAATCTCATGTTAAAGATTTCTACTTTATTTGTGCAATAATAAACAAATAAACATTAATGCATGCTAATATAATTCTGAAAATCTCAAATAACATGTTATCATCTACTTAGAATTTTTAGTAACAATATCATCACTATCAAACATTTATTTGATTTTTTTTTACTACAAATTAATTATATAAAAAAAGAATGGCAAAAACCTACCTGGATTTTTCTCGATTATTGATTTCCTCCCAAAAGCCTTTTGACTTGATCTTTTCACTCGTTTTCTTGGGCTTGATTTACGCCTAGAGAGAATATTATTTTAGTTCATAGAAAAGATAAATATTTAAAAAGATAGAATATGTGGGAAAGATGGATCGGAGTGAGGAAGACCTAGAAGAAAAAAAAAATGGAGAAGAAGAAAAGCTAAAAGAAAACCATACTTTTTTTTTTGTTCTTCTTCCTTTCTCTCTACCTCCACGTTCTATTCTTGTGATTTGAAGTCTCCAAAAAAAGACCTAATTAATTTAAACTACTTAATTCAAACTAGCCTAATCTAAAACAGTCTCTATCTCCTTAATTCAAATTTAAAACAAAGGGTGAGCTTTTATCCCATGGGTTTTCCACTTTAGGCCCATAACTCTCTTTTGCTTCATATATATATATATATATATATATATATATTTTATTTTATTTTACTTTTTCGGTTCTTACAAGTTCACAACGTATTCCATGTGTCCATGCTTCGGAAATACATTCCGGATCCTTCACATGTGATTCAACCTAGATCCATTGGAAATCCATGAAGATCTCATATTGGTGGAAAAACTGGTTCAAATTTTTTACTGGAGAGATCAAGTTTTGCGCAATTTGTTCGATGACAACATCATGATAGAAAAGAAGCCACGTGGGTGCGCGAAGCCAAAGTGAAATAAAACTACCCTCACTTGTTTGTTTAGTTATCTAATGTATTTTGTGATTCGTTCTAATTTCGAGGACAAAATTTATGTAAGTGGGGGGGGGGGGGGGGGGGGTGGAGAGCCCCGAAACTCATTCATCTAGTTGGTGAATAGTGTCTGTGAATAGTGATTTTTAGTCAAAAGGGTCCTCGATGTGTTATGGTGTATGCATTATGACTAAAATGTATTGGAACCAAAAATATAATTGTATAAGGATGTTAAAGCCAAAAGAAAAGAGTGGAAGCACTCTAGGTGAGTTAAGGGAAGAGTGGAATCACCCTAAGAGCATCTCCAAGAGACACAGCAAACCAGCTAGCAAATCTGGTTTGCTGTACCACGTAAGCAAATTGATGCTCCAATGGATACGACAACTTGAGAAGCAAATTTGCTACCTCCAAAGCCACACGGAAATTTTGCTACCTCCGAAGCCACACGACAATTTTTATTTTCTCATTAAAATATTAAGTAGGGCCTACATAATCAAAGTCCAAACGGTTGAGTATTCAATGGCTCTTTCTCCAACAACTCTTTTGTTTGAATTTTAATGCACTTTATGCCAATGGCTATTTTGTTTAAATTGCACTATGCCAACAGCTAGTGCTATTTGAGTGTCAATGGCTATAAAAAGCCAAGGTCAATCATATTTGTTTCTCACTTCTTTCCTTTGTTGATTTAATATTTTTTTTCAAAAATTAATTTCGATATCGATTCTCAATTTTCCTCTCAATCTAGCGTGAGCGCAAAAAAAAATAAAAATGAGGTGTCAACTTCAACGTACAAGAAGACATTCTTCTTGTAACGACATGGCTCAACATCAATACGGATGGAGTGTATGGGAATGATCAAAGTAAAAACAGTTTTTGGGGGCGAGTGTGGGAGTATTTTCACTACTACAAGAAACTTGAGAGCAATCGGGATGAAAAGTCACTACTACAACGGTGGTCGACTATTCAACATGCAACCAACAAATTTTGTGGTTGTCTTGCTCAAATTGAAAATATGCGCCAAAGTGGAAAGAGCGAACAAGACAAGGTAAACCTAAATATATAAATGTAAATACTATAATTAATTATTATTGTTTTCAATGTATTTAATTAAGATTTGTATTTTTCAGATTGCGGATGTAAAAGCACTATACAAAGAAATGGTTGGAAAAAAATTCATATTTGACCATTGTTGGAATCTGTTAAGACTCCAGCCGAAGTGGATGGATGACATTAGCAAGCACAAATCATCATTTAAAGGCAAGGCTGCGAAATCCTTTTCCGACATGTCATCACCTTCTACTCTAGATAGTCCCATAAATCTTGGGGATGACGACGTCCCAAACACTGATTTTATGCAAAGACCACTAGGCAGGAATGCTGAGAAGCGAAAGATGAGAGATCGTAAAAAAAAAAAACATCACAGAAACACCTATTCTGGTGGATCTTTTAAAAGAAATGATGGAAGCAAGAAGCAACATACTTGCAGGCAATTGAAGAAAAAAGACATACCAGTGAAAAAAAATTGGAGCTGGCCTAAATACAGCTACACCTAAAAGCAGATAAACGATAGAAACAAATAGCTGACGAAGAGAATAATGACAATGGATACAAGTGGAATGACTCCTGATGCCTAAGAATATTATAGGTGCCTTAGGATGCAAATTCTTCAGAGAGGCTTGGGCGGTGTTTGAAAATTAGTTGTTTCTTTTCATTATTTGCTATCATTATTGTATTTAGGCGTTCATCGTGGCCCCCTAAAGTTGCCACAAGTACTCAACAAGATCTGCTTAGAGTTGAGAATATATTCCTCTATCTCTAATGCGACGGTGATTTTGAAAGATTTGTGATAGTTCTACCATATGCTCGTGCAACACTGTAGTATTTTGATCAATTACATCGTAATTGAGGTTAGGCATGTAAACATCGCGTTCATCTTTAACTATCATGTTGTGCATTATAATGCACACCTTCATGATATCGCTAAGCATTGGAAGATCCCAAAAATGAGAAGGTCCACGAACAATTGCAAATCACGCTTAGAGCACTCTAAATGCTCTCTCGACGTCCTTCCTTGCCGACTCTTGAGCTATAGCAAAATATTTATCCTTATTCTTTCATGGACATATAATTGTTTTTACGAATGTTGATTATGGGGGATATATGCCATCGGCAAGATAATACCCCATTATATAGTCAAGACCATTAATTGAGTAATTGACTGGAGGTGTTGCTCCTTGGATGAGGTTGGTAAATAAAGAAGATCGTTCTAACACATTGATATCATTGTGAGATCTCGGTAACCCAAAGAAAGCATGCCATATCCAAAGATCTTATGAGGCCATGACTTCAAGAATAATCGATGGATCGTGGTGGCATCCCCTTCATACTGACCTTTCCATGCAACTAGACAAGTCTTCCACTTCCAATGCATGCAATCGATACTCCCCAACATCCCAGGAAACCCACAAGCCTCACCTTGAGCTAGCAGTCTAGAAATATCATCGTTGTTTGGTGATCTCAAGTACTTCTCACCAAAAACCTCAACCACTGCCCTAACAAACCTTCTTAGACTTTCGATTGAGGTACTTTCACTGATCCTCACATAGTCGTCCATAGCATCTGCCACTACTCCATACGTAAGCATCCTCATTGCAGCAGTGACCTTTTGAAGAGATGATAAACCAATGACTTCAGCTGCATTTCTTTTTAAGACAAAGTATGGGTCATGAGCCTCCCTTGCAGACTGTATTTTAGGAAAAAGTGGTTGGCTCATTCGAAACCTCCTTCGAAATTGAATAGAAGAGTACACATGGTTTTTAGCAAAATAGTCGTTGTAGAGTCTTTCGTGACCCTGAACTCGATCACGCCGAATAATTGAGTGACCTTGAATGGAACAACAATGTGGTCTCGTTCTTCTCTCTTCATTAGATTGTTATTGTTGTAGAGCAACTATGACTAACATCTTCGATTCATAGTAAGGAGCGGGGGTGGGATCGGAGTCAGAGTCAGAGAGAAGTAGATCCATCATAAGTAGAGATTATGGAGTTGAGAAGATTGTGAAATTGAAAAATGTTTGTGAGAATGAGTGACAAAATTGTTGCATTTATAAAGAAAAGAGTCAAAAATTCAAATTTGAATTGCAACGGTCACAAACAGTCATAAACGGCAATAAAAGGTAATAAACAACAATAAACGGTCATAAACGGTCATAAATGGCCATAAATGGTCATAATAGGTAAAAGATAAAAAAATAAAAAAATAACATTTGTTACCCTCTCTTGGAGTGAATTTTTTTAAAAAGTGTAAATGGAGATAGCAAATATGTAAATAGAGTAACAAAGGACACATTTACTACCTCCATTTGCTACCCTCTCTTGGAGATGGTCTAAGTATGAAAAATGGGAAAAAACAAGAGGATTCACCAAGTTCTGGTGAATCCCGGTCGACCACCCCTCATGGCCAGTCGACTGGTTATCAAGAAAAAGGGGCCAAAATGGCCAACAGAGTGCTTTGAGTTCAAGGCCAGTCGATCGACTGTGAGGATTTTGCCCAAAATGGGCTACTAGTAAGGAAATTTACAGGGCCGGTCGGCCGCCCCTCTTAGCCGGTCGACCGGGTGCCCAAGGTTTTGCCTAGTTTGGTATGTTGGACCATTTCATTAAGGGTAGGATGGTCTTGTGACCTCCCCTTTTCCTATAGAAGCCCCAATTTTGTGGGTTAGGGTTCATAAACCCTCAAGGCAACCTAAGAGAGTTCTAAGGGGAGAAATTAGAGAGGGAGAAAGTGGAAGAAACTAGGGTTTTCTATTTGGGGATCAAGGTGGAGCTAGGATTCCTTCTTCAAGATTGGATACTTCTTGAAGCTTGGATCACACATTCTCAATCTTTTCTCAAACCCCAAAAGGTAAGTACTACTACTATCTAGCTTTGCTATGATACAAAGATTGAAATGGAGGATTGCATGTATGATTTGGAATAGAAATTGTAAGTACCTACTATTACCTAACTTTGTTATGATGCATATAGTGAATGCATGATTTTGAATAGGATTTGCTAATACTCTCTGCTAAATGACTTTATTATGATTTAATGTTGTAAATAAGGGTTTTTAAGATTGGGGGTTTTCAATAAAATGATAAATATAGTTTTACTTGCATATGATGGTAATTATCTTCCAATGACCTATGATTTCTAAGTATGATGTTGATGAAATAAGCTTAATGGCCAAGATTTTGTGATGTAATGCCATGAATAAAAATATTCTATGTTTTTAGAATTTGTCCAAGTGTACTATGATACAAATATGTCTTGTATGAACTCGTATGCAATGTTTAAAACATTCCATATATATTATGATGCTCACAAGCACTCCACACACTTTATGTTTTACATGACTGAGGTTTTCTCATAAGCATGGTATTTCATGGATCATAAGAAATGTTTTCCAAAAAAAATTCATAAGAAGAAGCATAAGTGCATAAGCATTGACAAGGCAAAACTTTGGTTGATATTTCTAAGATCGGTTACCTCATGCTTACAAGGATCAAGTCTAAGATCTTGCATAAACTCAAAGGATTATAAGTCTTGCAAGGCTTCTAAGAATTCATAAGAAATGCATAAGTTTAAAATCGGTTACAAGGCTCACAAGGTTACAGGGCTCATACGTGCTCACAAGCTCTACGGATCATGTCTACGATCTTGCATAAGTCTCGAAGGATCATAAAGCTCATAAGAGCTCATAAGTTCACAAGGAACTCATAAGAACTCACAAGGCTCATAAGCATTCATAAGAACTCATAAGACATGTACAAAGTGTTTTTTTTTCCCCGAAAGATAAGACTTGACAAAAGGTTTCCTATGATGGGTTTTAAGCATGGATGTTATAATTGGTATTCATTTATGCACTTGCATGTGATATTATTATTATTATATCATTGTTAGCTAGTAGTTTGTACTCGATGAGTATTCCATGCTCAGTCATACATTTTATGTCGGCAGGTCAGTACGACATCTGTGATCCCAGTCCGTGGGTCGAGGTGGACTACAGTGAGGAGGAACTAGCAGAAGCTTAACCAAAGGAGGAGAGGAACCTTGATAGGTGGCCTTATCCTGGATACTATTGAGAGTGAGTGAGAGAGAGAGAGTCTACTTTTATATTTTGACTGAGTGGGCATATCCACTCTTATTTTGGTTTATGTATTGTACAAACTTTGAATACCGATCATGTATAGAAAAGAAATTTTAAGTTTACGCTTCCACACTACTTTATGTTTCCGCTATGTTATGTCCTGTATATTTTACAAGATGGTTTGGTATCGGATATTGCACATTGTGTGCCAAAGTATCCCTAATTCCTAGGGGTTATTTTGGGTCGCGACAAAAGTATAATATATGATTAATCAATAAATTCATTCTTAATAAATATTAATCATCACCAATACACTTTAATCATAATTAAGCATGATCACATAAAGAATTTAATTTCAGCTTACATGAACAAGTTCAAGTAGCTCCTTTTGGAAACCAAACCATTTTGGGTCTAACTTGATTGGCCTTTGGAAGGATTGTTCCCTTGGGAATCCAAACTTGCTTTACCCTTTTTTTTTCTAACATATGTATAAGATGTACTTGAAGTATATGTAGTAAATAATTTTTGAGAATATTTTTGGTAGATTGATAAATTATATTCAATTCCTGCTCTATCAAACACACACTTTTGTTGACCTCGCATTGTATCTATGGTCTTTTTATCATTAGTAAATTTTGTTACAATGCAAGTCAAATCATCAACGTTAGTTTTTAGTACATTGCATTCATTTGTTGATTCTTTAGGTAGAGATGATTTCTTCTTTTTCAAATTTTAAGTGAAAAATCTAATTCGGTGTATCCCAAATCTATGGTTTGAGTTGAGAATCTCACAAAGTCAAGGGGTTGGTTAGGTTTCCCTAATAGTCTGTCTACCCTTTTGAATGAATTTAAATTAAGTTATTTAACTCAAGGGAAGATGATCATCAAGTGCAGAAATATAGAGAAATACGCAAACCACAACACAAGGATTTTTACGTGGAAACCCTTCCGGGAAAAACCACGGGACCTAGTCCAGCCATGAGAATCCACTAAGACAAAGTAAACAAGAACTTACAAGACTCGAACTTGACTCCTTCGGACTCGACACCACGATCCTTCAGTTCTTAGTCCTCCACGTCTTGAAAAGTCATCACATACTCTCAAGTCCCGCGATCAACCACAGCCGCTTATATTTCTCTTTCTGTCTCAAAAACAGTCCACGATCTTCCAATCGATCTCTGTCAATGACGGCTTCGGAATCCACCGACCAAATCACTCTACCACGATCCTTCTCGGATCGATTTCCTTCGTAAAGGCTCTGGGATACTCCGGCCAAGGTGTTCTATCCAGAACGGGTTGATGGTTTTATATAAATCAATACCTAGATGGACTCCTTCAAAGGAGAAGTCCAAACAAGCTAAATTGGAACTTTGGGCTTGCAAACTCTAGGTTTTATGCACTAAAAAAAGGGGAGGAGAAAAATATATTCCATGAGTTTAATAACCTCTGGAGACACTTAAAAGTCCTCTCCACACACTCCCTAAGTCGTGCTCCACGAAGTGGAAGGGTTTTATATAAATAGGGAAGTGAAAACCATGCTTAGAAGTTGCTAAAATAGTTAAAAACCAAAGAAGGAAGTAAAGGATTCGCATTAGCAAAACCCACATATCAGGGTCGACCCATGGGTCGCATTCGGTCGACCAAAAATATACCTTCGGTCGACCAAAAGGTCCCTTTGGGTCGACCCTAAGAAAATCAACATTCTATTAAAAAAACCCCATACATTATTTTGCCTATTCAGGGTCGACCTAAAACGCCCAGGGTCGACCCTGAGGCTAAAAACGATTTTAAAACTTCATTTTCAGCTCTTGTTCTCTTCATGAAAGTTGTAGCTATTTTTGACATGGTCAATTTGTCATATTATAGAGCAAAACATAAGCTATGGTTTGTGAGATATGTCCAAAAAAAGTAACCTTGGTTTTTTGAAAAAATTTCATATTTTAAAACAAGTTTTGCACTATTTATCTCATCACCTAGGGTTTAAAACTTTGTTTTCAGACCTTGGTCCCTTCATGAAAGTTGTAGCTATTTTCAACATGGTCAATTTGACATATTATAGAGTAAAATATAAGCTACGGTTTGGGAGATATGTGCAAAACAAGATACCTTGGTTTTTTGAAAAAATTTCAGCATTGTTAACTTGTTTTGCACTACTTATCTCATCACCTAGAGTCCGTATAATTAGACTAGGAAACTTTTATCACCTAAGGCCTCATGTTAGGATCATTCTAGGTCAAATCCCACCTATGGTCATATGGTATCTAGGTCACTTACCATCCAATGAAGGAAATGATCATCCGAGTGGATCAAGGGATTCTTCAACGCGCTTCAACTTCACTTGTCGTGGATGCTTGACGACAATGACACAAGAACCACTCCTAGACACCTAGACTCACTTGTTTTGACACCGGAATATGCCAATACAAAAACATGGACTTTACAATCTCCCTCTTTGACAATTCCGTGGCAAAACCAAACTGAAGTGCATGACTTGACACAAACTCACCCAAACACATCAAAACGGTGAATTAAGACATTACATGACTCCAACACTCTTACATGACATCAATCGAAAACTCATCTTAATTTAAGACACTTAAGCTCTTGCTAAGAAAAATCAGTCTGCTGCAACCTTGCACTTGCACATGCTCAAAAACAAAATACCCCGTGAAGCATGTGTGGAATATGAAAATAAGTAATCACAGGTGAAGCAAGGAATGTACTGAACGAGGGAAATACTACCCTAACATTCTCCCCCTTTTTGGCACAATTGCCTAAGGAAGGCAGGAAGCCAATATTCAATAAAAATATACCAATTTAACAAAAATGAAATATCAAGGCAACCACAGTACAACCAATCAAAACAGACAATGAGGGACTAAAAATATGGGAACGAGATAGAAATATAACGCACAAACTCCCCCTCAACAACTCAAGCACAGAACTCCCTCTCAACAACTCACCCTGATCTTCTCCCCCTAAGATCAAGGATACCACCAAAAATATGGCACCTATGCTAGAAAGGCCTATGCCAAAAGAAAGAAACGCACACAAAAAATATTACAAAAAATATCATGTGCCACACAAACATGCATCAAAAGCATTCCAAGCAGTAGTAAATTAAAATTACAAATCCAATGAAAAACATGATTAGTTAGTCCGATTGAGGATACCCATCTAACTAAATCTCATGGAATGCTAAAGCATAGCCAATTCACTTAGACACATTTAGTGAACAGTTCAAAAGTGAAGCATTGTGTGTAGTGGTGGTGTGACAAGATCAAGGTTTCTTTCCCTTTCCAAGGGTATGACATTAACCACTAAGGGGACTCCCGAAGACATACATCTTAGAAGTCAAACCTAGTTAGATCCAGATATTATGATTTTTTTTACATTTTAGTTCTCCTTTATCCATTTTATTTGACTCAATATTTTTTTTTTATTTTTGGTCAAATACCTCCAGTTTGTAAGATTTCTTTTGATGATCTTTATCTGATCATATCTTTTAATGCAATGATGACTTTCACACTATCTAGGTAGGTAGTCCTGGCTATTAGCAGCAGGGGCTTTCACTCTAGTGACCCAGATAGATACCTACTGTCCGCCTAGGTAGCCATTTCATATTGTTTGCATCCAATAGTGACTTTCACACTATCCCAGTAGGTAGCCCTTTTTCATTGCAACAAATTAAGCTCATGGAGGATACACACAATGGGGATGACTAACAAATATGGTCATTCTAGATTGGCCATCCAAGGTCACACTTAAGGGATAAGCCATACACCTACAGATTGGAAAATAGACCTTTCAATAGAATCAGTCAGAGTGCATGTGAAATTTGTGAAGCATACACACATGAATAAGTCTCTAACTACTCAAGATAAAACCGGTCTAATTTTCAGCCTAGCCAAGAGAGTATAAAGGTGACATATCCTCAATCAGTAATAAACTCATGTTCAACCCTGGACAAGTATAGAAATAAATATCACACAAGGAATGCAGATCATGCAAGTCAAACAAGGGCAACATGAAAAAAATCTTTTTGGATTTTATGGTTTTTCAATGTTTTTGGATTTTTCAAAATAAAGAAAACAGAAAAACATACCAAAGCAAATAAACACTAGTAAAAAGAAAGACTACTAGTATACATAAATAGCATAGCACTAGGACACGATAAGACACTAACAGCACACCCTAGGCTATGACAGGCACGGGCTAAGTGAAACCCTTCAAGTCTTCCTTTCTCACCCAAACGGTTTTAGAAGTTTGATTGACCCTTTGGTCTCTAACCGTTTTAGTTGAGATAGGTATGACCTTTTGCCTCTTCCTCCTGTTCCTCCTTTTCCAGGATTGAGTCCTAGAATTATGGCCGACATTATGGTTCTCCTTGTTACCTCCTCTATATCTAGCATGAGGAGTGTCATGACCAGGCCGCTGTCTAGAGTTGTGAGCCATCTTCATTACATCTTCACACAAACTCCTAGACTTCTCCACTAGGACCTCAACTCTCCTTTGAAGATTCCCATTAAAGTTGTTGTGGTTCTCAATTGGGCATTCTTCGAAGTTTAGGACATCGAGGATTAATATGACATGTAGGAATGAATTTCTGAGTAGAAGGGTCTTTCCCTTTTGCAGGAGGGCGCCTTTTAGCACCAGGCTCAGTGTTTGAGGTGGATGGAGTTCCCTTCACATCTCCACACCTCTGGTTTTGCTCAAGTTCAGCCAACTTGATTTCAAGACTTGTCTTTTCATCAAGACAAACATGTAAATCAGATTCAAGTAGCTGAGTCTTGGCAAGGAGGGAAGCCTTCTCTTCCTCAAGCTGTGACACAAGAGCTCTCAACCCTGAAGCCACTTGGCCTAAGGCATCTTTTCCATTTCAATAGATTTGATCTTTTTAGACATGGAAAATTGAACCTTTTTCAGCTTTAGGCATTCCTGAAATAGTTCATCATAGGCTGCCTCAAGCTCTCCCTCAGAATCTGAGTCATTCTGACTCTCATCATCCTCCTCACCATCACTAGGTTGTTGGTTACTCACAACATTTGAAGAAGATTTCTCAATCCCAGATAAGGATGCAGTGAAGGCCACAGAACCCCTAGGCTCCTCACAAGAAGAACTATCTGATTCCTTAGATTCAGATTCACTGTCATCCTAAATCTTTTCTTATTGGAGCATTCAGTGGTAATATGGCCATAGCCTTGGCATTCATAGCATTGAACACCTTGGGATTTTCTGTCCACACTTTTAAAATGTTTCTTATTTTCAAAGTGCTTGGACCTGGGCTTTTCAAGAGATTTTTGTCCTTTCGAATTAAATCTCTTATTAAGTTTCAAAAATTTTCTGAATTTCTTTGCAAACAAAGCCAACTCTTCTTCTTCCTCCTTAGAGTCACTATCTGAACTATCTATGGATTCCTTGACGGACTTCAAGACAATGGATTTTGGTTTCTTAGATGGGTTCAGATTTAACTCATAGGTTTGGAGAGAACCAATCAACTCTTCAAGTTTGAGAGCATCAACATTTTTGCTCTCCTCGATGGCAATAACCTTAGATCGAAATATCTCAGGTAGAGATCTCAAAATTTTCCTAACAATTTTGGACTCTGGAATTCTTTCCCCTAGATTGAAGCTAGAATTGACAATGTCACTCAGATTGGCATGAAAACCATCAAAAGTTTCATTATCATCCATCATCAACCTTTCAAACTTAGAGGTCAACAATTGAAGTTTGGAGATTTTGACAGTTGTAGTCCCTTCATGGGTAATTTGAAGAATGTCCCATGCCTCCTTCGAAGTGTCACACTTAGATATACGTCGAAATTCTTCGAGTGTGACAGTTGCGAAGATTGCATTTAGACCCTTACTGTTCCATCTACAACTCTCAAGTTCTGTATTGGTCCATTCAGAAGAAGGTTTAGGGATGGTCTGGTCATTTATGGTCTTGGTTGGATGGGTCCAACCTTGTTCAATGGAGAACCATACTCTCTCATCTAATGATTTTAGAAACGCTCTCATTCGAGCTTTCCAATAGGCATAATTATTCCCATCAAATAATGAGGGACAAGAGATGGATCCTCCCTCTCTTTGGAGATTCATATTCACCGAGAAATATGAGACAAGATCACAGTAAAAAGTTAGTGAACGCTTTGATACCAATTGAAAAATCTAATTCGGTGAATCCCAAATCTATGGTTTGAGTTGAGAATCTCACAAAGTCAAGGGGTTGGTTAGGTTTCTCTAATAGTCTGTCTACCCTTTTGAATGATTTTAAATTAAGTTATTTAACTCAAGGGAAGATGATAATCAAGTGCGGAAATACAGAGAAACACGCAAACCACAACACAAGGATTTTTACTTGAAAACCCTTCCGGGAAAAACCACGGGACCTAGTTCAGCCATGAGAATCCACTAAGACAAAGTAAACAAGAACTTACAAGACTCGAACTTGACTCCTTCGAACTCGACACCACGATCCTTCAGTTCTTAGTCCTCCACGTCTCGAAAAGTCATCACGTACTCTCAAGTCCCGTGATCAACCGCAATCGCTTGTACTTCTCTTTGTGTCTCAAAAACAGTCCACGATCTTCCAATCGATCTCCGTCAATGACGGCTTCGAAATCCACCGACCAAATCACTCTACCACGATCCTTCTCGGATCGATTTTCTTCGTAAAGGCTCCGGGATCCTCTGGCCAAGGTGTTCTATCTAGAACGGGTTGATGGTTTTATATAAATCAATACCTAGATGGACTCCTTCAAAGGAGAAGTCCAAACAAGCTAAATTGGAACTTTGGGCTTGCAAACTCTAGGTTTTATGCACTAAAAAAAGGAGAGGAGAAAAATATATTCCATGGGTTTAATAACCTCTGGAGACACTTAAAAATCCTCTCCACACACTCCCTAAGTTGTGCTCCACGAAGTGGAAGGGTTCTATATAAATAGGGAAGTGAAAACCATGCTTAGAAGTTACTAAAATAGTTAAAAACCAAAGAAGGAAGTAAAGGATTCGCATTAGCAAAACCCACATATCAGGGTCGACCCATGGGTCGCATTCGGTCGACCAAAAATACACCTTCGGTCGACCAAAAGGTCCCCTTGGGTCGACCCTAAGAAAATCAACATTCTGTTAAAAAACCCCATACATTATTTTGCCTATTCAGGGTCGACCCAAAACGCCCAGGGTCGACCTTGAGGCTAAAAACGATTTTAAAACATCATTTTCAGCTCTCAGTCTCTTCATGAAAGTTGTAGCTCTTTTCGACTGATTTGACATATTATAGAGCAAAATATAAGCTATGGTTTGTGAGATATGCCCAAAAAAAGTAACCTTGGTTTTTTGAAAAAAATTCAGATTTTAAAACAAGTTTTGCACTATTTATCTCATCACCTAGGGTTTAAAACTTCGTTTTTAGATCTTGGTACCTTCATGAAAGTTGTAGCTATTTTCAACACGGTCGATTTGACATATTATAGAGTAAAATATAAGCTACGGTTTGGGAGATATGTGCAAAACAAGCAACCTTGATTTTTTGAAAAAATTTCAGCGTTGTTAACTTGTTTTGCACTACTTATCTCATCACCTAGAGTCCGTATGATTAGACTAGGACACTTTTACCACCTAAGGCATCATGTTAGGATCATTCTAGGTCAAATCCCACCTATGGTCATATGGTATCTAGGTCACTTACCATCCTATGAAGGAAATGATCATCCGAGTTGATCAAGCGATTCTTCAACGCGCTTCAACTTCACTTGTCGTGGATGCTTGACGACAATGACACAAGAACCACTGCTAGACACCTAGACTCACTTGTTTTGACACCGGAATATGCCAATATGAAAAAATGGACTTTACATTAAGATTTTATTTTGTTTAGAAGAATATCATTTTCATTTTTAAGAAATTCATTTTTATTTGTAAGAGAGGAATTTCATTTTTTTAATTTCTTATTTTTCTATTTTAAAATATTATTTTAATTTTGCAAAAACTCATTTTTATTTGAGAGGGAAATATTTTCTTTCTTGAGTTTTGAGTTCTTAGAATCAATTTTTCTAAATTCATCATATAATTCATCGAATGCTTCCCTTAATTATTTAAAAAAAATAGATTCATCTAGATTAGGATTTATCTCATCCTCATGTGCCATGGGGCATAGATTGGATTTTTCATCATTTGAGCTCATATTCAACTCACTTACATTTGAGTCACCCAAGTAGCCTTCATTGCCATCTTCTTGAATTTTTGACTTTTCTTGAGTTTGGAACACTTTGGCTTGCTGTGTATGGACTTATTGCACTCATAGAAAATTATGTCTTCTTCTTTACTCAATTTTTCCTTGATGATTTCCTTGGAAATGAGGGATCCAAGATGTTCGTCCATTGGCAACTTGATGAGATCTTTCGCTTCTTGAATTGTCGTGACTGTAGGTGCTCATTCCTTTGATAGTGAGCAAAGTATTTTCCTCACATTTTCTGCATTTAGATATACCTTACCAAGATATTTTAAGCCATTAGTAATTTTAGTGAATCTAGTAAACATATTGGAAATGGATTCATCTTCTTCCATTTTAAACATTTCATACTTATGGACTAGCATACTAATTTTCTCTTCTTTAACTAGGTTAGTCAATTCATAAGTAATTTGGACTTTATCCCAAATTTCTTTAGCCGAGACTCTATCGAACTCTTGTGAACTCAATGCGCAATATAAGTTGCTTATAGTTATTACATTGAGTTGAACAAATTTAATATCGGCTTCCGACCATTCATCCTCATCCTTTGGTATTTGAGTATCATCAACAATTTTAGTGGGGATGTGGGGACTATTTACAATTATTTGCCAACATTTATAGTCTAAAGCTTGAATGAAATACATCATTCTAACTTTCAATAAGTATAATTTTCTCAATTGAAGAATAGAGGTCTTAGGGTTAATTGGCCTTCTCCTAGGTTAGATGAATACATAATTGCCAATTATATTTTCTCTAAGATAGTTAAATCTATAAAAACAAAGACTTAGGCTCTAATACCACTTGTTGCCCCAGGTTTGGACCCTAGAGGGGGATGAATAGGGTCTATGATAATTTTGATTTGTACTAAATCCCTTTTTACGGAAGTAAAATTGACAAGAGAATGCAACTAACAATTCTAAATTATAACAATAAAGAAAAGTAAGAGAAAGTTGAAGAAAGCAAACACAAGGATACTGTTCATGAACGTCCCCGCCTTAAGCATCTCCGTTCAAGGATTCACTATGATTTATTCAATTGCCGATCTTCTTCTGGGTGAAGATCAAACTTTACATATACAAGAGAATCCCCTCTCTTGACTTTCACGATCTTCTTCCGGGTGTAGATCCAACCTTACAATGAAGCTTGTCACTTAAAGGACTATAATCCACCGATTCTTGATTTCAAGCACACATTGTAGAAAGTGATTTTATAATCATAAGATGCTCCTTACACGAGCTAGATGATCTCTTTAAAGCTCTCTAACAATCTCTCAAAGATTGGAGTTGAATAGCTCATGATTGGACTTTTGAGATTTCTAGGGTATATTCGATAGATTTGGAAATCTAAGCTTTGGAATGAATGATTGGATGTATTGGAGTTCTTTTTTTGGTTCATAAATCAATCATTTTTTATAACTCTTGCTATAATATAGCCGTTGGAGGCTTAATCAAAACTCAAAGAGCCGTTAGAAACTAACCGTTACAGAGTAAAACTCTGTCTTAAGCTATCTAGTCGACTAGATGGGTTCATCTAGTCGACTCAATTGGATGAACATAATAAAAATTTGGCCTATCTAGTTGATTGGATGACTCCATCTAGTCGAATAGATGGTGTATTTTTACTGAAATCATTTTTTCTTAACCTAAATGATGAGAATGCTTTCCTAGGTCAATTCATTTGCCTTAACATTATTTTTATCATTTTAAATGATGTCTAAGGTCCTTAGAAAAATATTCAATATGGTCTTAAGGTACCTATGGTCAATATAAGTATTGAGCAATTCAATAACCAAACTTTGAGGACTTTTTACAAAAGTCCTAAGCACTCTCAAAGACTAAAAAATAAACTTTAAAACCTTCTTGAGAGTCTTCAAACTTGATTCTTGGATTTTCAATAATAGTTCTAATCTTGAGATCTTTGAAGACTTCTTCTTCATCATTTTGGCATGAACTTCAATTTGGTCTTCTAGAATGATTGAAGCTTCTTTTGACTTTGCCTTCAATATCTTCATTTTTGTTCATGATCTGACTTGGACTTTGGATTTGATCTTTATCATCTTCAATATGATCCAACCTGATTCAATAGCTTTGCTTGACTTGGTAATAATCTTTCTTCATGGATGAAGTCATTTTCATGCTTTTTCACTGAATGACTTTGCTAATGCTCTTTGTACACTATTTTTCATATAAACTCAATAGAAGCATTAGTGACTCAAATCTCATTCTATTATTGTGTTATCATCAAAATCACTAAGGAGACCTATGGTGGACACCTATAGGCTAACAAAGGTTAATATTTGTGTTTATTTTTTTTGTCTAAAAACCAAAGTTATATTGTATATCCTTAAGGTGAGTGAATCTTAACCACAATTGATGAATGTTTAAAATATTTCCGTGTCTAATACCTATTTATAGAGACGGAAATAATTCCGAGGCTAATATTCCGTATCAAATGTTGAATATAAGTTTGATTAATAATATATTTATGAGAGACATAAATTTTTCCGTGTCTAATACTATTAGACACAGAATTTGACATTAGTGACGGAAATATTTTCGTGGCTATTTTTAATGACCATTAGACACAGTAATATTTCCGTGTCTAATGTTAGTTATGTTATTTTCCTATTCCCTACCCGTAAAACTCCAAAATTTCCCCCCTTTTCCTTCGAGCTCCCGTCTCTCTCTCTCTCTCACTCCTTCTCCTTCAAGCTCCGACGACGCCTGTCGGCTAGCGCCGATCACCGCCACCGTGTCAAGCTCAGATCAGCGCCAAGCTTTAGTGTCAAGCTTGATCTGTCTGTCTTTCGTGCATTTTTTGTGAATCGAAGGCTTAATTAATCGACCTTGTTTCTGCAACTAATTCTTGAAATCTGCTCAGGTGAGTTTTTGAATCTTGAGTTAAATTGTTTCTATAATTAAAATTTAAATTTTAGGTAACTGTGGTGTTACGGTTATTCTCTGACTTGGTTTTCTTTGGATTGCTTAAGAGTAAATATCCAATTTCAATAACATATCATTCTTGGGTCTATATCAGAGAAATTGAAAACACAAGAGGTAAAATGGGATTACAGTTCACTTGATAGGAGCTATTGTCGCGCCCCAAAATACCCCCTAGGAGTTAAGGGATAATTTAGAGGTGATTATTCGTACCTGCCAAACCATCCTATAATGAACAAGGCTAAGCATAATATAATACAACAATAATCAGAGTGCGGAAGCTAAACATAAGTGTGGAAGCGTGAACAACATTTTTCTTTCCCATATAAGGTGGTCTATATTCCAAGTAAGCATATACAAAACATATCGAGTTAAAGGTGGACATGCCCACCTATTAAATATACCAAAATACAAAAAGACTATTGAGCCCACTATGCTCAACAGTAATCTAAGTACGGCCAGACATCACGATCCCTATCCTCCTGCGACTGGAACGGGATAGGAGGCTCTCTCTCCTCAACATACTCTTCCTCAACCCAAGACTCGGGGTTGAATAGTTGATGGCTTCCTCAGTACCTACCGGCATAAAAGTACGGCTTAGTATGGAATAATCAGCGAGTACAAGCTACTAACTAGCCATAGCAATAACAATCACACAAAAGCAACAAGATATAATTCACCACATCAATTGAAACAGTAATAGAAATATAAGACATTGGTATCATTGAAGTAAAGTAAGGTAATAGTCGTGACATGCTTGCATGAATGCGAAAACACCGGTAAAACTCAAACTTTAAAATCATGTCTTACTCTTGAAAATAGCCTTTTTTGTTTCTTTCAAAACTTATTTAACATAATTAAAAGCCTGTTTCGTGTCTTGGTCTTGCTTGTGAAAATCATGCATGCGTGTTGTAACGCCCCAAAATACCCCCTAGGAGTTAGGCTATATTTGGGCCCGTTACCTACCATACAACCAACTTGCGGAAGCATATAAGGCAAGCTAAATAGTGAACTGAAAATTTCTTTAATGACTTAACTGTATTCCAAGCACAACTGTTTACAATAACTGAATATAAACTTTGACATGTACATGAAATCCTTGACTTGAGTTGCCAACTTATATGGTACAATATCCCCAACCAAAATTCCCAAAATACATGACTCTCTCTCTCTCTTCCCAACCATGGCCACAGGCCAACCCTAACCTCTGACTAACACTCCAATAACCTCCTGCTCCCCCTGAGCTGCCTCGATCCTCGTGTAGTGTACCTACCGACATCAAAGTACGGCTGAGCATGGAATACTCAGCGAGTGCAAGCTCCTAGCTAACAATAATAATAACGAGCAAAACATCATATGCAAGTACTGAAAAGATATAATTCATAATCATTTTAAAACAGCATCATCCATAATCATTTATTTAATCACAACTCTAATGAAAACCAACCCACATCTATGAAACATATGAGTCCTTTCTTATGAGCCAGGGGTTAGCACCCGCACATCCCTGGGCTACCAACCCCCTTGAAAATTTTAATGCTTTTCTTATGAGCCAGAGGTTAGCACCCTTAACCGGGGCTACCAACCTCCTTGACAGTTCCTTTCATTTCCTTTCTTATGAGCCAGAGGTTAGCACCCTTGACCGGGCTACCAACCTCCTTGACAGTTCCTTTCATTTCCTTTCCTTTCCTTTCCTTTCTTATGAGCCAGAGGTTAGCACCCTTGACCGGGCTACCAACCTCCTTGACAGTTCCTTTCATTTCCTTTCCTTTCCTTTCTTATGAGCCAGAGGTTAGCACCCTTAACCGGGGCTACCAACCTCCTTGACAGTTCCTTTCTTGTGAGCCAGAGATTAGCACCCGCACAACCCTGGGCTACCAATCTCCTTGACATTTCCATTTACTGGTGAGAGTTCTCGTGAGATATTCTTGTGAGCAAGAGGTTAGCACCCGCACAACCCTGGGCTACCAACCTCCTTGACATTCCATGTACTTGTGAGCTTTCTTATGAGATATTCTTGTGAGCCAGAGGTTAGCACCCGCATTACCCTGGGCTACCAACCTCCTTGACATTCCCTTTACTTGTGAGCTTTCTTATGAGATGTTCTTGTGAGCCAGAGGTTAGCACCCGCATTACCCTGGGCTACCAACCTCCTTGACATTCCCTTTACTTGTGAGCTTTCTTATGAGATATTCTTGTGAGCCAGAGGTTAGCACCCGCATTACCCTGGGCTACCAACCTCCTTGACATTCCCTTTACTTGTGAGCTTTCTTATGAGTTTCCTCTTCGTATAACCTTTCTTATCGTTCCTAACATCTTATTCTTATCTTGTGTTTAACTTCATGTAATTGTACTTGGGAATTCAATTCATGCACGCATGCGTGCTTGTGCATAACAATGTGAAACATCGTAGAGACATGAAACTAAAACATCATATAGCACTTTATTAACATTTCTATAAACTTGTGAGAATTTAAGGAAACATGTAAAGCATTTTCTCATCATTGCCAACTTGGGGAAAAATCCCCAATCATAATTTCATAGCCTTGAGTTTAAATCTCATGCATGCATTTAATCCAACATCTAGTATTCAACGTTTCTATAGGCGTTTATTCATATTTTCATAGCCAACATTTATCAAGAACTTAGCATTTCAATGTTTATGTAGACATGTGAGGAGTTTAACTTGAACATATAAAGCATGCTAACCAAGTTCACCAAGTTGGGGAGAACCCCTAAATCATATTTGCATAGTCTTAATTTCTAAAGTCCATAAATGCATTTTATCATACACCTTGCATTTGACATTCTTGTAGATTATTTTGTTCATGTTTTTCCCATTCAAACATTTCAT
Organism: Tetracentron sinense; assembly: GCA_015143295.1. Classification (NCBI taxonomy): domain Eukaryota; kingdom Viridiplantae; phylum Streptophyta; class Magnoliopsida; order Trochodendrales; family Trochodendraceae; genus Tetracentron; species Tetracentron sinense. Next base: position 4,031,186 of record CM026553.1, on the reverse strand, counting down.
CAAACACATAGTGTGCATCCATTATGTATACCTTTCCCTTTCACCATTTTCCATCCATCACAATCCACACATCATTACTTAAACATCTTATGCATTTTTGGGGAACTTTAGTTCCTTTCAAAATTTGAAATACAAAATTTAAGTATAATCACTTTTTAAGGGAAAATCTAGGTTATTACTAAGTTAACTAGGAATGGTGTACTAACCTTGAGGATTTACTCTTAATCTTAAGGAAAACCCCCCTTGCTTTGGAATCCTAAGCTTGAGGAAGAACACCACTTTGATTTGGAAGGATCCTTGCTTGATGAGGAAGATCCTTCCTTGAATAAGCTTCTCTTGATCTTCAATCCCAAGCCTTTCTTGCAAAATCCCCAAATTTTCCCTCTTCCTCTTCTAAGAACTCCCTTAGGTTTAGGTTCACCCAAGACCCTCTAATTGATCTCCTATTTAAAGGCAAAGGGGTGAAACCCTAAAAATTTTCGCACAAAAATAGTTGATTCGCGCTCCTACGATCGTTCGTAGGCTTCCTACGATCGATCGTAGGTTGCCCAGTAAGTTTTTCACATTTCTGGGTCTTTACGATCGATCGTAGCAATTCTACGATCGTTCGTAGCGCCTCTACGATCGTTCGTAGGGTCCCTACGATCGATCGCAACTTTTGCAGAAAGTTTCAGCATTTTTGCGTTTTCGTAATTCGGCCATAACTTTTGACTCGCTTGTCCAATTTTGACGATTCAACTTGCGTTGGATTTGTCTTTCGAACGAGAACAACTTTTATGTTTTTCATAACTTCCAATTATTCCTTTTTCTTGGACCATTTTGCCCCTAAACCTGACTGATCCGAAATTGGGTTTCGTCAGTCCAGATTTTAAACCGACCCGACTTCAGAAATCGGTCTTTTAACCTAACACCAACTCAAAACCAAGACAATTGATCAACATGAACCCTGAAGAGGGTTCAATTACCTTTCCAAAAATCCAAGAATCGCTTGATTCCGACGAGCGGTGTGAACAGTAGGACTATTTAAAGTCAAGGGTATGCTAAGGCATTCCCATTCTTGACACTTAGAACATTTCGAGTGTTTCACACTCTTTTCATTCGGTTCCAAAACCATACTCACACCTCATGACTCATTAATCCATAGGTTTTTAACACACCTAGGTGATCATGGGGCACACCCCAACATGCATGAGAGGCCCCGGTCTCTTTATGCCTCGCGTAATAGCACTATTCATGACACTATTCCCAGCCCAGGGAACTCGGTTCCGGGTTTCTTCATACATACTAAGGGTATCTTCATACCCCATCTACTTTGAGTCCAATCCTTACTCCATTCTCATAACTGACGACCCTAGGTTCTTAAACCAAACCAAGGTAACCTATTGGGCACAACCCATATGCATGGGAGGCCCCGGCCGCCACAAATCCCTTGAATCGACATTATTCATACCAGTATACATTTAATGCTTTGAGTATGGTTTTATATTCTTTGCATGTTTTCTCAAAACACCTTACACTTCTTGATTCTAACATGAAACTCACATCGCACTTAGTCTATGAGGGAAACTCTCACTCTCATTAACCAAACCCAACTTATAATAAGGGCCTTTGGCCCTTACAATACTAGTGTCCTCGACACTATTCACTTGAAAAGTGAACCAAATTTTTGGGGTTCTACACGTGTCTTGTCTTGTTTGGAATCACATGTCTTGCTTGGTTTGGACTTGTTCTTGACTTGTATACTTATGAGCCAGAGGTTAGCACCCGCACATCCCTGGGCTACAAACCTCCTTGACATATCATTTACTTGTGACCCAGAGGTTAGCACCCTTCACTTGGGCTACCAACCTCCTTGTCTTGTTTCATTTATTGTTGAGCCAGAGGCTAGCACCCTTCACTTGGGCTACCAACCTCCTTGACATGTACTTGTTTTCTTGTTTGATTTATCATATACGTATACTCTGAAAAACCCAGTTCATGCATATATGCGTGCACGTCAATAGTGACAACCATGATGACATGAACAATCTAGGAAAAGGCGTATGACATTCAATTCTCAATATGATCACAATTGAGGAAAGTTGGACAAATATATAAGGCATGCGATCGAGGTTAACATATTGAGAAGGATTAATCAATTTATACTTGCATTGTTCTATTTTAACTTGTTAATTTCTCATGTGGACATTTCATCAAACACTTAGTGAGCACTTATTCAAAATCATTTGTTCGAGTTCTTAGTTCGTGCATTTCATCAAACATCATTTGTGTGTTTATTATGTACACCAAGCCCTTCCACCATTTTTCCATTACACACCTTACATCTCTCTAAATGCTCTAAGTATAGTGAGTGGGGAAGGGTCGAGGAAGCCTTATAAGGCCGAAGGGTGTTGGCCAAATGACAAAAAAACCCTTAATGAAATTTTTGCAAAACATGAAAGACCGAGCGATCAGTGTTTACAACCGATCGATTGGTGCCCAACTAAGCGATCGGTGTTTTGGCCCGAGCTCTCGGTTGAAAACACCCTCTCTGGAAAAATTTCCCATACAAATTAGTGCACCAGTCGATAGATACCGATCGATCGGTTGTGGACTGGTCGATCGCTAATATGGACCGAGCGATCCGTAGTGATCGGTTCTCTGCAGATTTTTGCTATTTTCATCCTATTTTGGTATTTCGGCCATAACTTTTGACTCGTTCGTTGGATTTTGACGATTCAATTTGTGTTGTATTCGTATTTCGAAAATGAACATTTTTGGCATTTCAGAATCTTCAAATTCTTCTTTATTTATTAATTACATTACGTGAAAGGCCAATTGACTACGAGAATACTTTTCATTAGGCACAAAAAGTTTCGAGGTGGTACATTCTCGCCCCTTTACAAAAATTTCATCCTCGAAATTTGGACGATACCTACACGTATAAAACCATAGCAAAATACAAAAGAATGCCAAAGTCTTAAACAAATAATTGAGGATATTTTTCTTTCACTTCGGCATCTCGTTCCCATGTTGCTTCTTCTACTAAATGGTGCTGCCATCTCACAAGCACTAAGGGAATGGTCTTGTTGCGCAAGACTTGATCTCGCCTATTCAAGATCTGCACTGGTTGCTCAACTAGTGTGAGATCCTTCCGGATTTCTACCGGATCAAGCTCGATGACATGAGAAGGGTCCGGGATGTACTTCCGGAGCATGGAGATGTGAAACACGTTGTGGACCGCCGCTATGTGAGAGGGTAAGGCAACATGGTAAGCCACCTCACCAAATCTAGTGATGATCTCGAAAGGACCCAGATATCTCGGACTGAGCTTTCCTCATTTCCCAAACCTCGTGATACCCTTTGTTGGTGAAATCCTAACAAATACAAAATCAACAACTCGAAACTCAAGTTCTCGCCTGCGGGTGACGGCATAGCTCTTCTGTCTATCCTGTGCGGTCTTCAACCTCTCCCAGATAAGCTTGACCCTATCCGTAGTCTGTTCAATTAATTTGGGGCCCAACACTTTTCTCTCCCCAACTTCATCCCAATACAATGGGGATCTACAACTTCTCCCGTACAAGGCCTCAAAAGGCACCATTTGGATGCTCGCTTGATAACTGTTATTGTAGGTGAATTCCACCAAAGGTAAGTTGTCTTCCCAACTACCCTTAAAATCTAGCATACAAGGTCGGAGCATGTCTTCTATCACTTGATTCACTCTCTCGATTTGCCCATCGGTCTGTAAATGGAAAGCCGTGCTAAAGTCCAGTCGGGAACCCATGACACTCTGAAAGCTCTTACAAAACCTAGAAGTGAATTGAGGATCTCTATCTGACACAATGCTCACTGGCACCCCGTGCAACCGAACGATTTCCTTGATGTACAGCGTCGCTAACTGATTTGAATTGAAGGTAGTTCGGTATGGCAAGAAATGGGCGGACTTAGTTATCCTGTCAACCACAACGCAAATAGCATCGAAGTTTCTAACCGTCTTTGGCAACCCCACAATAAAGTCCATAGAGATGTGTTCCCATTTCCACTTGGGAATAGGGAGGGATTGTAAAAGTCCATCCGGTCTCCTGTGCTCGGCCTTGACTTGCTGGCACACCAAGCACTTAGACACATACTCCGCTATTTCTCGCTTCATGTTCCTCCACCAAAAGTGCCCTTTCAAATTCCTATACATTTTGGTACCCCCAGGGTGAACGGTATACTTGAATCGGCGAGCCTCATCCAAAATTTCTCTTTTAAGCTCTACATCGGCTGGGACACAAAGTCTACCTTTGAACGTGATTGCCCCATCACCGTTCGTGGTGAAATCCTCACTTCCTTTGCTAACCGCCTTATCACGGAAAGCGATCAACTCGGCATCTGCTACTTGCAACTCTCGGATCTGATCTATGATGCACGGCTTCACCGTGATATTTGCTATCAATGGCCCGTGTGTCTGTGGGCTGAACCAAATGTCAAGGTTGGAAATATCCTCCAACAACCTCAACTCCTTTAGCATCATGTGAGCCAAAAGTCCAGTAGGCTTCCGGCTAAGAGTATCGGCTACAACATTCGCCTTGCTCGGATGGTATTGAATGGAACATTTATAATCTTTCAAAAATTCCATCCATCTCCTTTGCCTTAAGTTCAACTTCTTCTGAGAAAACAAATATTTTAGGCTTTTATGATCCGTGAACACCTCAAATTGTTCCCCGTAGAGGTAGTGCCGCCATATCTTCAATGCAAACACAACTACGGCGAGCTCTAAGTCGTGAGTGGGATAATTCTTCTCATGCTCTTTCAATTGCCTTAAGGCGTAGGTAATGACCTTTTCGTGTTGCATGAGCACACATTCCAACCCCACGTGGGAGGCGTCGCTGTAAACAATAAAACCACTACTCCTGAAAGGCACTGTGAGGACTGGAGCTGTAGTAAGGCGTTTCTTCAACTCCTGAAAGCTCACTTCGCATCTTTCACTCCAACTGAACATGGCATTTTTCCTCGTCAAGTAAGTGAGAGGTGCAGCCAAATTGGAGAGTTCCTCCACAAATCTCTGATAATAGTCTGCCAACCTGAGAAAACTACGTATCTCAGTGATGCTCTTGGGTCTCTCCTAACTCATAACTACCTCTATCTTTGCCGGGTCAACAGAAATGCCCTTAGCTGACATTACATGTCTGAGAAATGCTACATTCTCTAACCAGAATTTGCACTTACTTTGCTTGGCATACAACCTATGCTCTCGAAGCATCTCAAGAGTAAGGTGAAGGTCTTGATCATGATCCTCTCGTGTCGGGGAGTACACCAAAATGTCGTCTAGGAACACCACGACACATCTATCGAGATAAGGTCTGAACACCTGATTCATCAAATCTATAAACGCCGTCGGCGCATTTGTCAAACCAAAAGGCATAACAAGGAACTCGCAGTGCCTATACTGAGTCCCGAAAGCCATCTTCGGAATATCTCCTTCCTTGATCTTCAATTGATGATAGCCGGATTGAAGGTCGATCTTGGAGAAAAATCTTGCTCCCTTCAGTTGGTCAAATAGGTCGTCTATCCGTGGTAATGGATAATGATTCTTGATAGTGACCTTGTTCAACTGCCAGTAATTGATGCCCATTCTCATCGACCCATCCTTCTTCTTCACAAAGATGACCGGAGCTCCCCATGGCAAGACACTTGGTTGGATGAAACCAAGTTGTTGTAACTCTTCAATTTTCTTTTTCAGTTCCTCAAGCTCTATCGGGGCCATTCTATACGGTGCCCTTGAAATCGGAGCGGTGCCCAAAGCAAGCTCTATCGGGAACTCAATCTCCCGATTCGGAGGCAATCTAGGAAGTTCTTCTGGAAACACATCCAAGAACTCACTCACAACTGGAATGGCCGAGGAGTTTTGTGCTTCTGGGTTTGCTAAGCTCAAGGCTACGAGGCGAGAAATATCCCTTTCTCTTAATCCTCGAAAGTGAAACGGCTTAACTCCTTCCGGCCTGAAGTTCACCATCTTTTCAAAACATGCAATATGACCATGGTGGTTTGACAACCAATTCATCCCTAAGATGACATCGAAATCCAAGTCTTGAAAATCTAGGATGATGAGGTCGGCTAATAGTTCATTCTCCCCTACTTGAACCACACAATCTCTAAATATTTTGTCCGTATCAATTGACTTGCCAAGTGGAGATGCAATGGTCAACTCCTGCTCCAACAGAGTAGCCTCAGTCGAAAAGCTCTTTGTAAAACTGGGTGAGACAAAGGAGTGAGTGGATCCTGTGTCGATCAACACTCGGGCGAGACACTCATTGACTAATAAGGCGCCCGTGCGATTAAACACTAACATCAATAGATTTCAGACATAAATATACATCATACATAGGTAACCCCTATTACAAATAACAACTCATCACATAATAGAAATTATTCATAACTTAAAACTCTAGAATTCTTACGTACCTTGCATGACATCGTCGGATGCACGTGCGTCTCTCTCGGATAGGGCGAAAACTCGGCCTTGGGTGGCTTGGTGAGGTGGCCGCGTAGACGGTGAGGCCCTCAAAGCCTAGGAAGAGCTCTGCTGAGATGTCTATCTAACATGGGGCCTACTCCCCTGAGATTGAGCTGGTAGATGATGTCGGGGGCAATCTCTAATAATGTGGCCTTGGTCACCACAATGGAAACAACCTCCGGTAGCCTTCCGGCACTTCCCTGCTGGATGCCTCCTTCCACAAAGGGTGCAGACATCATGTGAATAGGTGGGAGGAGCATAACCTGTAGCCTGAGTCACGGCGGGGCGAAGAGCCTGAGTGAGAGCCGGGCGAAAAGTCGGTGGAGCAAAAGGGCGAAGAAACTGAGGTGTAGAGTACATCCTCTGTGACTAAGCTGGTCCTATGAACTGGTACAACTTAGTTCTAGCTCTCTTTTCTATCGATCCACTGGACTGGCCTTTCTCCATCCCTTTTCTCTTGAAGAACTCTTCAGAATTAGTCTCCACTAATAGTGCCTTTTCCACTACCTCGGCATATGTCTCATACCAGAACATCAAAACTCAGTCTTTGAGGTATGCCTTTAACCCCCTCTCAAATTTCTGGGCTTTCATAGCCTCAGTAGCTATCATGTGTGGAGCAAATCTTGATAGCTCCGTAAACTTAGCCATAAGCGGCAATAGACATATTACCCTGCTCCAAGGTAATGAAATCAACTTTCTTTTCCTCTTTCATCCCTACTGGGAAGTATTTCTTATTGAAGACGTCCAAGAACTCTCCCCAAGTCCAGTCTTGACCTTGTCGGGTCAAGTTCCGGGTCCTAAGTGCGGACTTCCACTAATGATCGGCCTCACCTTCTAGCATAAAGGAGGCCCAAGTAACCTTTTCTGCCTCAGTAGGTGCCAATACAGAGAATATCTTTTCTAATTACCGAATCCATCCTTCAGCCACAAGTGGATCAATGCTTCCACAAAATGTTGGAGGCCTCATCCTCCGAAAAGCCTCTATTCCGGCTTGTGCTCTATTGGGAGGAGTAGGTATAAGTGCAGCATTCGGTGGAGTAGCTGGTTGCCTTGCTGCCAACATAGCCAAGATCTTGGCTATTGAAGCGAAAGCTTGGACAAAGTTGGGTTGATCATCACCCGATGGTGCATCACTTCCATTACCCCTTGTGTTGTATCCACGACCCCGAGTATTGCGTCTCATGATTACTCCTGAGAATGACAATACAACATGAGTCTAACTTGGATACGCATTTAGTAACAATTTCACCATTTGTTCAAAACATATTCACTAAGCATAGAACAATGCACACAAGGTATACATAATAATGGCACAACATACAATCCGTGTTCCTAGCGTAGGACTCTAAGTTTGGTTGAAGTTCAACCGGTTTTGACCAAGACTAACTTGTTAGTCTATACTTGGAATACAACTCTCTCGTCTGACCCTAATGTCTTGTTCAATCATGGTATTGAATATTAAGTGACCCTAGGGACTCTAATGCCTAGAGCTCTGATCCCACTTTTGGCGCGCCCCAAAATACCCCATAGGAGTTAAGGGATGTGACTATTCGTACCTGTTAAACCATCCTGTAATGAACAAGGCTAAGCATAACATAATACAACAATAATCAGAGTGCAGTAGCTAAACATAAGAGTGGAAGCGTGAACAACCTTTTTCTTTCCCATATAAGGTGGTCTGTATTCCAAGTAAGCATATACAAAACATATCAAGTCAAAGGTGGACATGCCCACCTATCAAATATACCAAATTTCAAAAAAATTATTGAGCCTACTATGCTCAACAATAATCTAAGTACGGCCAGACATCACGATCCCTATCCTCTTGCGACTGGATCGGGATAGGAGGCTCTCTCTCCTCATAATACTCCACAACCCAAGGCATGGGGTTGAGGGCTTCCTCGGTACCTGTCGACATAAAAGTATGGCTGAGTATAAAATACTCAGCGAGTACAAGCTACTAACTAGCCATAGCAATAACAATCACACAAGAGCAACAAGATTTAATTCACCACATCAATTGAAACAGTAATAGCAATATAAGACATTGGTATCATTGAAGTAAAGCAAGGTAATAGTCGTGACATGCTTGCATGAATGCGCAAACCCCGGTAAAACTCATACTTTAAAATCATGTCTTACTCTTGAAAATAGCCTTTAGTGTTTCTTTCAAAACTTATTTAACATAATTAAAAACCTGTTTCTTGTCTTGGTCTTGCTAGTGAAAATCATGCATGCGTGTCTTGTCTTGTTTGGAATCACATGTCTTGATTGGTCTTGACTTGTATACTTATAAGCCAGAGGTTAGCACCCGCACATCCCTAGGCTACCAACCTCCTTGACATTTCATTCACTTGTGAGCCAGAGGCTAGCAGCCTTCACTTGGGCTACTAACCTCCTTGTCTTATTTCATTTATTTGTGAGCCAGAGGCTAGCACCCTTCACTTGGGCTACCAACCTCCTTGACATGTACATGTTTTCTTGTTTGATTTATCATATACATATACTCTGAAAAACCCGGTTCATGCATGCATGCGTGCTTGTTTGCGTGTCAATAGTGACAACCAGGATGACATGAACAATTTAGGAAAGGCGTATGGCATTCAATTCTCAATATGATCACAATTGTGGAAAGTTGGACAAATATATAAGGCATGCAATCAAGGTTAATATATTGAGAAGGATTACTCAATTTATACTTGCATTGTTCTATTTTAACTTGTTAATTTCTCATGTGGACATTTCATCAAACACTTAGTGAGCACTTATTCAAAATCATTTGTTTGAGTTCTTAGTACGTGCTTTTCATCAAACATCATTTGTGTGCTTATTATGTACACCAAGCCCTTCCACCATTTTTCCATTACACACCTTACATCATACACCATGGCATCCAATCACCCCAACTCCTCATCCATTCATACATCCTACCATTAATTCAATTTATCTTATTCACATTTAGGATAGTAGCATATTGCAAAGAAAAGGGGAGAACACAATGTTAGCATCATCATTTTCTAGAGAAAACACTATTTATTGCTAAGGGAGTTAGTAGGGTGTACTAACCTTGAAAAAAAAAGGAGGAAAACCCTTGAGAATGTCGTGGAAGACTCTACCCTAGCTTGGAGTAGAAGCTCCACGCGTGCTTGAGGTTGGATTTGAGAATTCCAAGCTTTTGGGATGATCCTAGGGTTCTCAAACCCTTGATCGTCTCTCACCAATGATGCCTTAGGAGAAAACCCTCTTCTCCTCTCTCCTTTTCTCCCTAAATGCTCTAAGTATAGTGAGTGGGCACCCAAAGCTCGAGCAAGCCTTATAAGGCCAAAGGGTGTTGGCCAAAAGACAAAAAAATCCTGAATGAAATTTTTGCAAAACACGAAGGACAGAGCGATCAGTGTTTTAGCGCGAGCTCTCGGTTGAAAACACCCTCTCTGGAAAAATTCCCCATACAAATTTGTGCACCAGTCGATAGATACCGATTGATCGCTTATATGGATCGAGTGATCTGTTTTGGACCGAGCGATCCGTAGTGACCGGTTCTCTGCAGATTTTTGCTATTTTCATCCTATTTTGGTATTTCGGCCATAACTTTTGACTCGTTGGTCGGATTTTGATGATTCAGTTGGGTTTTCTCAATCTTTATAATATGGTTGTGCTTTCTAGACCCATCGGATCGTAATACCCAATTTATTAAATAAATTAATGATTATATACTAGGACTTTGCTTCTGAGACCCCATTAAGGCCGAGACTAAGAGCACGAGATTTCAGGTCTCGGTGGTCTCAGCCCTAATGGGGAAGAGCCTACACTTAGGACTAGGACCCGCCAAATATTCTTTTAAGGTCCTGCTCAAACCACGCCTACTCTCTCTCTCTCTCTCTACAGTTTTCTTTTTCTTTTGTTAATCTCTCTCTCTTTCTACTTTTCTAGTATCTACCGGATAGATACATAATATTAGACATGGAAATTATTCCATGTCTAATACCTATTTGTAGACACAAAAATATTTTAGTCTCTAATGTTTCGTATCTAATGATGATAATAGGGTTGCTGAATAATATATTTATTAGAGACAAAATTTTTTCCGTGTCTAATAGTATTAGACACGGGTATTCAATTGTTATTTCGTGTTTCAATACTTAGGTGTAGTTGATATATATATCCACTTCGTCATGTGGATTGAGCTTCTTTTGTTTCTCTTCCAATTTGTTGTGGTTGGATGTCTATAAATTTTTTTTAATTTCTTCACAATTTTTTTGTTCTGTGCATTGCACAAGGTGTGTTCTATTTATATATAAGAGATTACTATGAGTAGGAGATAATCAGAGCTCTTCAAAACATGCCTTATTGCAGGGGTAATTTAGGAATTATAAATATAAGCTTAGGACATTTTTGTTATATAAAATCATTTTACATGATTCTTGAAAGGATTTTGCTATTGAGACCGTCTTAGGGCCAAGACCACCGAGACCATGCTCTAAGAGTACGGGATTTTAGGTGGGGCCCATTTCACATGGTGGGCCCCACCTAAAATCCCGTGCTGTTAGAGCTGGTCTCAGTGGTCTCGGCCCTAAGAGGGTCGCAAAAGCTTTATCCTTCACGAAATATCCATATCAAGGCATATTTTGGGTGAGGGGTTTACTATTGAACCAAAGCTCATGTGTGTAGTAGTGAAACTCTATATATAAAAGACTGGGTATCATGGATGGAATGCTATGCGGGTGGAAACAAAATTTGTGTTTAGACTGATCGGCCTTTTTAAAGGAAATAGTTAACGTACCTGGGAAATTGATTTTGAAATCCAAGGCTGGACCTCATTGGTCCATGCCCCCCTCTTAAATACCTATCAACTGTGTTGGGTATTTAAGAGGGGGGCATAGGCCAATGATGTCTAGCCTTGGATTTTAAAATTCATTTCCCAAGTATTGCTATTCATGACTCGAACTGCGCAAATAGTCGAGCCCTAGATAGTATTCATGTAATACAGTTGGAACATCCTCATATCAATTGTCACAATGTTCTTCTTTCGTCTCTATTTTATTTTCCCCCCTTAACACAACTTAAATTCATTATGCCAACCTTACCTAAGATAGCTAAACTCTCCTAGTTTTAGTTTTCCCTTTACTTCTCGTACGAACATGCTTTGTTGGTTTTTATGTGTGCTAAATATTGTGTCTATTGCCTAATATCAATGGTTATAATGTTATTTTGATGAATGTGGGTTGTTTTAGATTATTGCAATACTCTGGATTTCTGTTCATTATAATTTTATAGTTATGGTCATGGAACTCTAAGTTCCATAATGATGTCTGCATCCCTCAAGGTCATTGTGAATGTGCATGCATTGAAACTTAGATCTCCCATTCAAGAATGATTGTCGGATAAGTGCCTCTTTTACCATCACTATGGACGGATTCGTTGTTGATTACGATGTGTAGTTCCTACGTGGACTACATTACCACTAACAACTGATCCGTCTTGTATGTCAAGAGGAGTATTTATTTGCAAATGATTCTTGAATTGTCCGTTTGGACAGTTTGGGAATGCATAATCCCGAAACATGTGTCAGTTGCCCAAAGCACACTCAATTTTTGGAATCTTTTCATCAGTCATTCCTATTGCTCTCTGGGTACATATTTGGACAAGTAATGCATTTGCCTCTTGTCTGAATTGTGTACTTGTAGAGCCATAGGGAGATGTTGCCGAAATTTCCAGAAAATTGATAGCGGACGTGTGGTACTGATTCTTGGGGATTATGTATTCTTGAATGGGATAGGAACACCCCACCCAATAAGAGAAAGGACAACCATGGTGCATGCATGCATTATCCTCATTATTCCGGTGTCATTTATGTATCATTCATTAATGACAGGTATATATTTTCTTCTGTTGTTAGTGATTGCGAGAGCTGATAAAGTGACCATGGATAAAAGTTGGGTTTCTGCACATAGATGGAGTGATATATATAAAACGGGTGTGAACAATTTCTTGGATTTTTCATTTAGTCAATCACCACAGCCTGACAGTACTATCAAGTGTCCGTGTAAAAAATGTAGTAATCGATATTAATGTATACGACACATTGTGTATGAACACTTGATTTGCGATGGATTCGATAAACATTATGCCACGGGTAGTTGGATTTTCCATGGGGAAAGACCGCATCCTAGAACTCGACCCGCCCAAGTTGTGAGGGACGTGGATAACACTATCATAGATGATATGCAAGAGATGTTTCACGCAGCGCTCGGACCCAATCGTGCAAACCAAGGGACAGTCGATGAGGGACCGAGTGAAACAAGAGAGAGTCCTAATGCAAAAGCTGCAAAATTCTATAAGTTAGTAGAAGATGTTGTGCAAGATTTGTATCCTGGATGTAAAAATTCGGTAAACTATCTTTTATCTTCGTGTTATATAACATTAAGTGTTTGAATGGATGGAGCAACAAATCATTCACGATGTTACTTTAATTACTGAAAGAGGCACTTCCCAAGGGAGAGACTTTGCCTGCATCCTTTTACCGAACTAAAAAGATAATCGGAGAATTAGGTCTTGGTTACAATAAGATTGATACATGCCCAAACGATTGCATTTTATATTGGAAGGAACATGCCAATGATATTGCATGTTCTGTTTGTGGAATTTCATGGTGGAAGATTGTGGTCTCCTGTACAACACCGTCATCCAGGAAGGAAGGCAGAATTCCAGCAAAAGTTTTGCATCATTTTCCTTTAATGCCTAGACTTCAAAGACTTTACATGTCAGACAAGACAGCTGGTTCCATGATTTGGCATGCAGAGGGTCACACTTGAGATGGTGTTCTAAGGCATCCAGTTGACTCTGAAGCCTGGCGACATCTTGACGAACGATACCGTGAATTTTGTGCCGAACCTCGCAATGTCAGACTTGGGTTAGCAAGCGATGGTTCCAATCCATTTGGTACCCTTAGCATCGCACACAGTACTTGGCCTGTTGTTTTGACTCCATATAATTTGCCGCCTTGGATGTATATGAAGCAACATTTTCTGATGATGTAATTACTTATTCCCGGTCCTCGTGCTCCTGGTAATGACATTGATGTATACTCACAACCACTTATAAATGAGTTATTAGATCTGTGGAATGATGGACTAGACACGTACGATGCGTCAAGTGGTCAAAATTTTTAGATGAGAGCAGCGTTATTGTGGACAATCAATGACTTCCCTGTATATGCGAACTTGTCCAGATGGAGTACAAAGAGGCGATAGGCTTGTCCGCATTGTCACCGGGATGTATGTTCCCAGTACTTGAAATATGGACGTAAGTTTTGTTATATGGGTCATAGACAATTCTTGGGGTTTGGTCATAGATTCTGCAAGAACAAAGCGTCATTTAATAGAGAGGCTGAAACAAGACCTGCTCCTGTTGCACACACAGGGACCGAATTGTTGGGGCAAATGCGTGGTCTGAACGTCCAATTTGGGAAGCATAAGGCAAACACCTTGAGAGGACAAAGACTGTGCGACAGTAATGTTGAGAATATTGGATGGAAGAAAGTAAGTATTTTCTTCAAGTTACCTTACTGGGAGCATCTACTAATAAGGCACAATTTGGATGTGATGCATATTGAAAAAAATATTTGCGATAGTATCACAGGGACGTTATTGAATATTGATGGGAAAACAAAAGACACTTGAAAATCACGTCTTGACCTTAAGGAAATGGGTATTCGAACTGCACTTCATCCACATGCAGTAGGAGAGAAAACATATTTGCCTGTTGCATGCTTTACCATGTCGGCCGATGAGAGAAGTATTTTCTGTAACGTACTAGCAACGGTGGAAACTCCAGATGGATATGCGGCCAATATTTCAAGATGTGTGAACCTGAAAGAGCATAAAATATCAGGGTTGAAAAGCCATGACTGCCATATCTTAATGCAACATCTACTCCCATTGGCCTTGCAGAAATCACTGCCAAGGAATGTAAGTGGACCGTTGATTGAGTTGAGTAGATTCTTCAAAGAGTTATGCTCTAAGGTTGGCACCGTTGAAGAATTCACAGAACTTGAGGTTGGATGTGCAGTTACACTTTGCAACCTTAAGAGGATTTTTCTACCTGCATTCTTTGACATCATGATACATCTAGCCATCCATTTGGCAGGCGAGGCCAGGGTTGCAGATCAAGTACAATACCGATGGATGTACTCGATCGAGCGGTAAGTGTTACACATTGAGTTCGTATTAAAACTGCAATATGTTATTACAACAAGACTATTCTATTATACGACATTCACATTATATTTTTTTGTATAACAGATACCTTCATACATTGAAATCATATGTACGTAATAGAAGTAAACCAAAAGGTTCCATAGCAGAGGGATATCTTGCTGAAGAATGTGTCACTTTCTGCGCAAGGTATGTGCACGGTGCTGAAACAAAGTCCAACCGTGTAGATCGCAACTATGATGCAGATGGGGTTGGGACATACCACGGATTGTCAATTTTTTCTGCACTTGGTCGTGCTATAGGAAAGGCAGTGACGACATATTTATTTGTTGATGTATCAACGCATATACACGGTTATATCCTGTTCAATTGTCCTGAAGTGGCACCATTTATTGGGTAAGGCGACTCCACTTTGTATTTATATTCATTAAAATCATCTACAGGTGGTATTCATCAATTAACCACAATGATTGAAAAGCGCACACTTGGAAAAAGTAACGGTTGAATATCATCACATGCGGCCAACTGACATTGACCGCATCCACAATAGAGAATTTTCAAATTGGTTTGCGTCAAATGTTAGTAATATATAAGAACTATGTTTCAACTAGCAACAAAGTTTATTATTTTGACTGTTTACTAATGTGAATTACCAAACACTAATAGGTGAATACGTTGATTGGTGGAAGTCCAGAGCATCTACGTAATGATCTAAAATGGTTGGCTCATGGCCCATCAAAGATTGCATGCAAATTTCAACGGTTTGTCATCAATGGCTTTCGGTTTTGAACAAAATCTATTGATAGTACCAAGAAGACGCAAAATAGCGGCGTGGTCCTCATCGCAGAGACACCGCGAACAGGTGATGTAACATACTATGGCGTTTTACAAGAAATAGTTCAAGTGGACTATTACGAAGGAAGAAAGGTTGTGTTATTTAAGTGTGATTGGGTAGATGTTATGTCTCAAGGTAGGGGTATCAAGGAAGATGATTTCCAATTGACATTTGTAAATCTAACACGGATGCTCAAAACCGATGAACCTTTTGTACTTGCCTCACAAGCAATGCAAGTCTTTTATGTCGAAGACCCACTAGAAAAAGACTGGCATGTCGCTATTCAGTTCAAACCAAGGGAATACTTTGACATGTGAGCGGGAGTTCATCCAAATTTGGTCGAGGCATTGCCTGATATCGTGCAACTGAATGTTATGTGATTGGACGATACTAGACTAGATGTTGAAAATATTAGTGATATCAGGGCAGATATCCCTGGACCAACAATTGATGTACCCCTAACCATCACCGAGGCGGAGTCTTTACATAACAGCTCAGGCGATTCTCGCAACAATGATGATGATCTCTCTATATAGACACTTGATGTAATAACAATATTGTAGAGAAATATAATGTTCATTTTCTATATTGGAATTCATTGTTTATCTTTGTTACAACACGACGTATGCTTATCTTTCTTTTATATTATGCCTGATATGTTCGTGAATCTTTTTCGTTATTGTTATAACAAGACTTAATGGATGACTAAATAAGACTACTAAATGCTCAGCAATTCTTGGCTTGTAAATCCTTCCTCAGACTATATTAATAACGGTGAACTACAGTCCCTGGATAGGTCAGATTCACCTCCTTTGATGGTATAGTACCATTTCAGCAAAAAGAATCAAGTAACATATATGATGCTTGTAAGAAGTGAAGCATCATTATTCCTTGTTATATCCTGTATCTATTAGCTACACTTGATTGTGCAACGTTGACCGATTCATTAATGAGGCTAAACACTGTAGGGTTGCACATATTAATAAGAAACCAATAATGTTTGACACGCAATATAGATGACTAACTTACGACTTCACAAAAATAACTTAGTACTTTCTTACTTGTGACCGGAGACAACTTAAAACTTTACTTCAATTGCATGAATTTTTACACGTTGAATGTTTCCTGAACTGTTACTAATATTGTATCTTTCTACATTGTATTGACAGTTATTGCAGGATGCGGACCATTTTTAGACGGTCACGTACAGCAAGCGAGGCCTCATCTTCTTTCAGGGTTGGTACATCCCAACCCCAGCCTATTGACCCCCCGCAGGATCCAGTTCACCCCGGGGAGCATGAGATGGAGCATGCAGAAGAGTTCATACAGTAGGATGAAACAGGGCCTGCAGCAGGTACATATTATGTTTAACTACAATTTATTTACCACAATTGCATTAATTTCATCTTTATTATATGTTGCGCCCCAATACCCACCCTATGAGTTAGAGTGAATCTTGGACGAGACTTGACATGACTTGACAACAATCCTGTAAAAGAGAGTCAGATCATGCAAACAAAGTAGAAGCAAAAGATCTATCTCATCTATATATAAGCAAGTATCCCAAGTTAAGTACAAAATCCAAAAGATAGGGTGGACATGCCACCGCAAAATACACAAGTATCTCTCTCTTCCCACTCTCAATGTTCACTAGACATAATTTAGATAGGGCCATTTCTCCCCATCTTCACCATGAGGTTCCTCCTGAGGTAGCTCCCCGATGTACTCTTCTTCCTCCCATGGACCGGGAGCACTTATGTCAAAAGGAGCAGTTGCTCCACTAGTACATGCTGACATCAAAAGTATGGCTGAGCGTGGAATACTCAGCGGGTACGTACTACTAACCAACAAGTCATAGAATAGTGCACAATAATAATGATAACAATAAGCAGAGCAATAACATTAAGCAGAACAACAAACAATTGATATCCATGCATGCTTGAAATCATGATCGGTGAAACCTCGGTAAATTTTCTTGTACTTGTCTTGCCTTGTTACTCACATTTTAAATCATGTTTTCATGCTTCGAAAACTTGTCTTGTCACTTGTATTGTCATGTCTTGTTCTTGTCTTGTACTTGTTAAAAACTTTCTTGTATGAACATGAATGCGAATGCGTGTATGCTTGTCATGACATGAGTATGCATATGCTTGCTTGAAATTAAACGTGCTTGCTTGTCATGCATGCTTGAGATATTAGTGCCCTTGAACTACTTGAAGTCGGGAGTGTAGACTCCCCTTCAATGAAACAAGTCAAAACTACTTGAAGTCGGGAGTATAAACTCCCTTAAGCGAAAATACAATAGAAGCAACTTGAAGTCAGGTGCAAGCACCCTTCACGGAAACATGCATGCTTTAAAGGTGCACTAACATCTTGCTTGTCCTTGTGAAAAACTCGGTAAGACATACCCAAGGATATGTCCCACCGTTTTACCAACCCTTACGTTTGGCCTTGTCATGGTGTTTGTAAATCGAGTTACGTTATTCTTGTCTTTCATCAAATCAAAACCCGGTGTTCATGCTTGAAATTCCTACTTCATGATCTACATGTCGTGCTTGTGGGTCGTGTACATTTCAACACATAGAGCAATTGAACATATCACTTCAAGGTAAAAATTTATTAAAAGTAATTAAATCTACAAGCATGCAATTCTGGGAAGTGAGTAAATCTACAATCATGCTATTCTAGAAAGCGAGTAAAACTCATATCGTCCATAAATCATAATGACGAAATGTTAGTTTAATTTCTCACACGTACGTATCATCAAATACTTGGTGTTCACTATTTCCTTAAGTCTTTTATTCTTGTTTTCATCCTTTACATTTTATCAAGCATTCCATGTGTGTTTGTTATGCGTATAACACCCTTCCTATTTTCTCATCATATCACAACCATACATAACCTCCATTAAAAAAAATCATCTCATATTATGTTAAATTTTAGGGAAAAGGAAGCAAATGTGGAAGCATCATGAGAAAATGAAGAAAAACTTGGCAAGTTGGGGAATAGAGGTACCGACCTTCAATAGATGAGGGGAAACCCTCCAAAACGTGTGTGGGTTGCTACCGAGCTTGGAGAAACCCCCTTGCTTGATTTGGGGAAGATCACCCTTGATCTTGATCTCTTTCTTCTTCAATCTCAAACCCTCTTGGCAAATCCCCAATCTCTCATTTCTTCTTTTTCTCTAATCTCTCTTAGGCTTTCTTTAGGTTTAGGGTAAACCATAAACCCCCCGAGAGGCCCCTTATTTATAGGCCAAGGGTAGAAACTCTAAAAATCCTGAAATAAAATTCTTGGCTCACGACCTACGATCGGTAGTAGGTTTTTCTACGATCGATCGTAAATCTTCTACGATCGGTCGTAAGTTTCTACGATCGATCGTAACCATTACAGAGAGTTTTTCCAAATTCCTGAGATTCTACGATTGATCGTATCTCACCTATGATCATTCGTAACTCTTGCAGAAATTTTTCAGATTTCCCGTTTTCGTATTTCGGCCTTAACTTTTGACTTGTTCATCGGATTTTGACAAGTCAACTTGCATTGGATTCGTCTTTTGGAGGAGAACAACATTTATGTTTTGCACTTGTTTTAAATTCCTATATATTTATTGACCCAATTACCCCTAAAGTTAACTGATCCGTAAATGGATTTCAGCAACCCAGATTTTTAACATATCCAACTTAGGAAAACTTTCCAATATCTCATTTCGTAGGAATGGAAGATTATAAAGGCTTAAAGCCTTGGCATGGGTTCCAACACATGGCAAAAGTTCTGGGGCTCTACATCCTCCCCCCTTATAAAAATTTCATCCTCGAAATTTAGACAATACATACGTGTACAAAACAACAACAAAATTTTACACGGAAATACATAATACCCTATGCAAACAACTTTGGGTATTTTGCTTTGATTTCGGCCTCGCGCTCCCATGTGGCCTCTTCTCTAGTATGATGTTGCCCTTGAACGAGAACCAATGGAATTGTTTTGTTGCACAACACTTGATGTCTCTGGTCCAAGATTGAATCGACTTCTCTACTAATGTGAGATCCGCTCGTATTTCCAACGGCTCATGGTCAATCACGTGAGAAGGATCGGAGATGTATTTTCGGAGCATCGACACATGGAACACGTTGTGGACTGTGGCCACATGAGTTGGGAGTGCTACCCGGTATGCAACTTTACCAACTCTAGTGATAATTTTAAACGGTCCAACATACCGAGGACTAAGCTTGCCTCTCTTGCCGAACCTCATGATCCCTTTGCTAGGAGATATCTTCACAAAGACTTGATCCCCTACCTGGAATTCCAAATCCCTACGGCGATTATCCGCATAGCTCTTCTGACGATCTTGGATAGCTTTCAACCGATCTCGGATGATCTTGACCTTATTTGAGGTCTGCTCAATCAACTCTAGACCCAACACCTTTCTCTCTCCCACTTCATCCCAGTAGAGAGGAGACCTGCAAATTGGCCCATACAAGGCCTCAAATGGTACCATCTGGATACTCACCTGGTAGCTATTATTGTAGGCAAACTCCACCAAAGACAATTGCTCTTCCTAGCTGCCCTTGAAATCTAACATACATGCCCGGAGCATGTCCTCGATGATTTGGTTCACCCTCTCAGTCTGTTCATCCGTCTGTGGATGAGAGGCGGTGCTAAAGTCGAGTCAAGAACCCATGGCGCTCTAAAAGCTCTTCCAGAACCTGGATGTGAATCTTGGATCCCGATCTGATACAATGCTAACTGGCACCCCGTGTAACCAAACCACTTCCTTGATATACAATGCCGCTAACTGGTTCGAGTTGAAAATAGACCGATAGGACAAGAAATGTGCAGACTTCATCAGACAATCCACCACAACCCATAGAAATGTGCTTCCATTTCCACTCGGGAATAGGGAGAGACTGTAATAGACCTACCAGTCTTATGTGCTCTGCCTTCACTTACTGACACACCAAGCACTGGGACACGTACTCGGCTACTTCTCTTTTAATGTTCATCCACTAAAAGTGCCCATTTAAGTTTTTATACATTTTGGTACCTCTTGGGTGCACAATATATTTGGAATGGTGGGCTTCATCCAAAATCTCCCGCCGGAGATCTGCGTCAGTCGGGACACAAAGTCTACCCTTGAACATGATTGCCACAACACCATTTGTGGCGAATTCATCACTTCCTTTGCTAACCATCTTATCACAAAAAGCAACCAACTCGGCATCTGCTACTTGTAATTCCCAGATCCGATCTAAGATGCACCGCTTCACCGTGATATTTGCCATCGAGGTTGGAGGCATCCTCCAACAATTTCCACTCTTGAACCATCATATATGCAACATGCCCGTGTGACTTCCTACTCAATGCATCTGCCACCACGTTTGCTTTACCCGGGTGGTATTGGATGGAGTACTCATAATCTTTCAAAAATTCTACCCATCTTCCTTGCCTCAGATTCAGCTCTTTCTCGGAAAACAGATACTTCAGACTTTTGTGGTTCAATGAAAACTTCAAATTGCTCCCCATAGAGATAGTGCTGCCAAATCTTCAAAGCAAAAACAACCGCGGCAAGTTCCAAATCATGAGTGGGATAATTCTTCTCATGCTCCTTAAATTGCCTTGAGGCATAGGCAATGAATTTACCATGCTGTATGAGCACACATCCCAACCCCACGTGTGAGGCATCACTGTACACTACGAATCCACCACGCCCTGATGGCACTGTAAGGACAGCGGCTGTAGTGAGCCGCTTCTTCAACTCTGTGAAGCTTGCTTCACACTTATCGCTCTACATAAACTTGACATTCTTCTTGGTCAAATATCTGAATGGTGCCGTTAGACTGGAGAACCCCTCAACGAATCTCCGGTAATAGCCTTGCCAACCCATGGAAGCTACGGATCTCTGTGACACTCTTGGGCCTCGCCCAACTCATGATTGCCTCAATCTTCAATGGGTCAACTGAGATGCCCTCTGCAGATACAATGTGGCCAAGGAATGCCACCTTCTCTAGCCAAAATTCACACATGCTTAATTTGGCATATAGCCTATGCTCTTTCAATGTCTCCAGAGTAAGGTGGGGGTCTCGTGCATGATCTTCCCATGTCTGGGAATACACCAAGATATCATCAACGAACACAATCATGCATCGATCCTAGTACGGTCCAAACACCTTGTTCATTAGATCCATAAAGGCTCCCGGGACGTTCGTGAGACCGAAAGGCATCACTAAGTACTCGTAATGCCCATATCAAGTCCTAAATGTAGTTTTAGGAACATCTTCCACCTTGATCCTTAACTGGTGGTAACAGGATCGAAGGTCAATTTTAGAGAAATACTTTTCACCCTATAGCTGGTTGAACAAGTCATCAATCCTGGGCAATGGATAATGGTTCTTCACAGTGACCATATTCAACTGCCTGTAATCAATGCACATACGCATTGAGCCATCTTTCTTCTTCACAAATAGCACTAGGCACCCCATGGTGAGACACTCGGTCTCTTGAACCCCAGGCTTTGCAGTTCTTCTAATTGTACCTTCAATTCCTTGAGTTCAATCGGAGCCATACTATAAGGAGCCCTAAAGATCGGAGTAGTGTCGAGTGCAAACTCTATCATGAATTCGATCTCTCTAACTAGAGGTAACCCAGGAAACTCCTCTAGAAATACATCCAGAAATTTACTCACCACCGGAATGGTAGATGAGTCTTTTACCTCCAGGTTTGTTATACTCAACGTTGCGAAACGAGCGATGTCTTTACTCCTCAATCCTCTGAAATAGAATGGCTTTCCTTCCACTGGCTTGAAGTACACTATCTTCTCAAAGCAAGCCACATGGCCATGGTGAGTGGCTAGCCAATCCATCCCCAAAATGACATCAAAGTCTTGGAATCCAAGGATGATAAGATCGGCTAAAAGCTCGTGATTCCCAACCTGAACTACACTGCCTTTATATACTCTGCTTGCTACAACTGTCTTGCCGAGCGGAGTCGAGATGGACAACTCAGGTTCTAACTGACTAGGTTCTACAGAAAAGCCCGGAGAGAAACTCGGCGAGACAAATGAATGCATTGAGCCCGATGTCAATCAACACTCGAGCCAAATATTCATTAACTACTAATGCTCCTGAAATTTACAACAAACTAAGGTCAATCCATGCAACAAGTATATATATATTTATATATAGCATGTGATATACAGTATGTAAGTAAAACATAACCCCAATCATCACTAATCAATTAAAACCTTAAACTCGTACCTTACACGACATCGTCTGATGCCCGTGCATCTCCCTCCGTCAGAGCGAAAACTCGCCCCTGCCTCACCTGACGAGGTGGTGGTCCAGACCTCGCGGGCTGGGAGGACTCCTGGTAGGATGCAACTAGTCGAGCTGGGGGCTTACTCCCCTGAAACTGGCCTGACAATTGCCTGCTTGGGCAATCCTTGATCATGTGGTCCTGGTGGCCACAATAAAAGCATCCTCCTGACGCCTTCTGGCAATCTCCAGCTTGATGCCTTCTACCACAGAGAGGGCAGATCTTATATGTGAAGGCTGGGGCCGCTGGAGGAGCAGGTCGCACAGCCTGAGTAAATACTGGGCACAGAGCCTGGACTACCTGCGGTCTGGGTGCCTGGGGCATATAAGGCCGTGGAGCAGGCAGTGCAAATGATGGCCTCTGAGGTGGCACTGGCCAAGAATACTGATATGGGGCAGTCCTTGCCCTCTTCTCCGGCGGTACCAAACTGTTAGATTTACCTCTCGTCAAATCCCTTTAATTCACCAATACCTCCGAGTTGGTCTCAACCAACAAGGCCTTATCCACCACCTCTGCATAGGTGGTGTGCCTAAATACAGAGAACCTATCCAGGATAAAGTACTTGAGGCCCTGCTCAAACCTCCTCGCCTTCATTGCCTCCGTGGCAATCATGTGAGGTGTAAAGCGCGAAAGCTCTGCAAAGTTGACCTCATACTTGACCACCGACATTGATCCTTACTCGAGGGTGGTGAATTCCCTTTCCTTCTTCTCTCGGGCTCCCACCAGGAAATATTTCTTGTAGAACAAATCCATGAATTCTCCCCAAGTCCATGGCTGACCTTGTCTGGTCAGATCCCTAGTCCTCACTGCAGATCTCCACCAATGATCTGCTTCTCTTTCTAACATGAAAGCGACCCATGCCACTCTCTCCTGCTCAGTAGGAAATAATACTAAAAAGATCTTCTCTAACTGTCGAATCCACGACTCAGCTGCTAGTGGATCAACACTCCCATGGAATGCAGGAGGCCTCATCCTCCTAAATGTCTCCACTCCTATTGAGCGAGGCGCTGGATTAGGCACATGTAAAGTCTCAGGAGGAGGTGTATGTGCCGCAGATGATGGAGTAGCCTGCCTAGCTACCAGCATGGCTAGTGTCTTAGCAGTAGAACCTAAGACCTTTGTGAGGTTAGGCTGCTCATCCCCAGATGGAAACGAAGAAGATCCGCGAGTACGGTATCCACGACCCCGTGAGCTACGTCTCATGACTAGTGTCCTGAGAACAATAGCACAAATAAGTCTAACTTGGAACCACAATTTATTAGATTCAAAATTTCAAAATAGCCTAAGCATTACTTAGTATGGTATAGTAATGTCATATACATCACATCAAGCCATTAAAGTATTTATAATATACTTAGTGTTCTAGAGTTTCTAGACACATACTTGGTTGGGCTCATTCATTTTGGATCAAGACTAAGAGTTAGTCCATACTTGGGATACGACTCTCTTCCTGACCCTAATGCTTTGATCAAGTCATGGTAGTATCATTTTCTAAGTGATCCTAATGATCTAAAGCCTAAGCTCTTATACCAAACCTGTCGCGCCCCAAAACCCACCCTAGGAGTTAGTGTGAATCTTGGACGAGACTTGACATGAATTGACAACAATCCTGCAAAAGAGAGTCAGAGCATGCAATAGCGGAGGAAAATACATGGCACAGTGGAATCAAAAGATCTATCTCATCTATATATAAACAAGTATCCCAAGTTAAGTACAATATCCAAAAGATAGGGTAGACATGCCCACCGAAAAATACACAAGTATCTCTCTCTTGCCACTCTCAATGTTCACTAGATATAATTTAGATAAGGCCATTTCTCCCCATTCTCACCATGAGGTTCCTCCTAAGGTACCACCCCGATGTACTCTTCTTCCTCCCATGGACCGGGAGCACTTATGTGAAAAGGAGCAGTTGCCCCACTAGTACCTGTCGACATCAAAAGTACGGCTGAGCGTGGAATGCTCAACAGGTACATACTACTAACCAACAAGTCATAGAACAGTGCATAATAATAATGATAACAATAAGCCAAGCAATTGCATTAAACAGAACAACAAACAATTGATATTCATGCATGCTTGAAATCAAGATCGGTGAAACCTCGGTAAATTTTCGTGTACTTGTCTTGCGTTGTTACTCACATTTTAAATCATGTTTTCGTGCTTGGAAAACTTGTCTTGTAATATCTTTTTCTTGTCTTTTACTTGTTAAGAACATTCTTGTATGAACATGAATGCGAATGCGTGTATGCTTGTCATGACATGAGTATGCATATGCTTGCTTGCTTGCTTGAAATTAAACGTGCTTGCTTGTCATGCATGCTTGGGATGTTAGTGCCCTTGAACTACTTGAAGTCGGGAATGTAAACTCCCTTCATTGAAACATGTCAAAACTACTTGAAGTCGGGAGTATAAACTCCCTTTAGCGAAAATGCAATAGAAGCAACTTGAAGTCAGGTGCAAGCACCCTTCATGGAAACATGCATGCTTGAAAGGTGCACTAACATCTTGCTTGTCCTTGTGAAAAACTTGGTAAGACATACACAAGGATATGCCCCACCGTTTTACCAACCCTTACGTTTGGCCTTGTCATGGTGTTTGTAAATCGAGTTATTTTATTCTTGTCTTTCGTCAAATCAAAACCCGGTGTTCATGCTTGAAATTCCTACTTCATGATCTACATGTCGTGCTCGTGGGTCGTGTACATTTCAACACATGGAGCAATTGAACATATCACTTCAAGGTGACAATTTATTAAAGGCAATTAAATCTACAAGCATGCAATTCTGGGAAGTGAGTAAATCTACAATCATGCTATTCTCAAAAGCGAGTAAAACTCATATCATCCATAAATCATAATGACGAAATCTTAGTTTAATTTCTCACACGTACGTATCATCAAACACTTGGTGTTCACTATTTCCTTAAGTCTTTTATTCTTGTTTTCATCCTTTACATTTCATCAAGCATTCCATGTGTGTTTGTTATGCGTACAATACCCTTCCTATTTTCTCATCATATCACAACCATACATAACCTCCATTTAAGAAAATCATCTCATATTATGTCAAGTTTTAGGGAGAAGCCAGCAAATGTGGAAGCATCATGAGAAAATAAAGAAAAACTTGGCAAGTTGGGGAATAGAGGTACCGACCTTCAATAGATGAGGGGAAACCCTCCAAAACGTGTGTGGGTCGCTACCGAGGTTAGAGAAACCCCCTTGCTTGATTTAGGGAAGATCACCCTTGATCTTGATCTTTTTCTTCTTCAATCTCAAATCCTCTTGGCAAATCCCCAATCTCTCATTTCTTCTTCTTCTCTAATCTCTCTTAGGCTTTCTTTAGGTTTAGGGTAAACCATAAACACCCCAAGAGGCCCTTATTTATAGGCCAATGGTAGAAACTCTAAAAATCCTAAAATAAAATTCTGGGCTCGCGACCTACGATCGGTCATAGGTTTTTCTACGATCGATCGTAAATCTTCTACGATCAGTCGTAAGTTTCTACGATCGATCGTAACTATTACAGAGAGTTTTTCCAAATTCCTGAGATTCTACGATTGATCATATCTCACCTATGATCATTCGTAACTCTTGCAGAAATTTTTCAGATTTCCCGTTTTCGTATTTCGGCCTAAACTTTTGACTTGTTCGTCGGATTTTGACAATTCAACTTGTATTGGATTCGTCTTTTGGAGGAGAACAACTTTTATGTTTTGCACTTGTTTTAAATTCCTCTTTATTAATTGACCAACTTACCCGTAAAGTTAACTGATCCGTAAATGGATTTCAGCAACCCGGATTTTTAACATATCCGACTTAGGAAAACTTTCTAATATCTCATTTCATAGGAATGGAAGATTATAAAGGCATAAAGCCTTGGGATGGGTTCCAACACATGGGAAATGTTCCGGGGCTCTACATCCTCCCCCCTTATAAAAATTTCATCCTCGAAATTTAGACAATACATACGTGTACAAAACAATAACAAAATTTTACACGGCAATACATAATACCCTATGCAAACAACTTTGGGTATTTTGCTTTGATTTCGGCCTCGCCCTCCCATGTGGCCTCTTCTCTAGTATGATGTTGCCATTGAGCGAGAACCAATTGAATTGTTTTGTTGCGCAACACTTGATCTCTCCGGTCCAAGATTGAATCGGCTTCTCTACTAATGTGAGATCCTCTAGTATTTCCAACGGCTCATGGTCAATCACTTGAGAAAGATCAGAGATATATTTTCGGAGCATCGACACATGGAACACATTGTGGATTGTGGCCATATGAGTTGGGAGTGCTACCCGGTATGCAACTTTACCAACTCAAGTGATAATTTTAAACGGCCCAACATACCGAGGACTAAGCTTGCCTCTCTTGCCGAACCTCATGATCCCTTTGCTAGGAGATATCTTCACA
The DNA here is from genome assembly GCA_015143295.1 of Tetracentron sinense. NCBI lineage: Eukaryota > Viridiplantae > Streptophyta > Magnoliopsida > Trochodendrales > Trochodendraceae > Tetracentron > Tetracentron sinense. The sequence continues at coordinate 4,003,929 of CM026553.1, read as the reverse complement.
AAGACTTGATCCCTACCTGGAATTCCAAATCTCTGCGGCGAGTGTCCGCATAGCTCTTCTGACGATCCTGGACAGCTTTCAACTGATCTCGGATGATCTTGACCTTATTTGAGGTCTGCTCAATCAACTCTAGACCCAACACCTTTCTCTCTCCCACTTCATCCCAGTAGAGAGGAGACCTGCAAATTCTCCCATACAAGGCCTCAAATGGTGCCATCTGGATGCTCACCTGGTAGCCATTATTGTAGGCGAACTCCACCAAAGGCAATTGCTCTTCCTAGCTGCCCTTGAAATCTAACATACATGCCCGGAGCATGTCCTCGATGATTTGGTTCACCCTCTCAGTCTGTTCATCCGTCTGTGGATGAAAGGCGGTGCTAAAGTCGAGTCAAGAACCCATGGCGCTCTAAAAGCTCTTCCAGAACCTGAATGTGAATCTTGGATCCCGATCTGATACAATGCTGACTGGTACCCCGTGTAACCAAACCACTTCCTTGATATACAATGCCACTAACTGGTTCGAGTTGAAAGTAGACCGATAGGACAAGAAATGTGCACACTTCGTCAAACAGTCCACCACAGCCTATATTGCATCTAAGTTTCTTGCCGTCCGTGGCAAGCCAATGATAAAGTCCATAGAGATGTGCTTCCATTTCCACTCGGGAATAGGGAGAGACTGTAATAGACCTGCCGGTCTTATGTGCTCTCCCTTCACTTGCTGACACACCAAGCACCGGGACACATAGTCGGCTACTTCTCTTTTCATGTTCTGCCACCCAAAGTGCCCATTTAAGTTTTTATACCATTTGGTACCTCCTGGGTGCACAATATATTTGGAATGGTGGGCTTCATCCAAAATCTCCCTCCGGAGATCTGCATCGGTCGGGACACAAAGTCTACCTTTGAACGTGATTGCCACATCACCGTTTGTGGCGAATTCATCACTTCATTTGCTAACCATCTTATCATAGAAAGCAACCAACTCGGCATCTGCTACTTGTAATTCCCGGATCCGATCTAAGATGCACGGCTTCACCGTTATATTTCCCATCGAGGTTGGAGGCATCCTCCAACAATTTCCACTCTTGAACCATCATATATGCAACATGCCCGTGTGACTTCCTACTTAATGCATCTGCCACCACGTTTGGTTTACCCGAGTGGTATTGGATAGAGCACTCGTAATCTTTCAAAAATTTTACCCATCTTCCTTGCCTCAGATTCAGCTCTTTCTGGGAAAACAGATACTTCAGACTTTTGTGGTCCATGAACACTTCAAATTGCTCCCTATAAAGATAGTGCCGCCAAATCTTCAAACCAAAAACAATGCGGCAAGTTCTAAATCATGAGTGGGATACTTCTTCTCATGCTCCTTAAATTACCTTGAGGCAGAGGCAATGAATTTACCGTGCTGCATGAGCACACATCTCGACCCCACGTGTGAGGCATCACTGTACACTACGAATCCACCACGCCCTGATGGCACTGTAAGGACAGCGGCTGTAGTGAGCCGCTTCTTCAACTCTGTGAAGCTTGCTTGACACTTATTACTCCACATAAACTTGATATTCTTCCTAGTCAAATATGTGAGTGATGCCGTTAGACTAGAGAACCCCTCAACGAATCTCAGGTAAAAGCCTGGCAACCCATGGAAGCTGCGGATCTCTGTGACACTCTTGGGCCTCGCCCAACTCATGATTGTCTCAATCTTCAATGGGTCAACAGAGATGCCCTCTGCAGATACAATGTGGCCAAGGAATGCCACCTTCTCTAGCCAGAATTCACACTTGCTTAATTTGGCATATAGCCTATGCTCTTTCAATGTCTCCAGAGTAAGGCGGAGGTCTCGTGTGTGATCTTCCCTTGTCTGGGAATACACCAAGATATCATCAATGAACACAATCACGCATCGATCCAAGTACGGTCGAAACACCTTGTTCATTAGATCCATAAAGGCTACCGGCACGTTCATGAGACCGAAAGGCATTACTAAGTACTCGTAATGCCCATATCAAGTCCTAAATGTAGTTTTGGGAACATCTTCCACCTTGATCCTCAACTAGTGGTAACCGGATCGAAGGTCGATCTTAGAGAAATACTTTGCTCCCTATAGCTGGTTGAACAAGTCATCAATCCCGGGCAATGGATAACGGTTGAAGATAGTGACCTTATTCAACTACCTGTAATCAATGCACATACGCATTGAGACATCTTTCTTCTTCACAGATAGGACTGGGGCACCCCATGGTAAGACACTGTCTTATGAACCCCAGGCTTTGCAGTTCTTCCAATTGCACCTTCAATTCCTTGAGTTCAATCGGAGCCATCATATAAGGAGCCCTAGAGATCGGAGTAGTACCGGGCGCAAACTCTATCATGAATTCGATCTCTCTAAATGGACATAACCCAAGTAACTCCTCTAGAAATACATCCAAAAATTTACTCACCACCGGAATGGTAGATGAGTCTTTTACATCCGGGTTTGCTAGACTCAACGCCGCGAAACGAGCGATGTCTTTACTCCTCAATCCTCTGAAATGGAATGGCTTTCCTTCCACTGGCTTGAAGTACACTGTCTTCTCAAAGCAAGCCACATGGCCATGGTGAGTGGCTAGACAATCCATCCCAAAAATGACATCAAAGTCTTGGAATCCAAGGATGATAAGATCGGCTACAAGCTCGTGATTCCCAACCTGAACCACACTGCCTCTATATACTCTGCTTGCTACAACTATCTTGGCGAGCGGAGTCAAGATGGACAACTCAGGTTCTAACTGACTAGGTTCTACAGAAAAGCCCTGGGAGAAACTCGGCGAGATAACTGAATGCATCGAGCCCGATGTCAATCAACACTCAAGCCAAATATTCATTAACTACTAATGCTCCTGAAATTTACAACTAACTAAGGTCAATCCATGGAACAAGTATATATATATTAATATATAGCATGTGATATACAATATGTACGTAAAACATAACCACAATCATCACTAATCAATTAAAACCTTAAACTCGTACCTTACACAACATCGTCTGACGCTCGTGCATCTCCCTCCATCAGAGCGAAAACTCGCCCCTGCCTCGCCTGACAAGGTGGTGGTGTAGACCTCGCGGGCTGGGAGTACCCCTAGTAGGATGCTGCTAGTCGAGCTGGGGGCTTACTCCCCTGAGACTGGCTTGACAAGTGCCTGCTTGGGCAATCCTTGATCATGTGGTCCTGGTAACCTCAATAAAAGCATCCTCCTGACGACCTCTGGCAATCTCCAGCTTGATGCCTTCTACCACAGAGAGGGCAGATCTCATATGTGAATGTTGGGGCTGCTAGAGGAGCAGGTCGCACAGCCTGAGTAAATACTAGGCGCGGAGCTTGGACTACCTGCGGTCTGGATGCCTAGGGCATATAAGGCCGTGGAGCAGGCAGTGCAAATGATGGCCTTTGAGGTGCACTAGCCAAGAATACAGATATGGGGCAGTCCTTGCCCTCTTCTCCGGCGGTGCCGAACTGTTAGATTGGCCTCTTGTCAAATCCCTCTACTTCACCAATACCTCCGAGTTGGTCTCAACCAACAAGGCCTTATCCACCACCTCTGCATAGGTGGTGTGCCTAAATACAGAGACCCTATCCATGATAAAGTCCTTGAGGCCCTGCTCAAACCTCCTCGCCTTCATTGCCTCTGTGGCAATCATGTGAGGCGTAAAGCGCGAAAGCTCTGCGAACTTGACCTCATACTTGGCCACCGACATTGATCCTTACTCGAGGGTGATGAATTCCCTTTCCTTCTTCTCTCAGGCTCCCACCGGGAAATATTTCTTGTAGAACACATCCATGAATTCTCCCTAAGTCCATGTCTGACCTTGTCTGGTCAGATCCCTAGTCCTCACTGCAGATCTCCACCAATGATCTGCTTCTCTTTCTAACATGAATGCGGCCCATGCCACTCTCTCCTCCTCAGTAGGAGATAATACTGAAAAGATCTTCTCTAACTGTCGAATCCACGACTCAGCTGCTAGTGGATCAACACTCCCATGGAATGCAGGAGGCCTCAGCCTCCTAAATGCCTCCACTCCTGTTGAGCGAGGTGCTGGATTAGGCACATGTGGAGTCTCAGGAGGAGGTGTAGATGCCGCAGATCATGGAGTAGCCTGCCTAGCCGCCAGCATGGCTAGTGTCTTAGCAGCAGAACCTAAGACCTATGTGAGGTCAGGCTGCTCATCCCCAGATGGAAACGAAGAAGATCTGTGAGTACGGTATCCGCGACCCCGTAAGCTACGTCTCATGACTAGTGTCCTGAGAACAATAGCACACATGAGTCTAACTTGGACCACAATTTATTAGATTCAAAATTTCAAAATAGTCTAAGCATTACTTAGTATGGTACAGTAATATCATATCAAGCCATTAAAGTATTTATAATATACTTAGTGTTCTAGCATTTCTAGACACATACTTGGTTGGGGTCAACCATTTTGGTTCAAGACTAAGAGTTAGTCCATACTTGGGATACGACTCTCTTCCTGACCCTAATGCTTTGATCAAGTCATGGTAGTATCATTTTCTAAGTCATCCTAATGGCCTAAAGCCTAAGCTCTGATACCAAACCTGTCGCGCCCCAAAACCCACCCTAGGAGTTAGAGTGAATCTTGGACGAGACTTGACATGACTTGACAACAATCCTGCAAAAGAGAGTCAGAGCATGCAATAGCGGAAGCAAATACATGACACAGCAGAACCAAACGATCTATCTCATCTATATATAAACAAGTATCCCAAGTTATGCACAATATCCAAAAGATAGGGTGGATATGCCCACCGCAAAATACACAAGTATCTCTCTCTTGCCACTCTCAATGTTCACTAGACATAATTTAGATAGGGCCATTTCTCCCCATCCTCACCATGAGGTTCCTCCTAAGGTACCTCCCCGATGTACTCTTCTTCCTCCCATGGACTGGGAGCACTTATGTGAAAAGGATCAGTTGCTCCACTAGTACCTGCCGACATCAAAAGTACAGCTGAGCATGGAATGCTCAGCTGGTACCTACTACTAACCAACAAGTCATAGAATAGTGCATATTAATATTGATAATAATAAGTCAAGCAATTACATTAAATAGAACAACAAACAATTGATATCCATTCATGCTTGAAATCATGATCGGTGAAACCTCGGTAAATTTTCGTGTACTTGTTTTGCCTTGTTACTCACCTTTTAAATCATGTTTTCGTGCTTGAAAAACTTGTCGTGTCACTTGTCTTGTCATGTCTTGTACTTGTTAACAACTTCCTTGCATGAACATGAATGCGAATGCGTGTATGCTTTTCATGACATGAGTATGCATATGCTTGCTTGCTTGAAATTAAACGTGCTTGCTTGTCATGCATGCTTGGGATGTTAGTGCCCTTGAACTACTTGAAGTCGGGAGTGTAAACTCCCTTCAGTGAAACATGTCAAAACTACTTGAAGTTTCAGGAGTATAAACTCCCTTCAGCGAATATGCAATAGAAGCAACTTGAAGTCAGGTGCAAGCACCCTTCATGGAAACATGCATGCTTGATAGGCACACTAACATCTTGCTTTTCCTTATGAAAAAATCAGTAAGACATACCCAAGGATATGCCCCACCGTTTTACCAACCCTTACGTTTGGCCTTGTCATGGTGTTCGTAAATCGAGTTATTTTGTTCTTGTCTTTCATGAAATCAAAGCCCGGTGTTCAAGCTTGAAAATCCTAGTTCATGATCTACATGTCGTGCTCGTGGGTCGTGTACATTTCAACACATGGAGCAATTGAACATATCACTTCAAGGAAACAATTTATTAAAGGAAATTAAATCTACAAGCATGGAATTCTAGGAAGCGAGTAAATCTACAATCATGTTATTCTAGAAAGCGAATAAAACTCATATCATCCATAAATCATAATGTCAAAATCTTAGTTTAATTTCTCACAAATATGTATCATCAAACACTTGGTGTTCACTATTTCCTTAAGTCTTTTATTCTTGTTTTCATCCTTTACATTTCATCAAGAATTTCATGTGTGTTTGTTATGGGTATAATACCCTTCATAATCTCCATTTAAGAAAATCATCTCATATTATGTGAACTTTTAGGGAAAAGCAAGCAAATGTGGAAGCATCATGAGAAAATAAAGAAAAACTTGGCAAGTTGGGGAATAGAGGTACCGACCTTCAATAGATGAGGGGAAACCCTCCAAAATGTGTGTGGGTCGCTACCGAGCTTGGAGAAACCCCCTTGCTTGATTTAGGGAAGATCACCCTTGATCTTGATCTCTTTCTTCTTCAATCTCAAACCCTCTTGGCAAATCCCTAATCTCTCCTTTCTTCTTCTTCTCTAATCTCTCTTAGGCTTTCTTTAGGTTTAAGGTAAACCATAAACTACCCAAGAGGCTCCCTATTTATAGGCCAAGGGTAGAAACCCTAAAAATCCCGAAATAAAATTCTGGGCTCGCAATCTACGATCGGTCGTAGGTTTTTCTACGATCGATCGTAAATCTTCTACGATTGGTCGTAAGTTTCTATGATCGATCATAACCGTTACAAAGAGTTTGTCCAAATTACTGAGATTCTACGATCGATCATAATTTCTACGATCGATCGTATCTCACCTACGATCGTTCGTGGGGTCTGTACGATCATTCGTAACTCTTGCAAAAATTTTCAGATTTCCCGTTTTCGTATTTCAGCCATAACTTTTGACTCGTTCGTCAGATTTTGACGATTCAACTTGCGTTGGATTCATCTTTTGAAGGAGAACAACTTTTCTGTTTTACACTTGTTTTAAATTCCTTCCTATTGATTGACCAAATTACCCCTAAAGTTAACTGATCTGTAAATGGAGTTCAGCAACTCGGATTTTTAACATATCCGACTTAGGAAAACTTTCCAATATCTCATTTCATAGGAATGAAAGATTACAAAGGCTTAAAGCCTTGGCATGGGTTCCAACACATGGTAAAATTTCCAGGGCTCTAAATGACAGATAATGCTTTTGATATTAATTTCGATACCCAGTTACTAATACCCCCCTCAACTTGTTCATGAAGCGTGCCCGTCATCCGGAGGGGCTAGAGCCAAACCGGCTACATATGTTTGGGGTGTTTCATACCCGACTGGATGGGACTTTCGTCGATTAGACATCGGAGGAGTTGCACGTATATTTCTTGCTGTATTCATTCGTTATTATTGGAATAGGTGCATGCAATTTATGTTTTTATTGTTACGTTTGAGTATCTTAATTCATGATATATCTATGACTATAGACGCAGATGACTGAGTCCGCACCCTTAGGGCACCAAGAGTAGCACAGCCCGAAATGAGGTATCCACCCAGGTGATGGGTCCAGATGGACACAGGCGTGTCCGCACTTATGGACTGGGTGTTACACCCTCACAGTTCCACGCTCCAGATATGGATCATTGGAGGTGGAGGGCACACGATGCTGAGGCCCAGGTAGAGATAGTGCGACGGGAGGCAAATGCAGCGAGATTGGCAGTGGAGGTAGAGCGACGGGAGCTAGAAGTAGTGCGACTAGTAATGGAGGAAGCACATAAGGCGACTGTGTCCTGGTTGGAGGGGGAGATGGCTATGCACCAGCATTGGTTTACAGAGATTGCACGATGTTTCAAGACTGGCGGAACACCATCTTTCTCCAGTGGATTATCCCAGTCTAGAGCATTCAAGTCCTACCCTGGGGGACCATCCCAGTTTCATACTGGGGGACTACCCCAGTTTCACACTGGGGGACCATCCTAGCTCTACCTCGGGGGGCCACCCTAGTTCCGTCCATCGTCCAATGATGATGACGATGCCACACAGGCCCCCGAGTACCCCCTTGAGTAGACATACTTCGCTCGATAATGGTTGGCATGCCAATGATATTACACAGACTTCATTTTCATTTTCATGTTTATGTTTTTTTTTTTTGGCTCTTTCAAAATTTTAGACTGATCAATCCTATCATTTGATTTTCATATGTTCAAGTATTTGCTTCTGATAAATTGTATAATTATATTTTACTATGTGTATGTATTTCGATAAGCATTATCCCTATAAAGCATGGTCTATGGGCATGCTTTTTTGATTTTAACCTTTGGTTGAGACAGGTGATTTACATCTAGCGACATTTTTACGTTCCGATTAGGTACACCAAAGTTTATTATTAGCTAAACCTTGTTGTTGTGTGTCAGGTTATTAATATTCAAGTTTATGTTTTCTTGTAGAGTACTCAAACAAGGTGATTGCTTGGCTTAACTAAAGTGATGAATTTTCAGGTAAACCTTATACTTAGATTCATTTGCTTTGTAAATATATTCTAAACCTGTGCCTATATCTATCTAAGGGTTCTGGTGTTTGAAAGATGATTATTGACTACAGGGTAAAATACCTTCTTTGTTAGATTACTGTTAACTTAGACTAAGAGTGTATTTTTAGTTTTTACTTATATTTTAGTTAGTTTGTTTGATATGTATGAACTTAGGCTAAATATATGTTCTTAGTTAGTTCTCACTTAAATCAGTTTATTAGTTAGTCGAAGATATCTAAAATCCGGTTTTAGCATGAGCGGTAAGTCTAGGGTTAGTCTAAGGTAGTCCTCAAGTTAGTCTTTAGTTGTATGTTAAACTTAGGTTAGATCTTGACCTCGGATCGAAATCCGAGCCCCGGTTTGGAAATGGGGGAAGGTTGTGGGTTTAGGCCAAAGTATACTATCTAAGTATGGATTCCGATCATCTCAGTGCCCAAATCGTGCATACGACCTCCGATTCGTTCGAAACCAACTCCAACACTTAGGATGTATTGAAATACATACGTTAGAAGAAACAAGATCGAAATCTGAGCCCCGGTTTGGAAATGAGGGAAGGTTATGGGTTTAGGCCAAAGTATACTATCTAAGTATGGATTTCGATCATCTCAGTGCCCAAATCGTGCATACGACCTCGGAGTCGCTCGAAACCAACTCCAACACTTAGGATGTATTGAAATACATGCATTAGAGGAAACAGGATCAAAATCCGAGCCCCGGTTTAGAAATGGGGGAATGTTGTGGGTTTAGGCCAAAGTAAACTAAGTATGGATTCTGGTCATCTCGGTGACCAAATCGGGCATACGACCTCAGAGTCACTCAAAACCAACTCCAACACTTAAGATATTTTGAAATACATGCGTTAGAAGAAACAAGATCGAAATCCGAGCCCAGGTTTGGAAATGGGGGAAGGTTGTGGGTTTAGGCCAAAGTGTATTATCTAAGTATGGATTCCGATCATCTCGGTGCCCAAATCGTGCATACGACCTCGGATTCACTTGAAACCAACTCCAACACTTAGGATGTATTGAAATACATGCATTAGAAGAAACGAGATCGAAATCTGAGCCCAAGTTTGGAAATGAGGGAAGGTTGTGGGTTTAGGCCAAAGTATACTATCTAATTATGGATTCCGGTCATCTCGGTGCCCAAATCGGGCATACGACCTCAGATTCGCTCGAAACCAACTCCAACACTTAGGATGTATTGAAATACACGCATTAGAAGAAACAGGATCAAAATCCGAGCCCCGGTCTGGAAATGGGGGAATGTTGTGGGTTTAGGCCAAAGTATACTAAGTATGGATTCTGGTCATCTCGGTGCCCAAATCAGGCATACGACCTCGGAGTCGCTCGAAACCCACTCCAACACTTAGGATGTATTGAAATACATGCATTGGAAGAAATATGATCGAAATCTGAGCCCCGTTTTAGAAATGGGGGAAGGTTGTGGGTTTAGGCCAAAGTATACTATCTAAGTATGGATTCCGGTCATCTTGGTGCCCAAATCGGGCATACGACCTCGGATTTGCTCGAAACCAACTCCAACACTTAGGATGTATTGAAATACACACATTAAAAAAAACGAGATCGAAATCTGAGCCCCGATTTGGAAATGGGGGAATGTTGTGGGTTTAGGCCAAAGTATATTAAGTATGGATTCCAGTCATCTCGATGCCCAAATCGGGCATACAACCTCGAAGTCGCTCGGAACCAACTCTAACACTTAAGATGTATTGAAATACATGCGTTAGACAAAATGGGATCGAAATCCGAGCCCCGGTTTAGAAATAGGGGAAGGTTGTGGGTTTAGGCCAAAGTATACTATTTAAGTATGGATTCCGGTCATCTCGGTGCCCAAATCGGGCATACGACCTCAGATTCACTCGAAACCAACTCCAGCACTTAGGATGTATTGAAAAACATGCGTTAGAAGAAATGGGATCGAAATCCGCGCCCCGGTTTAGAAATGGGGGAAGGTTGTGGGTTTATGCCAAAGTATACTATTTAAGTATGGATTCCGGTCATCTCGGTGCCCAAATCGGGCATACGACCTCGGATTCGCTCGAAACCAACTCCAACACTTAGGATGTATTGAAATACACGCATTAGAAAAATCAGGATCAAAATCCGAGACCCATAGTATAGTTGAGGAACATGGATTTCGGCCATCTCGGTGCCCACATACCTCCTTATTATCTGATTGCATTTTTCATATTTCATATTTTATTATTTATTTGACATTGTTATTTCCTCCTGTTGTGACAGTGAGAAGATTAGAAGTGCGCAGTTCTACTGACGAAGAAATTGATCAGCTAAATGCTCAGGTAATGATCCAATATTTCTCATATCTCATTAGTATAATTGATCACCACTTGTAATTTACTTTCTTTCTGTTTAGGCTTTAAGATAACTGGAAAGAGTTGCTGATTGAGATGGATGAATCCTCTTTCTGCCGGTGTCATTCTAGTCCATGGTTGCCACGTGGTGGAGTCTGTACGAACATGGATTCATAGATAGGTAGAAAGGAATTTGGTTGAAAGGAATGTAATTGAAGCTGTAATCTTGTGTATATTAAAGGGATTATAAGTATTTTTTTTATTTGTTGTTATGTCCTATGGTTGCATTTTACAAGTGGTGGGATGAAACTATGTGCAAATGAAATCAATTGAAAAATAGGTTACATTATTCAAATGAATGAAAACATGTACATTATTCAAATGTATTCAAACAGGTGACAGGTTATCACACTTCTTTCAGGGTACTGGTTGTTTTTTTAAAAAATGATAATAATATTAGACACGGAAAATTTTCCGTCTCTAATTCCGTGTCAAAAACATATTGGACATGGAAATAAATTATTAGACACGGAAAAATTTCCGTCTCTAATGTTCAAGGTGACGTACATCGTAGTATTAGAGACGGAAATAATTCCGTGTCAAAAACATATTAGACACGAAATCATTTCCATTGCTGTCATTATTAGGCACGGAAATATTTCCGTGTCTATTACTATCTTTAGACACGGAACAATGTGACATCATATATAATTTAAAATTTACTGTAGCTATCATTAGACACGAAAATAATTCCATGTCTAATAATATTATTAGAAACGGAAATTTTTTTCCGTGCCTAATAGCATCAGACATGAGAGTAACTGTCAGGGTTTAGGCACGGTCGTTATTTCCGTGTCTAATAGTATTAGACACGGAAATTTATAATTAGATATGGAAAATTTTGTGTCTGTGCGGTAGTTTTCTTGTAGTGATATCTTGGCCAATGGGAAGTCCAATTCTGGACTGTCCGATGAATGCAATGCACTGGATTTTGGATACCGCTTGGAGGGTATTCCACATCACAAACCTTTTTGCTTTCTATTTTTCTTTTAGACTTGGGATCATCTTCTGGTAAGGTGACCGGCGGCACCAATTGGAAGGCGTCACACACACCTTTCATACCAACCAAGGACTGGCAACACCAATCAGAAGGCGCCACACACACCCTTCATACCAACCAAGGAATTGATTTATGTGAACATACCTTGTTAATCATGTTAAAGGAGGTGTGTGGCGCCTTCAAATTGGTATTGATGACCTCCTTGCCAACACCAATTGGATAATATCCTAAATCATATCTTTCTTTTATTACCTTTACCTGAACTAGTGGCCAAGCAGAAGGTGATCTGATGTTTTATAAACCAGGTAGCCCACATTACTAACAAAAATGTAAGAAGGACCTGATACAGAGTACTTTTTTTTTGGTTAACTCAACTACACCACAAGGCGATAGCTGAAGGCAAGATAAAGGAAACACACACCCCATGCACTCACGCCATACAGAGTACTTTACCCGGATAGAGGATTTGCACTCAATTTGAATTAGGCATGGATATTGCATTGGCCTATATTACACTTATTCTCTTTCATGAATAACAGGCAGCCATTGAATTTTTTTAATAAAAAAACCATTGATTAAACAAAGAGGGAAAGAACCTGCTTTTCCTTGCCATCAGAAGCCTGCCAATTGGCATCTTTTTGAGCTTCTACCACAGCTGCCACATGTAAGAAAACGGGCACATATAATTGTTTACAGATCCCTTGAGTCCACACCATTAGATTAGATGGTCGAGAGTCTGCCAAGAATATGTAGCGAGTGGAGGACGAGAAAGTCAAAGTCAAATACCAAATCACTACCACCGCTAGTGTTGGTATAGTATCCCTCCTTCTACTTGGGGGGATCTAAAACCTATTGCCCAAAGCCTTAAAAAATATTAGAGCTTGCTCTTTACAACCTTAGAATAATTGACAAGAGGTTCCAAAGGGGTCCTAAAAAGTTTTTAAAAAAGATGTGAAAGCCTTTACAAAATTCTTTGTTAGTAGATGGAGTCTCATATACTTCTTTTAAATGCACATGTCTCCTAAAGTAATACTTAGGAATAAAATTCATATACTGTGATTGCACATGTCTTCGACTTGATCTCATGAAAATGAATTAAGATGTCCTAAACGCTATATATGACATTTTTGTAGGAATCGGTCATTGTTTGATTTGCGATAGGATGTTGGAGCTAGTATGTGTATTGGGTCTGGCTTTCAACTATCGTTCTTCATGTCATGTTGTAGACCCTCCTTGATCCTACTAGAAAAGGGTGCTCCTTATAAATTTGGCTCACACTAGTTATCTCTTGTAGCTGCTTACAAGCTGTAGGGGGTGTTGTTGATTTTTGAAGAAATGGGGTTTAGTGCAACCTCAATCTAGCCTAAATCCGATATCCAGACCGTTCTAAGTTGAGTTATTTTGAGAAAACTGATTCAGAGATCCTGAAGAAGAAAGGGAAGAAAGAAGAAAGTGATACAGAGGGAGAGAAGAAAGAACAGTGAAGAACAATGGTGACAAAATGACTTTTCTTGATGAATCCTTTACTTTCCCTCTCTGTGAATTCTAGTTGAAAATCTGATTTCTCCAGGAAGTCTCTTACTAGAAATGGGGAAAAATCTCTCTCCTTAAACAAGAGGGGGTCACCTCTATTTATAGGTGATCAACAGAAATCGTAACTAATTGGTACAGCTGTTATAACCGTTTTTGTAATCGACTTTAGAGAGAAAATATTGGATTTCATCAAGATAAAGGCGTTTTTCACCATATCTCCACTAAGCTTTTATGACCAAAGCTTTCGGATATATATTCTTCAAAGGTTAAAAGCGGTATTCATAATATTCATCTTTTAACAAATTCTATCTAAGCCCTCCAAACCACAACTCATCATCCTCCCCCAAGGCGGTTGATAACTACATCGTGAAAGTGGGTCATATGCTTTCATGGTGTACTGTCCTTTTGTGGTAATGTATAAGTGTTCAGACAGTAACACTCCTTTAAGTAATAATCATAGTAATAATAATAATCATCTCAAGTCCAATAGGGAAAGCGGAGGTGTTGAACGGAGACTCCCATCCTATCAGGCCTTAAGAGAAACTGAGAAAAAATCCGTCCCCAATGCTTTCTCCCTGACTGTCAGTCCAGGAAGTAATCCATGCTTCACTGGAATAGGTAATGAGGGGAAACAGCTACACTCATTTCCACGGGGAGGTACTGATCTATACCGTTCACCCCTGACAAAACAAATCTTCTTTCTGGTATAGGTCATCAGAAAGGTACACGGGGGGGTACTACTCCATACCATGCCCATCATCATCAGAAAGGCATTGAAAGCCAGAAGGAGGCATTGAAGCCACATTGATCATCCAAAGGCGTTGAAGCCTGAATCAACACCAAAGGCGTTAAAGCTTGAAACAGTATCCAAAGGTGTTAGAGGCTAAATCAATATCCAAAGGCGTTAAAGCCTGAATCAATATCCAAAGGCGTTAGAGCCTGAATCAGCATCAAGAACATTAAAAGGTGCAATAGTTACAATTATTATCAGTGACATAGGAGTCAAAATATCATCAAAGAGCGGAATCCTTTACATGAACTTAAAGCATAAGAGTTTGAAAATCAGTGATCATTAATGACCAAAATCATCATTATCAGATAAACATGTTTATTTTGATAATTTTATCTATCCATTTTTCATGGAATTCTGTTAACCAAATTTCAAAAGAGGATTTTTAGTATATAATATGTCAGAATGTTCATTGAGCCACGTGTCGTTATTTTATTGAATTATGAACAACGTTCCTAAATTCAAAATTATGTAAGTCAAGCTTTCCAATAACTATCATCAACATTTAGCCCCCTATCTGTGAGAGCGCTTTTAGGTTTGATCATACCCAAAAGTGTCTGAATAGACAAATCATTATAATGAAAAGAGTTCATTAAATAGCACGCTATCATAAATTTGGCTTCTCAATATTATAAAACTGTCTTTTCAGTTTCTACCTAAAACAGTAAATTACCAAATTCTTAACCAATAGAATTGCACAGCCAACCTGTCAGGATCATTATGATCGTACCTTTTTCATATTTCAAATCAAAACTTGCTCCTTGAGAATCGCGTATCATAAATACTGTAAACAGTATATAAGGTCATCAAAACTAATCTAAAATACTTACTGTATCATCTTCTTCCTTGTGCAAAACACTCTCTGAACATCCTTCATTTCTTCTGTGTTTTGAGTTCTTGGTGATCTTTTACTATTTTCTTCAAGAGATCAAGGATTTTATTCTTTGTTCGGGATCTTCAAAGTATCTCTCAAATTTCTGGTAAGTCTTTATTCTCTTTTTTTTTTTACTTTACCTTTTCTTTTATCCTTTCATCTGCTGTTTATTGTTACTATCTGTAACTTTACTTGTCTTTGCATTATATTATTTCATCGTTTTTCATCATTGTAAAAAAAAAAAATACCTCGTAATCTATTATTATTATTTTTACTTCTGCAACACTTTACGCTTTCAGCTTATGGCTTCTTCTTCTCAAAAAATCTTTTAAGTAACGAATTTTGGGATTCAGCTATGCATCATTCTTGGGATACCGCTATCCCACCAGATGGATGGTCTCTGCCTTATGGTGATATTGATGGAACTAAAGGATTCTGTCCATTGCCTTTTGCCACCACTATGTTTAGAGGATTTCCCGCTTTCACAAGTAAATTTCAATTCCCACAACGGTTGTACCAAGGAGTGGACAGCTTGATGTGACTATATACTCACTCACCCAGAGCATGGACCTAAGCTTCACGCTGCTGAGATCTTTAAGGCCATAGAACTTTCAAAGGATTTTGAGGTTAGGAAGGATACAGATAGCTTATCTCAGTTAGTTACTAGATGGAATAGTCAAACTCACACTTTTATTACTTCATGGGGAAAAATCACCCCTACTCTAGAAGATGTAATGGCGTTATGGAGATTGCCAATTTTTGGAGACAATGATATTCAAGATATAGTTTTGAACAAGGAAGAGATAAAGGCATCCAAGCTTCTTCACACTTTGGTTTGGGAATCTAGAGTGAACCCTGTTTGGGGAAATGCAAAAGAAACTCATGCAAGGTGGCCAAATTTCTATGGCTGGGTATGATACTTCTTTAGAGAGAAGGGCCCTGTAAACAAAGAGACTAGAGTTAGAGAATATTAGTATGGGAAAGAGTACAAGTCTCCTTAGGAGCTGACAACATTTATCTGTATGTGGCTGTCAAGGTATGTTTTTGAAGGTGCTCCTACTGATAAGGTCTTGGATAGACTGTTTCCATTGGCCTTCCGCCTTGCTGATGGTCAGAGTTTCCCTTTAGGGGTGTATTTTTTGGGAACTTTGTACAAGAATTTGGATCATCTTCACACCTATCAGGCTTGGTTGGCAGGTGCTTATCATATAGAGACATTTGTCCATACCACCTTTCTTCAAATGTGGCTGTGGGAATGCTTTCCAAGTTATGCTCCTTCAGCTAGACAATTTTTTCCTCTTCAAGCTAATAGTGATTCTATTGAAGACCTCCCAAGTCCTAGAGCATGGCGGTGGAGCAGTGTATCAAGAAAGAAGGACGCTCTGATTTTTTATTTTATTAACAAGGAAAAGTGTTTCTGCTTTAGGCCTTATAATGAGCCTTTGAAGGGTATTGAGAGATTCTTCTATCATTCTGAAGAATCTTTAGCTTTTTTAGGCATGAATGCTGAAGAGAGAGCAGAAGTTTCGTTGAAAACCCTTCACTGCTTTGCCTTTTTGTCTAAGTGTCATCTAGTGGGTTTGTACAATATTGATGGCGGTAGGACTAACAACTTTCATCTTGAATCTTATAATCCTGATCGTTGTCTGAGACAATTTGGTTTGGATCAAGGCGTTCCAGATGATGCTGCTGAGTCTTTTTCTTTAAAGAGAACCATGAAAGCTTTTATTTTGGAAAGCTGGTCTTTGAATCTGAGGCCCTCTGTTATTGGTTTCTATTTAGCTGGTGAACATAGAGTAGGCCAATGCACAAAAAATTATCAACTCTTCTGGAAGGCTTGTATTGGTACTTTTAAGGCTTTTACTCAAAATCCGCCAATGCTCAGTCAGCCAGTAAACTTGGCCATGGACAAAGAGAAATGTTTGAAGGAGCCCCCTAGCACAAGCAAGAAGAGGAAAGCGGTAGCTTCTTCACCCAAGAAGCCAAAATCAAAATCTGCTGATGGAGGCCCTTCTAAGATTCGAGAGGAAAACATTACCCCTCCTCAGCCTGCAAATGTTACTGCTCCAAAGGCGGCTACTCCAAAAGCACCTAGAATCAAGAAAACTACAATAAAGAAGAAGGCTCCTCCTTCTAAGAAGCGCAAGAGTCAATCAGTAAGCAAAGCTTTCAAAGTTAAAAATAATTTCTTATACATACACTTTTTAACTTCTCATTTTTCTTTATATACTTAAATTTGTTACAGAATCCTTCCTCTGATAGTGAAGATAATGAGCCATTGATTATGCGTAAGCAAAATTTACAGAGTCAACATGAGTTAGAAAGGATTGAAATTTCTTTAGCTCAAGAAAAGAGTACAGCACCGCCTTCAAACATTGGTGCGGGGAGCTCTGGAACTCCATCTACTCCAATAGGACTTAGCATTCCTGAAGATAATGTTGCTGATATTCCCTTCCCTCCATCAGCGGAAGCAAGAGCACAAGTTGAAAATTTGGAAAATGTCTGGCCCGAGAGTGAGCCCAGTTCTTCCCCGCTTTCCAAAAAGAAAGATCAACCTGCTAAAGCTTCTGGTGTTCGGAAGATTGCAAACCCTACCAGGACCATTGATATAGCTAAAGCATTAACTTCTCTGAAAAGAATGAGATTGCAAGCTATCAAGGCAAGATCACTTCTTTTTCAAAGGACCATGCAATCCTCATCACCACTTATGATTGAGACTACTATTGCTGATTTTGAAAGCGCAGGTTAGTTGTTTTAAAAGCGTTTTATCAATACATGTACTTATATGTTTATCTTTATATTCATAATGCATTAATAAAGAATTCTAACAACGTATGACTTTTTGAAGGTGTTCAAGCTGAAATATTGGAGCCTGTTGTTGTTGAAGATAATATCATATCTGCTTCTGCAATAGTTGAGGTTCTTTTTGATGACGCTCCCAAGGACAAGGAATCAAATGCTATTGAGGCTGAAATAGAAAATGTTTCTGGTGAAAGAGTTATTGGAGTTGAGGCCTCAGAACAACCTATGGAGGTGGAACCTCCTTCAGCCAGTGAAATGGCGTTTTTCTCTTCTGTGGTTCAGAACTCCGAGTAGCAGCCTCTTGGAAATCTCCCTCTCTCAACTAGTCTCATTCATTCTGATGATATTCAAACGCCAGTGCCTTCTACTGTGAGCATTAGCGCTCAAGTGATTGCTTTTACTGAAAGCATTATCATTGGTTATTCAGAACAAAATGTTGAGGAAGGAATTATCGAAGAGGATATCATTGAGGAAATGATTCCTACTAGCACAGGGACAGCTCCAGGAAGCGTTCATGAAGAGATTCCAATTATTGATCCTGGTATGGAGACTTCTACTATTGCCGATAGAGAAATGATAAGCATTGAATCTACTTCTCCTGAAACAAGCTTTTTAAGACCTGCCTCATCAGAATTATCCGCTTTTATGGGAAACTTTATGAGTGAAAATGTTGCTACTCCTTCCACCTCATCTGAGCCACTGTCAACTGATTCTCTTGATGAAATTTTGAAGCGATATCCTGAATCTGACGATTCAATCTTTTTATGGTAAGAGATAATAAAGCGTTATCAGGACATTACTTCCTCTTGTTCTTTGAAGAATCCTATCATCAGAGCAGGCTGCATAGAGACAGTTTGCTTTATTATTAGAAGGGTCAGAGATATCAAGCCTCATCTTACGCTTTTGAGGATAAAGACCTTTGAAGATTGGGGCCAGGAGCTAAAGGAACTGGAAGACATCAATGTTAATGTGAAATGGCTGATGGATTTGTTAAGCAGTTTTATCTCTTACATTTTTTCAAGCTATGAATTTTGCTAAGCTGAACAGTTCTTATTCTAGAAAAATAATTAGAGTAGAAGAACTCAAGAAAGCGGTGCTGAATGAGCAAAATAGTATTCATGCTATTCGTCAAGAGATTGCCCGTCATCAAGCCGTGCTAGAAGAAAAAGAAAAGAAGATATCAGAAACTCAAGACATCCTGAAAGCTTTACAAGAAGAGATAAAAACAGATCATGAAGAGTATACTCGTCTAAGAGCTTCTGCTGAGATACTTGTATCTCTGAATGAGAAAGGCTTTACATCAGAGATTTTATAAAAGCCTTTCTTTTATTGACTTTTGTAAATTTTTTGACAGTAATGAATATGAAAAGACTTTGTTATCCCTTTTTTTATCAAGCATAGTACTTTTTTAACCATTTCACATTAATAGGATCATGTAATACTTCACCAGATGGCGTAGATAAAAGGTAGTAACCGCTGTCAAAACTTTGCCTTATCAAGAATGGTCCTTCCCAATTAGGAGTAAACTTCCCTACTTTTGTACCATTCCTAATATGAATAGCTGTTCTGAGGACCAAGTACCCTCTTTTAGGATTCTATGTTGTATAACCTTGTCATACGCTTTAGTAACTCTCCTTTGATACGCTTTTGTCTTTACAGCTACAGCTTCACGCTTTTCATCCATAACTTCTAACTGAGCTAGTCTAGCAGCTTGGAGACCTACCGCTTCTCCATCAAATACTTCAATCTTTGTAGATGGTATCTTGATTTTCAGAGGTACAACAGCCTTTGTCCCATATACTAGAGAAAAAGGAGTAACACTTGTTGCAGTCCTTGCTAAAGTTCTATAAGCCCAAAGCACTGTTGGAAGCTTTTCACACCATTTTTTATGGGCCCCTTCAATCATTTTTCCAATTACCTTTAGAATAGTCTTGTTAGTAGCTTCTGCTTGCCCATTCCCTTTAGGATAATAAGGGGTTGATTTCTTATGCTTGATATCATATCTTTCTAATAATTCCCTTACATTAGAATTTATGAAAGGTGTTCCATTAATAGTGACAACCTCCTTTGGTATTTTGAAGCGGCAAATGATGTTTTCCTTAATAAATATAGCCACCATGATACCTGTAGCTTTTCTTAATGGTATAGCTTCTACCCACTTGTTGAAATATTCAGTAGCCACAAGAATCCAAACATGTCCCTCAGCAAGAGGATTAACAGGTCGAATTAAATCTAGCCCCCAAGTGTAAAAGGGCCAAGGTGTAGAGACATACTGTAAAGACTGTGCAGGTGCATGAATAACATTTCCCCTGATTTGACACTGATGACAACTTTGAACATATAGATGTGAATCTGCCTTCATGGTAGGCCAATAATATCCTAGTCCCAAAATGTGCTGAAACAACTTTCTTTTTCCTTGATGCACTCCACAATCCCCACTATGAGCTTCATGTAATGCTATTTCAACTCCTTTCTAGACAGACATTTGAGAGCAATACCATTATATCATTTCCTGAATAATTCTCCTTAGTCAAAATAGAATTTAGCAACTTTCTTCTTGAACTTAAAGGCTTCTTTTTTATCAGAAGGCATTATTCCATCTGTGAAGTAATCATTATATGGTTTCTTCCAATCTTCCCAAGAATTTGTAAAGTGACATTCCTCTCTATCTGGCAGTATTTGACAATTAGAATATTCTTTTTGTGTCATAGCAGCATCATTTTCCATTGTTGGCCAATATATCCCAAAACGCTGTAACCTCCTATACAGGGTAACAAAGGGATTATACCCACATATCTTTATGTGGATTTGCATCATTTGTTCTTTAGCCTCTTTTACTCCAACACATCTCATCAGAACGCCTTCGGGCCCTTTGAAATATAGATCTCCATTTATCTGCAAGAATTTTTTTTAAACTTTCAGTGTTGTAGTAGGAACCACTGTTGAATCATGAAGGTGGTAAACATCTTTCAAAATTGGTTCTCTCAAATCTGCTTCTTCTGATTCTCTTTCACATAATTCCTCCATCAGAGGTGTAGCTATTGTACGCCTTTTGACTATTACTTGAGAAGATTCTCCTTCAAATATTAGTTTTGATGCCAAAGTAGCAAGTGCATCCGCATGGTGGTTCCTTGTACACTCTTAATACTTGAATTCCACCATATCAAAACTGGTCATCATTCTTTGAACTGTTGTTCTATATGGAGCTAGACCAACATCTTTTACATTGAATGACCCTTCCATTTGGCTAATTACCCAATTAGAATCCCCCATTACATTTATTCTCTTGGCCTTTAACTCTTTAGCAATTGACAAACCTATGAGAAGAGCTTCATATTCTGCTACATTGTTAAAGTAAGGAAAATCCAATTTGAAAGAAAGAGATATTACCTCACCGCCAGGAGCTTTTAATACAATACCTGCCCCAGCTGAATCCGTAGTCTTAGATCCATCAAAATACATGAACCATTCTTCTGTTGCTTCAATAGTCATTGCTTCAGGCAATTCTCCCGGTAGTTCTTCTTTTAATGTCAGATCATCATTTCCTGGAAAATTAGCCAATAAATCTGCTACTGCTTGTCCTTTGATAACACGAGGGCAAAGACATGTAATATCAAACTCTAATAATGAAAGAAGTCATTTAGCCACTTGTCCTGAAAGAACTGGCTTTGGCATGAGATACTTGATTGGATCAGATTTTGTTATCAGAAAAATTTTATGAGACAGTAAATAATGGCGGAATTTTTGTAAAGCATAGATCAGAGATAAACAACTCCTTTCAATTCAAGGATATCTTAATTCTGCGTCTCTGAGAATCCTGCTGAGGTAATTGATTGGCCGCTCATAGCCAGATAAGTCTTCTTGAGCTAAGAGAGCTCTAATGGCGGTTTCTATGGAGGCTAAGTATAAGACCAAAGGCTTTTTTGGTATAGGTGCCATCATGGTAGCTGTTGAACTCATCATTTGTTGAAGTTGCTTAAAAGCTTTTTCATGCACTGATTCCCATTTGAATTCACAATTCTTTTGTAGAAGCGGCATAAGAGGTACTATGACAGCTGCCAATCCTGGAATGAATCTTCTTATATAGGATACCCTTCCTAAAAAGCTTTTTAACTCTTTAACTGTGCTTGGAGCTACCATTGATCCAATTGCCTGAGCTTTTGTTGGGTCAACATTAATGTCATGCCTGCTTACAATGAACCCCAAAAATTTGCCTACTGAAACTTTGAAAGCACATTTTAACGGATTCATCTTTAACTGATAATGGCGACATCGTTGAAAAACTCTTCTTAAATCATCAATATGACTCTGTCGCCTTTGAGACTTGATAACAATGTCATCCACAAAATCTTCCACTGTGTTATGAAACATGTCATGAAAAATGGCTGTAATAGCCCTTTGATAAGTAGCTCCGGCATTCCTCAATCCAAATGGCATTACTGTATAATAGAAGTTCACAATAGGTGTCCGAAAGACAGTTTTTTCTACATCCTCTGCCGTCATCTTGATCTGATTATACCCACTGTAACCGTCCATGAACGAAAAAGCATAATGACTTGCTGTTGCATCAACTAATAAGTCCATATTGGGTAAAGGAAATTCATCTTTTGGGCATGCCTTGTTTAAATCTCTGAAATCAACACAGCAACGGATTTGACCATTCTTCTCCTTAACTGGTACAATATTGGCTAGCCAAGTAGGATGTTGAATTGGTTTGATAAAACCTGCTTTCAGGAGCTTTTCAACTTTTATTTTGATTTGATCTTCAATATCTGGTCTGAATTTCCTTGGTAACTGCTTCACGAGTATATACCCTGACTCAATGTTCAACTTATGTGTGACTAATGTAGGATCTAACCCTGGCATTTCTTCATAATTCCATGCAAAAATGTCCTTGTATTCTTTGAGTAAATTTACCAATTCTTCTTTTTCTCCTGGGACTAACTTGGAACTGATAAGTACTGGACGCTTTTCTGATAGATTTTCTGCAATATTTACTTCTTCAAGACTTTCTTGTACTGCTTTTACACCATCTTGCATCTGCTCTGGTGCCTCTCCAATTTCACTTGTTTCTTCAGCTTGAAATATCTAATTCATCATGGGAGTCTGACTTCCTTTTGATGAATCAGTTTCCTTTAATTTTCATAAGATGTATACAACCTTTCCGTCTGGTTGTATCACCCTCTTACAGCCTCCACTTCTTGACTCTTTGATAGAGTCACCTCCTTGAATTTCTGTTTTCACGCTTTCATCCCATGGTCTTTTTGACGCCTTTGAACTTTCTGACGGCGTTGAATAAGTGGAAGATGGTAACATAATTCCCCTGGTCATTTCAAAAGCGGTTACACCTTCTTCAGCCAACTCATCATAAAACAGTGCCTCTGATATATGAGTTTCGGCTTTGTCGAATGGCGTAGCAGTTGCTGGTATTCTGATGACTCTTCCTTTGTATATCCCCTTGATACACTGATGAAGTGTTGATGGTATTAATTGGAATTTTTGAATCCAAGGGCGGCCGAGAAGAATATGATAGCTTACATTGGCTTCAATGACATGAACTCTTATTGCTGAATTAATTGGCCCCACTTGAAGATTAATAGTAGCATAACCAATAGTGTTCTGACACTATCCTCCAAATCCTAATATTTCTATAGGCTGTTTTGAAATTTTTGAAGGATCTAATCCCATAGCTACTGCTGTTGATAATGGAATGAGATTTAAAGAAGAACCAGGGTCTATCAACGCCCTTTTTGCTTCAATAGAGTTTATTAAAGCTGTGACATATAAAGGCTTGTTGTGGGCCGTTGATGAAGCTTTCATATTGTCGGCGGTGAAACTTACATCTCGTATCTCTGGTATTGCTTTTCTTGTGGCAGAATAAGCAAGAAAACAATGTTCTGAATGAGTTTCTGCAACGGATGTTAAAGCCACTGTTGCAGCTATTCTTGCCACTTTTGAGAAATGCATTTGATTAAAAAAGCTTTTAAACTTCGAGCTCTGCGAAAGAATTTCAATTGCTGATGGGATATTTGAGATATTTTCTTCTTCAATCTCCTTTTCTTCCGTATGATTTGAATTATGACAAACCATAGTAACCATTTCTTTCCCTTTGTGGTTTGGTAAAGGATCCTGATGGACAGACCCTTCAGGAGTTGTTGAAATTTTCAAATGTCCAGCAGCTATTTTGTCATTGAAAATCCGCCTTAGAGAGAAGCAATCTTTCGTGGAATGGCGTACAGTCTGATGATACACACAGTATTTGCTGCTCTTCTTGTCTTCTTCAGTAGGCTTTTGGAATGGTGATGGCAAGTACAGAACGCCATCAGCAATCCCAACTTCCACAATACGCAGCACTTCCGCCATGCTACAAGAAAAAGGCGGTGGAACATTTTCTGGGTTATACTTTGGTCTTTTATCAGATTAGTAAGAGGAATTTCTTTGGAATAGCCGCCTTCCAGAATTTTCTGCTGCCATTGCTGACTCTCTCTTGTCCCTTCTACCATATCTGTCTTCATACTTTGGTGGAGCTGCACTAGATATGACTGTGTTGAGCCTTTGAGAAATATCATAAAGCTTTTCAAAATAGGGGATAGTGGCTACTTCCAAATAAGCTCTGTATTCCTTTGCTGTCCCATCCACACATATTTGTACAAGTTGCTCCTCAGTTGTTTGTCCATGACAATCTAGAACCAAATACCGAAAGCGGCGAACAATTGTGTCAGATCCTCATTAGGTCTCTGTTGTTCTCTTGACAAAGTATTGAGAGTAACACGGTCTTCTACTGAGAAGAATTTCTCACAAAAGATATTAACCATCTCCTCCCAAGAATGAATGGAGTTTGGGGCCAAAGTAGTATACCAAGTGAAGGCAGAGCTCTTCATTGTTGGCATATCTACTCAGAGCATCTGTGAAGCGCATGACATGCTCTCGAGCATTTCCAGTCCTCCCGTTGTAAAGGGTGAACTGGGGTGTGATAGATCCTACTGGATATTCCATTCTCATGATTCTTGCTGAAAAAGGTGGTCTAGCATCAAAAGTGTTTGAAAGTCCAGAGCATTTTGCTTGCTCTCTTTCAAACATCTCAGAGAAATCTTTAGCTGTCATATATGAAGAATGCCTTCCTTCTCGTTCGTGATGATTACAGAGTGGGGAAGAGGGAACTGGATCTTTCTTAGGAGGATTATCATGAGTATTATTTTCTTCAGCATGCCGAGATGGAGAAGGTGTACGCTCCTGTGACCTCTCCAGATTGTGAACATTATCTTCATGGTGGGCTTTCTCGAAAAATTCTTGCATCTGTTTTTCTAATGCTACCAATTGAGTTGCTACCTGGGCTTGGATAGCTTGCATCTGAGCTTGCATTTGTACTTGGGCTACTTGAAATTGCGCAAGAAAAGGCCCAAGAACAGCCGAAAAGTTAGGAACTTCCACTCTAGAAGTGTGAGATTCTTCCCTATTTTCTTCTTGAATAACATGTGCTTGAGATGAAGCACCTTTTTTAGTCACCATTTTCTCTCAAAATTGTTATAGAATCCCTAGTGGAGTCGCCAAAATGTAGAGGGGTGTTTTTGATTTTTGAACAAATGGGGTTTACTACAACTTCAATCTAGCCTAAATCCGATATCCAGACCGTTCTAAATTGAGTTATTTTGAGAAAAATGATTCAGAGATCCTAAAGAAGAAAGGGAAGAAAGAAGAAATTGATTCAGATGGAGAGAAGAAAGAACAGTGAAGAACAATGGTGACAGAATGACTTTTCTTGATGAGTCCTTTACTTTCCCTCTCTGTGAATTCTAGTTGAAAATCTGATTTCTCCAGGAAGTCACTTACTAAAAATGGGGAAAAATCTCTCTCCTTAAACAAGAGGGGGTCACCTCTATTTATAGGTGATCAACAGAAATCGTAACTAATTGGTACAGCTGTTATAATCGTTTTTGTAACCGACTTTAGAGAGAAAATATTGGATTTCATCAAGATAAAGGCGTTTTTCACCATATCTCCTCTAAGCATTTATGACCAAAGCTTTCGGATATATATTCTTCAAAGGTTAAAAGCGGTATTCATAATATCCATCTTTTAACAAATTCTATCTAAGCCCTCCAAATCACAACTCATCATCCTCCTCCAAGGCGGTTGATAACTACATCGTGAAAGCGGGTCATACGCTTTCATGGTGTACTATCCTTTTGAAGTAATGTACAAGTGTTCAGACAGCAACACTCCTCTAAGTAATAATCATAGTAATAATAATAATCATCTCAAGTCCAATAAGGAAAGCGGATGTGTTGGACGAAGACACCCATCCCATTAGGCCTTAAGAGAAACTGAGGAAAAATCCATCCCCAATGCTTTCTCCTTGATTGCCAGCCTAGGAAGTAATCCATGCTTCACTGGAATAGGTAATGAGGGGAAACAGCTACACTCATTCCCACGGGGAGGTACTAATCCATACCGTTCACCCCTGACAAAACAAATCTTCTTTCTGGTATAGGTCATCAGAAAGGTACACAGGAGGGTACTAATCCATACCATGCCCATCATCATCAGAAAGGCGTTAAAAGCTAGAAGGAGGCATTTAAGCCACATTGATCAGCCAAAGGCGTTGAAGCCTGAATCAGCACCAAAGGCATTAAAGCCTGAAACAATATCCAAAGGCGTTAAGGCCTGAATCAATATCCAAAGGCGTTAGAGCCTGAATCAGCATTAAGAACATTAAAAGGCGCAATAGTTACAATTATTATCAGTGACATAGGAGTCAAAATATCATCAAAGAGCGGAATCCTTTATATGAACTTAAAGCATAAGAGCTTGAAAATCAGTGATCATTAATGACCAAAATCATCATTATCAGATAAACATGTTTATTTTGATAATTTTATCTATCCATTTTTCATGGAATTCTGTTAACCCAATTTCAAAAGAGGATTTCTAGTATATAATATGTCAGAATGTTCATTGAGCCACGTGTCGTTATTTTATTGAATTATGAACAACGTTCCTAAATTCAAAATTATGTAAGTCAAGCTTTCCAATAACTATCATCAACACAAGCTCTCCTTCTCGACTTAACGCATCAACCACTAGACTATGAAAACATGAGCAATGCTAGGTCCGCTTTCCAGTCATACACTCGCTCCTATTTTTATAGAAGAAAAAAAATAGTATGACACTTTTTTGTGGATCCCATCACATTTATGTTGCCTTCATGTATAAAAATAGTAAAATCCATAGAGTGGACGATTAGAAAGTGGACCTAACATTGCTCATGAAAAAACATATGTTAGTTTTCAGAAAGAGCAATAATCTATCTTACACTTTTCAAAAAAGGGCTTGCAGCCCCGTGTGAAGAGAGGATTTTTTTTTTCTTTTGGGAAATGAGGAGAAAACCTCAAGAGAAGGGAAGATATTTGAATTGTCAACCAAAAGCCGAAAGGGATGAAGTGTGGAATAGATGACAAAAGACCCTAGACCTTGAAATTAGAGTGCTAATTAAAGTTGAAAGGGCCCCATGGGTGGAAGAAGGTCTACCTGGTGGGTGTGCCTTCGTCCTTCCTTTTCTCCCAGGATAATGA
Organism: Tetracentron sinense; assembly: GCA_015143295.1. Classification (NCBI taxonomy): domain Eukaryota; kingdom Viridiplantae; phylum Streptophyta; class Magnoliopsida; order Trochodendrales; family Trochodendraceae; genus Tetracentron; species Tetracentron sinense. Next base: position 3,976,637 of record CM026553.1, on the reverse strand, counting down.
CAAGAAGCTATAGATAACAAGCGAGGATATAGAAAACTGGAAAATGATAGTTTCAAGCTTATCTTTGAACTGATAGATATGGTGTAGACAGTTGGCATCTTTTCCCCAATTTTGTTTGACTTCAGATTCTCTCCGGTTATAACGGTCTCAAAAAGAAATCGGTTACAGCCTATAGGCGAGATATGTCCATTTTCCATCCATATTAACGGTAATATTGATTAAAATAATAATGGCAGACTAATGGCAAAGACAGATATCATCTCTAGGATTGTAACCGATCTCTTTGGAATCAGTTATAACCTAAGAGAATCTCTTAAGTCCCCTTTTTTTTTACCTACTCCCTTGGAGAGTTACTTTTTTAGGAAGTTCTTCTAACAATTTACAGACAAGTTTATCCAAACAAGCCCTATGTGAGAGCGAGAAGGAATAGTCCCCTCCTCGGGCAAAGAGGGGACTATTGCTCTACAATTATATCTACTAGCAAACACCCTGTGTGATGCACAGAATAACAAAAAAATGTTGAATTAGATAAGAGCCGCCTTTAACTAATGATAGTTATATCTTGTTAACAAACTTATTTCCTTACAAAATTCATGTACCAATCTAACAACAATTGCAAGAACCTTCATTTGACCATCATCAAAACAAAACAATTTCTTATTTCAAACCTCAAAGAGCTCAGATTCAGGCAAACTACCCAATCGATATACAATCCACACAAAACACACACACACACATATATATATATACTACATCAAAAGTATTGTCTTCCAATCCAAATATCTAAATTCAAACATCTAATCGATTCACTTATCCGAAATACATCCAATCAATTCAATAAAAAAAAAATTAAATTTAGATCAGAATCTAAGTACAGAGGACAAACATAGGTAAATATTCCCAACCCAATGGAGAAATTGAGTGAATACAACCAATTGACTCCCATGTTTAGCCACCAGGCCCAACACCCTGTATTGTTGTTTCCTAAATAATATCCTTGGTCTAGCATAAATATGCATCAATCAAATGCAGCATTCAGTAAAATTAAATTTTTTGGTATCTGTATTTTGTGAAATGGAGATTTTTCTGACGGAGTGAATCACAAGTGCCCAATTCAACCCAAACAAAGCACAAATAATCCATGTTTTGCTGGATTACAGCTTCGTGCCAGTGTTGCAATTGGGCTCACTCCATTTCTTAATTGCAATCGTTTATGAAAATGACTAAATAATACCCTGTAGAAAAGGAAAAAAAATCAGAACTTTTGAAGTAAGAAGTGTTGAACATATATGCCCTCGAAAGCCAATAAGAGATTTTTCTATGTTGATTAGACAAGCATCATATTCACACAACCAACTATAAAGGGTATTTATATTAATTACTGTCTCATTTGATGATGACATAAAGTTCCATAGGAAACATTGTAGGAAAATCATGCAAAGGTTGCAAGGAGATATGATTTTCCAGTTCCTTGTAACCCTAATATTGTTCGAAGCCTCTAGAGTACTGGTTGGGCGCCGTACTTTATCATGGCTTGCACATGTGTAGTTCTATGAGATAGTGTGATGAATCTCATTCACAGAGAGTGGTGACTCTTGACTAACATGTGAGTATATGTAGCAAGTACATAATACTGAACGGGGTCACTAGTGGATACCCTATGGAATACACTGTCAGATTGTATTAGGGTTATCCATTTGACAAATTGTTCTTAGACCTGAGAGGTTAACATCTTCTCAGACATCTGTCTATATGGCCTTGATGTGCCAATCGGCAATGTCCAATACACAGGACTAACTTCGGGTACGTTAGCTCATGTACACAATGTTTGGAGAAGTGTGTAAACACTCAATAAGGAATCCACAACTCCTTAATTAGAGATAATGATATCAAGGTGATACTTGTTGAACTGAACTGTTAAATCCAGTACTGGTGTGTAGAGACCCAAATCTTTTTTTTTCATGTTTTTATTGCATTGCATTAGGGGTATTATAGTCCTTGTGATGTTTTAATGTTTATTGTATTGGATATCTAATGGGTGTAGTGTGATTAAGGTTTAATCAAACTTCTAGTTCAAGAATGTCATATCACACTCTAAACTTTAGGAAGCTCTAGTTTCGGCACCGTTTATTAGAATTGAGTGATTCTTGAACCATTAGAAATGTATTGGAACCCTCTTCGAGGTTCATGTTTAATGTTTTCTTTATTTTTAATCTAAGCTAAGTCAAAAATGGGTTTTCTGAGGTTTTGTCTGATGGAATTACAGATCAGTCAACTTTGGGGAGTTTTTTGGTCCATAAATAAAGGAAAATTTGGAAATTCTAAAATACCAAAAATGTTCATTTTCAAAAGAGGAATCCAACGCAAGTTGAATCGTCGAAATCCGACGAACGAGTCAAAAGTTATGGCCAAAATAGTAGAGTAGGTCAAAAATCTGCAGAACACCGATCGCTCGGTCAAAAGTAGCTATCGATTGGTCCAAAATTTTGTATGGAGAAATTTTCCTGAGAGTGTGTTTTTGACCAATCGCTCGGTCATAAACATCGATCGATCGGTAGGCAACCGATCACTCGGTCATAACCACCGATTGCACGGTCTTTCGTGATTTTGCAGAATTTTAGTAAGGACTTTTAGTTCTTTTCGTTCTCAACCCTTGGGGCTATAAATAGGGGGTCCTCCTCAAAATATTAAAATACTCTACCTATTTCTAACCTAATTTGGCAAAAAAGGGGAGAAAACCTAGGGTTTTGGGAGAAGGGTTGCTTGGAGAAGAAGGAGATTACTAGAAGATTGAGAGGAAAGCTTGGAGATCGTCTTCAAAGCTTCCCCAAATCACCTCGGGAGCGTTTTGCATCCAAGGGAAGGATTCCTAAGGTCAATATACTATCTTAATCAACTCTATTTTAATGTTTGGTGAATATTAATATGATAGGAATGATAGAATAGAGATTAAATGCATTTTTCCCAAATTTTCTATGAAGTAAGCTAATTATTGATGGAAATGTTGATGGAAATGTGGATTTGGATGTGGATAAAATATATGGAGGATGGGAAATGCATGAAGGATGGGATTAATATGTGGATGTGAATGGTGAATTGATTGTATGGATGGATTTTGGTTTGATGAATGCTTGAAAATATAGAAGGGAAATTCATTCATATTATGCGTACTCAAGATGTTGGTAAAAATGCTTGAGAGGATAAATGCTATTATACTCTTATGAAATGGTGGTAAATTGATTATGAATTGTGATATGATTTATGATAAGATATGTATATGCAATTATTTGTTAAGTATGTCTAATTACTTGCATGGAAATTGATAATCGGGAATGTAAGAACTTAGAGGAAAATATCTCAAACCGAGAATTCTCTAACCATTTGGTATGGGATAGTATAGTGGAGTTTCCATGGTGGGAGATCGGAATCTAAGCAATTACCAACTTGAATGTTAATTTCGACACTTAAGCACATATGCACATGTATGTTAAGATAAGAGTCTCACAAGTCATACATGTGGACCACTAGCATGAGCATGACATACGTATGACATTCTGAATAAGCATAAGCATGACATAGTCCGTATCCGCCAAGAACGGCATGTCAACCATTTGTTTTTTAAGCATGGTCCGTGTCCGCCAAGAATGGCATGCCAACCATATGATTTCTTAGACATGGTCCGTATCCGCCAAAAATGGCATGTCACATCATTGTATGATCTGAATAAGTGCATAAGCATAAGCATCTCACAAGCACGTGGTCTCATAAGCATAAGCAGCTCATAAGTGTATTGTCTTCTAAGTCTAAGATTCTCACAAGTACACGAGTCAAGGTGATGATATGATGTATATGCGCACACGTTCTTCCGTACTCTGATTATGTTATTATGCTATTGGATATGTTTCAAACCAAGTGCAGGTATATTATTATTGTTGGTTGGATTTTATATACACCGAGTACTTTTGTACTCAGTCGGACTTTTGTCTTGGCAGGTTTAGAGCAGGAGTACACGGCGGAGCCGTGGATTGAGGAGACTTATATCGAGGAAGGAGGAGAAGGTGAGCCCATCCAGGAAGGAGCCGGAGGCTTGGGTGGCTACACCTCTTAGTTTATGTTTCGTTTGGTTGAGAGAGCTTTGTATTAGACTTTTAGATGATGTTGCTCAATAGACTTTTTATAGTTGTGTATTTCATACCTTTTGGTTAATAGTGAGTTGTATATGTTGACCGTAGACTTGTGCAGGTTGGTTATAGCTTATATATCGGAATTTTGTTATTCTCATTTTTGGAGACTCGTGTAGTAAGCCTTGAATGCATGGTCTTTAAGCAGGTTAAGTAATGTGGCAATTCCAAAGTCCTATTTTAGCCTTGTAGGATTTTGGAGTCGTTACAGAGGTGGTATCAGAGCACATGGCATTAGAGTCCTTAGGGCTAAGATATTAAGTATAGGATGTAGGAAGATGTGAGTCTTAGGGAAGCAACATCAAGTTCATGATTTTAAAATTGTGGAGGATTGAGTTTTGGTTAACGTAGACTTAAGCATTTATGTGAGCGTGTCTCTAAATGAATTGTTTTCTTCTTCTCAGGATTGTAAGCATGAGAAGGGGTGGAAGAAATAATAGGAATGGAGGAGGCAGTGTGACTGATGGGGATACTCCAGATGGTACCCCCTAGGCTAATGTGGGTCGGGCCATGGAAGCTATTGCTGTAGCCATGGAGAGGCAGGCTGAAATTATGGCTCAGCAAACTGCATTACTAACGGCAGGTCAAGCTAGGCAAGAGAGGCAGGTTTATGTTCACCCACCCCATCACAAAGGAGTGGAAGCTTTTAGGAGGATGAGTCCTCCAGCCTTCTATGGTAGTATGGATCCCTCAGTTGCCGAGTTATGGATCATGCAACTAGAGAAGATTTTCTCTGTGCTTGAGGCTACCGATGAGCAGAGGGTGAAATGGGCCTCCTTCGTTATAGAAGGCGAAGCTGAACATTGGTGGAGGGCAGCATCTAGGCAGAGGAATGAGGTGCGAGTCGGACAAGATTGGACTTGGGGAGAGTTCTTCGATGTCTTCTACGAGAGATACTTCCCGGTGTTTGTGAGAGATTAGAAGGAGATTGAATTCTCTACCTCGGAGCAAGGGAGGATGTCAGTGGCCGAGTATGAGGCCAAGTTTTTAGAGCTTTCTATGTTCGCTCCTCACTTGATTGCTACAGAGAGAATGAAGGCAAAGAGGTTTGAGCGAGGCTTGAAGGATTTTATTCGAGAGAAGGTTTCGATACTTCAACTCGAAACATGTAGGGATGTGTACCAGCGTGCCTGGATAGCTGAGAAGAATTCAGAGGAATTTTTGAAGAAGAGAAAAAGATGCAAGCAAGTAGGTTTGGTCCCCAAGACAAGAGGCTGAGGATGTGAGGTCCTAAGCCGATTGCTAGGCCTACCCCGTATCAGAGGCCTATTCAGGCAGCCCCTCGAGCATCTCAGGTTACTCCGCCTACTGCTGGGACCCAGTTGTATGATGTATGCAACTAGTGCGGAAAGAGGCATAGAGTAGGAGAGTGTAGGGCAACTACTGGAGGTTGTTTTCATTGTGGAGGTGTTTCACACCGGATCTGAGATTGCCCACTCCGCTTTCAGCAGGGACTTCAGCCAACTCAGCCACAGGGAGTTAGGCCCCCAGGCAAGCAGTCCATGCAGCAGAGGCCACCACAGGGCACTAGACCTCAGCAGCCTTGCCAGCCAGCTCAGGGTCGAGTGTTTGCTACCTCAGAGCGGGATGCACAGGCATCCGACGATGTTGTGCAGGGTACGTCTATTTGTGTTTTTAATTAATTAAAATATTGTTCTGATGCTATGTGTGTGATATTGAATATTATGTAGTATGATGTATGATATATATATGCATTCATGATTTGAAAAAATTGGCTTTGTGTATTTAATTCAGGCTCATTGTTGATAAATGATTTTCTCGCTCTTGTGTTGATCGATACTGGTTCCACTCACTCCTTCGTCACACCTAGTTTTGCACAAGAGTTTCTGACGGAGCCAAATCTATTAGATTATGAATTGTCTATTGCTACTCCTGTCCGTAGTTTAGTCATCACTGACAAGGTCTATCAAGATTGTAATATTCGAGTAGGTCAGAGAGAGATGCTAGAGGATCTGATTGTCCTTGAGTTCCAAGACTTTGACGTCATACTAGGCATGGATTGGCTTTCCAAATACCCTGGGGATGTTGACTATTTTGGAAAGATAGTCAACTTTCGACCAATCAGTGAACCTCCTTTTCGTTTCCAAGGGTTGAAGAAGAAAGACGTAGCTCGTTTTGCGGCATTGAGTCTTACCACCTCGGAAGCACCAGATTCCTCAAGTATCCCTATTGTAGAGGAATTCATGGATGTGTTTCCCAAAGACTTGTCGGGTTTGCCACCGGATAGAGAAGTAGAGTTTGTAATTGAGTTGGCTCTGGGTACGGCACCCATCTCTAAAGCGCCATATAGGATGGCTCCAGCAGAGTTGAAGGAGCTTAAGGAGCAGATTGATTAATTGCTTGGTCTTGGGTTTATCCGCCCAAGTGTATCACCTTGGGGAGCTCCTGTTTTGTTTGTGAAGAAGAAGGATGGTTCGATGAGAATGTGCATTGACTATCGGCAACTGAACAAGGTCACTATCAAGAACAAATATCATTTGCCTAGGATCGATGACTTGTTTGATCAGTTGCAAGGAGCTAAGTATTTCTCCAAGATCAACTTAAGGTCAGGCTACCATCAACTGAAGATAAAGGCGGAAGATGTGCCTAAGTCTGCATTCAGGACCAGATATAGGCATTTTGAATTTCTAGTCATGTCGTTCGGTCTAACAAATGCCCCGGCAGCATTCATGGATCTCATGAACAGGATTTTCAAGCCGACTTTGGACCGCTTTGTGATCGTGTTTGTGGATGACATTTTAGTATACTCCAGGACACAGAAGGAGCATTAGATGCATCTCCAGGTCACACTGAAGACACTTCGTGAGCATAAGCTATATGCTAAGCTTAGCAAGAGCGAGTTTTGGCTAGAAAAAGTAGCATTTCTAGGCCATGTGGTGTCAGAAGAGGGGATTTCAGTTGACCCTTCCAAGATAGAAGCAGTGGAATGATAGAGAAGGCCAAAGAGTGTTACAGAGGTTCGAAACTTTTTGGGCCTAGCTGGTTGTTACAGAAGATTTGTGGAAGGTTTTTCTAGTTTGGCAGCTCCACTTACTCACCTAACTCGAAAGAACGCTAAATTCGAGTGGAATGAGAAATGTGAGAAGAGTTTTCTTGAGTTGAAGAAGCGTCTCACCACCGCTTCGATCTTGACTGTTCCATCAGGTAGTGAAGGTTTTGTGGTATATAGTGACGCCTTACTCGTTGGGTTAGGTTGTGTTCTTCTGCAACACGGGAAGGTGATTGCCTATGCTTCTCGGCAGTTGAAAGACCACGAGAAGAACTATCCTACCCATGATTTGGAGTTAGCAGCCTTGGTTTTTGCTCTTAAGATCTTGAGACACTACTTGTACGGTGCGCAGTTTGAAGTTTTCACCGACCACAAAATTCTAAAATATTTGTTCTCGCAGAAAGAGCTGAATTTGAGGCAGCGTCATTGGGTGGAATTCCTCAAGGATTATGATTGCTCCATCCAGTACCACCCGGGGAAAGCGAATGTAGTGGCAGATGCGCTAAGTAGGAGACCTACTGGGTTCTTGGCACACTTGATGGTCCAAGAATGGAAGCTACTTGAAGAGGTGTCTAGCCTTGATGCGGGTTTCAGTGTAGGAGCGTCTGGAGTCTTGTTGGCTAACATTATGGTCAGGCCAACCTTATTGGACAGGATTTGTAACGACCCCAAAATCCTACAAGGCTAAAATAGGACTTTGGAATCGCCATATTACTTAAACCAGCTTAAAGAACCATGCATACAAGGCTCACTACACAAGTCTCCAAAAATGAGAGTAATAAAATTCTGGTATATAAACTATAACCAACCTGGTATATAAACTATAAACATATCCAACAGCATAATAACATAATCAGAGTACGGAAGAACGTGTGCCCATATACATCATATCATCACCTTGACTCGTGTACTTGTGAGAATCTTAGACTTAGAAGACAATACACTTATGAGCTGCATATGCTTATGAGACCACGTGCTTGTGTCTTGGCGTATGCCATGCTCAAGCTTGTGGTCCACATGTGTGACTTGTGAGACTCTTTTTTTAACATACACGTGCATATGTGCTTAAGTGTCAAAATTAACATTCGAGTTGGTATTTGCTTAGATACCGATCTCCCACCATAGAAACTCCACTATACTGTCCCATACCAAATAGTTAGAGAATTCACGGTTTGAGAGATTTTCCTCTAAGTTCTTACTTTCCTGACTATCAATTTTCATGCAAGTAATTAGACATACTTAACAAACAATCACATATACATATCTTATCATAATTCATGTCACGATTCATAGTCAATTTACTACCATTTCATAAGAGTATAATAGCATTTATCCTCTCAAGCATTTTCACAAACACCTTGAGCACGCATAATATGAATCCATTGCCATTCTACATTTTCAAGCATTCATCAAACCATGATCCATCCATACAATCAATTCACCATTCACATCCACATATTAATCTCATCCTCCATACATTTCCCATCTTCCATACATTCCATCCACATTCTAATCCACATTTCCATCCATAATTAGCTTACTTCATATAAAATTTGGGAAAAATGCATCTAATCTCTATTCTATCATTCCTATCAAATTAATATTCACAAAACATTAAAATAGAGTTGATTAGGATAGTATATCGACCTTAGGAATCCTTCCCTTGGATTCAAAACGCTCCCGGAGAGATTTGGGGAAGCTTTCCAAGCTCTCCTTGCGCTATCCAATCTATCTTCTTCTTCCCCAAGAAAGCCCTCTCTCAAAACCCTAGGGTTTCTCTCCCTTTTTGCCAAATTAAGTTAGAAATAGGTAGAGTATTCTAATACCCCGAAATAGAATCCCTATTTATAGCCCCAAGGTCTGAGAACCAAAAGACCAAAAAGCCCTTACTAAAATTCTGTAAAAATACGAAGGACCAAGCGATCGGTGGTTATGACCGAGCGATCGCTTCTCAACCGAGCGATCGGTGCTCTTGACCGAGCTCTCGGTCAAAAAAGCACTCTCTAGAAATTTTCCCCATATAAAATTTTGGACCAGTCGATAGCTACCGATCGATCGGTTTTGGACCGATCGATCACTACTTCTGAACGAGCGATTGGTGTTCTGCAGATTTTTGACCTACTCTACTATCTTAGCCATAACTTTTGCCTCGTTAGTCGGATTTCGACGATTCAACTTGCATTGGATTCGTCTTTCAAAACGAACATTTCTAATATTTTAAAATTTCCAAATTCACCTTTATTTATGGACCAAAAACTCCCCAAAGTTGACTGATCTGCAATTCCGTCAGACAAAACCTCAGAAAACCCATTTTTGACTTAGCTTAGATTAAAAATAAAGAAAAATATTAAACATGAACCTCGAAGAGGGTTCCAATACCTTTCTAATGGTTCAAGAATCACTCCATTCCAATAAACAGTGCCAAAACTAGAGCTTCCTAAAGTTTAGATTGTGATATGAGATTCTTGAACTAGAAGCTTGATTAAACCTTTATCACACTACACCCATTAGATATACAATACAATAAACATTAAAACATCACAAGGACTATAATACCCCTAATGCAATGCAATAAAAACATGAAAAATATTCGGGTCTCTACAGGATTAAAGACCTGTAGTGCAATGAAGGAGAACTGCACGCTGCCATGAACAAGTCGCTTAGCAGCGGGTTTGATGACTTCTTTTGGAAAGATGGTGGAGTTTGTTTCAAGAGTAGACTTTGTGTTCCGGATGATGAAGATTTAAGAAGGGAGATTCTGGATGAAGCACACAAGTCCAAGTACACTGTCCATCCGGGAGGTACTAATATGTACCAGAACCTTAAGAAGTATTTCTGGTGGAAAGGTATGAAGAAGGATGTGGCTACCTTTGTATCTAAGTGTTTGGTGTGTCAGTAGGTGAAGGCCGAACACAGGAGGCCCGCAGGACTTCTTCAGTCTCTTCCTATTCCCGAGTGGAAGTGGGAAAATATCTCCATGGATTTCGTTGTTGGTTTGTCAAAGACGGCCAAGAACTTTGATGCCATTGGGTTGTCGTTGACCGATTGACTCAATCAGCTCACTTTCTTCCATATCGAACCACTTTCAACTCCAATCAATTGGCTGACCTCTATATCAAGGAGATAGTCCATTTGCATGAAGTGCCAGTTAGCATTGTTTCTGATCGAGATCCGAGATTTACATCCAGATTCTAGAAGAGTTTTCAGCAGGCCATGGGTTCCAATTTGGATTTTAGTACGGCATTTCATCCACAGACAGATGGGCAAACTGAGAGGGTGAACCAGATCATAGAGGACATGCTACGAGCTTGCATGTTAGACTTTCAGGGTAGTTTGGTTGATCACTTGTCGTTGGTTGAGTTTGCCTACAACAATAGCTATCAAGCTAGCACTCAGATGGCACCATTTGAGGTACTTTATGGGAGGAGTTGTCGTTCACCTTTGTGTTGGGACGAAGTTGGCGAGAGGAAGATTTTGAGTCCCGAGCTCGTTGGTCAGACTGTGGATAGAGTTCAGTTGATCAGGGAGAGGTTGAAAGCAGCTCAGAGTAGGCAGAAGAGCTATGCCGATACTCGTAGGACAGATCTTGAGTTTCAAGTTGGAGATTCTGTGTTTGTAAAGATCTCACCTACAAAGGGGGTGATGAGATTCGGTAAGTGGGGCAAGCTTAGTCCGAGATATGTGGGTCCTTTTGAGATCATCACCCGAGTCGGCGAAGTTGCTTATCGGGTCGCCTTGCCACCTCACATGGAAGGTGTGCATAATGTCTTTCACATCTCTATGTTGAGGAAGTACATTGCTTTCACATGTCATTCATTTGGAACCGTTGGAAATTCGGGAAGATTTGACTCTAGTGGAGCAAACGGCTCGAATCTTGGACCGGAAGGAGCAAGTTTTGCGTTCTAAGGTCATTCCTTTTATACTCTTGTAATGGGAGCATCATTCTAGAGAAGAGGCTACTTGGGAGAGAGAAGCCAAAGTCCGCGAAAAGTACCCGCACTTATTCAATTAAGGTACGTAAAATTTCGGGGACGAAATTCTTTTAAGGGGGGGAGGATGTAGAGACTCGAATCTTTTTTTTTCATGTTTTTATTGCATTGCATTAGGGAAATTATAATCCTTGTGACGTTTTAATGTTTATTGTATTGTATATCTAATGGGTGTAGTGTGATTAAGGTTTAATCAAACTTCTAGTTCAAGAATGTCATATCACACTCTAAACTTTAAGAAGCTCTAGTTTTGGCACCGTTTATTGGAATTGAGTGATTCTAGAATCATTAGAAAGGTATTGGAACCCTCTTCGAGGTTCATGTTTAATGTTTTTCTTTATTTTTAATCTAAGCTAAGTCAAAAATGGGTTTTGCAAGGTTTTGTCTGATAGAATTGCAAATCAGTCAACTTTGGAGAGTTTTTGGTCCATAAATAAAGGGAAATTTAGAAATTCTAAAATGCAAAAAATGTTCGTTTTTGAAAGACGAATCCAACGCAAGTTGAATCGTCGAAATCCGACGAATGAGTCAAAATTTATGACCAAAATAGTAGAGTAGGTTAAAAATCTGCAAAACACCGATCGCTCGGTCAGAAGTAACGATCGATCGGTAGCTATCGACTAGTCCAAAATTTTGTATGGAGAAATTTTCCTGAGAGTGTGTTTTTGATCAATCTCTCGGTCATAAACACCAATCAATCGGTAGGCAACCGATCGCTCGGCCTTTCGTGATTTTGCAGAATTTTAGTAAGGACTTTTAGGTCTTTTCATTCTCAACCCTTGGGGCTATAAATAGGGGTTCCTACTTGAAATATTAAAATACTCTACCTATTTCTAACCTAATTTGGCAAAAAGGGGGAGAAAACCTAGGGTTTTGGGAGAAGGGTTGCTTAGAGAAGAAGGAGATTGCTAGAAGATTGAGAGGAAAGGTTGGAGATCGTCCTCAAAGGTTCCCCAAATCACCTCGGGAGCGTTTTGAATCCAAGGGAAGGATTCCTAAGGTCAATATACTATCTTAATCAACTCTATTTTAATGTTTGGTGAATATTAATATGATAGGAAAGATAGAATAGAGATTAAACGCATTTTTCCCAAATTTTCTATGAAGTAAGCTAATTATTTATGGAAATGTGGATAGAAATATGGATTTGGATGTGGATAGAATATATGGAGGATGGGAAATGTATGGAGGATGGGATTAATATGTGGATGTGAATGGTGAATTGATTGTATGGATGGATTTTGGTTTAATGAATACTTGAAAATATAGAAGGGAAATGGATTCATATTATGCGTACTCAAGGTGTTGGAAAAAATGCTTGAGAGGATAAATGCTATTATACTCTTATGAAATGATGGTAAATTAATTATGAATTGTGATATGATTTATGATAAGATATGTATATGCGATTATTTGTTAAGTATGTCTAATTACTTGCATGGAAATTGATAGTCGGGAATGAAAGAACTTAGAAGAAAATCTCTCAAACCGGGAATTCTCTAACTATTTGGTATGGGACAGTATAGTGGAGTTTCCATGGTGGGAGATCGGAATCTAAGCAATTACCAACTTGAATGTTAATTTCGACACTTAAGCACATATGCATGTGTATGTTAAGATAAGAGTCACACATATGGACCACCAGCATGAGCATGACATACGTATGACATTCTGAATAAGCATAAGCATGACATGGTCCGTATCCACCAAGAACGGCTTGTCAACCATTTGATTTTTAAGCATGGTCCGTATCCACCAAGAACGGCATGCCAACCATTTGATTTCTTAGACATGGTCCGTATCGGCCAAGAACGGCATGTCACATCATTGTATGATCTTAATAAGTGCATAAGCATAAGCATCTTACAAGCACGTGGTCTTATAAGCATAAGCAGCTCATAAGTGTATTGTCTTCTAAGTCTAAGATTCTCACAAGTACACTAGTCAAGGTGATGATATGATGTATATGCGCACACGTTCTTCCGTACTCTGATTATGTTATTATGCTATTGGATATGTTTCAAACCAAGTGCAGGTATATTATTATTGTTATTTGGATTTTATATACACCGAGTACTTTTGTACTCAGCCAGACTTTTGTCTTGGTAGGTTTAAAGTAGGAGTACACGGCGGAGCCGTGGGTTGAGGAGACTTACATCGAGGAAGGAGGAGAAGGTGAGCCCATCGAGGAAGGAGCCGGAGGCTTGGGTGGCTACACCTCTTAGTTTATGTTTCGTTTGGTTGAGAGAGCTTTGTATTAGACTTTTAGATGATGTTGCTCAGTAGACTTTTTATAGTTGTGTATTTCATACCTTTTGGTTAGTAGTGAGTTGTATATTTTGACCGTAGACTTGTGCAGGTTGGTTATTATTCTCATTTTTGGAGACTCGTGTAGTAAGCCTTGAATGCATGGTCTTTAAGCAGGTTAAGTAATGTGGCGATTCCAAAGTCCTATTTTAGCCTTGTAGGATTTTGGGGTTGTTACATGGTGCATTTCGGCACAATGGTTTTTGTCGAAGTTGATATTTTTAATATGGAAAAGTATATATAAATATATATGTCAGTTCTTTTCTAATGTTTCTTCAAAAGTGTTTTGGAGGTTCAGTTCAATGAAAAAGTAATCATGAGAAAGGGTTCTATTCATAAGCTAGGGACTAAGACAGTGGAATTGTTCCAATCCCAGAAGCTTACAAGTGATATCGGAATGTAGAAGGATTTATTTGTAAATATATTGTGAGATGGTACTTACAAGCAATTGTCTAATTTCTGGAGGTTAATCACATTGTGTTAATGGACATTAATTGTGATTGGTGGAAGTCTAGGGACTTAGATAACATTCTATGATCCTAATGGAATTTAGAAAAGGTGTTTCCTAGTAACAATGTTTCAACCAAAAAGGTGAAGTACTTGGTCCCACAACCGGAAATAGGAGATCCCTTTAGATCCCACACACAACGACCTTCTTAAAGTATTTAATTTAATTAATTAATTTCTCTAAGTGATCACTATATGGTACAGTGAAGCTCTAAAAGGTGGAATCACATTAGATGTGAAAAACCAAATGGGTAGGACCCATTGGGGAATATTTTAAAAGAATAGTTAAAGTGACCAAAAGGGTTTAGAACCCATTGGGGATGTGTGGAGTGGGACCCACCTAAAGTGGGATGCCCACTTCAAGAATCAATAATAGTTGTTATTATTTTAATTAGTTTCTAATAACTAATATCCTTATTAGAAAAGGTTAGTTAGTTAGTTAGAGTTAGTTACTAATTAAAGATTCCTTATTGGACAAGGAGTCTATTAGTTTCTTGCTAATCAAGGAATCCTAATTGGATTAGGATAACAATAATATTAGTGAGACACTAATGGATAAGGTTAGTTTCAATTAATGATTAATCCTAATTAATTAGGAGAAATCAAGAATAGAAAGAATTGAGGAATCCTTATTGAATAAGGATTAGGAGTCTTGAGTTGCAAGCAACCCAAACCCTCCTATATATAGAGGTGGACGTCCAAGGCTTGTGATATAAGAAAATTTTCAGATTTTTGGATCTCTCTCCTTCTCCTCAAACCTCACGCTCAAGCCTCCCTCTCTCTAGAGTGTATTGTCACCCCTCTCCCCTTTCTTCTCTTGTGTGTTCTAAGTTTTGAATGATCAAGAAGAAAAAGATCAAGGATCTTGATCATCAAGAAAGGTTCTTGATAATAAAGATTGAATCTTTATTTCAAGATCCTAGAGCTGGAAATTTGGAAGGGCCATTAGCTTCCATTAGAGAAAGTTTTAAAAGAAAAAGAAGTTCGTGCGAATCGACAGGAGACTTGACACTTGTGAAGTTTTGCGAGTACTATTCTAACGTGGATTTGACTTAACAATTTCAAAGTCGCAAAGGTGAATGTTATTCCTACCTTCATTGAATAAAATCTATTAGAATCTTAGTCAGATTTTGGGATTCGATGTATGCCCCCCAAGAACTATATTTCTAAAATTAAAAGACGCATACTTTCAGTGGTATTAGAGCCTTGGCTATGCTTCTCTTTGATTTTAGGGTATAATCAAATTTTATTTATATCAAGAATGCCTCCCCTATGAATTTTGGTTACCCTAATGAATCAATCTTCTAGATTCTTGATTATTGTATAATCATTTATTAGGGCTAAGGGATCCCTCTAGTTATTGAGGGAGAGATTAAACCCTTTTAAATTAGTGTGATACTAATTTTGGTTTTGGATTTTTTCAAAACATCTTTTCATAAGGGATAGGTATTTAGAGATATCTAAATCTTGATTATAGTCTTTAAGGATTTAGAGATCCTTTTAGAATATTAAATTAAATTGTTTAATTTATTATTGAGAGCCCCAGGCAAGTTTTCCCTTTAATTTAAACCACTTAGATACCCATTGATATTTTGGCTAGCATATATAGATGAGATTTTATTTATTAAATGTTAATTAATAAATCTCATGGTGTTAAACACCCTTGCTTAAGCATTCTTGGAGATTAAAGCTTATTTTGATTAAAATTTGAACATGGATTTTCGGATTTGTATTTGATTAGAAGAATCGATACAGTTTCAGTATTTCGGCCATAACTTTATGACCGTAAGTCTGATTTAGGTCTGTTAGTGCATCGTTTCGAAGTCGTCAAAAAGATCTACAACTTTTGTGAAGAAATTTGTTTCAGAATCAATCGTTTTGAGGGTCAAAAATTAAGTCGAAAATCTAAAGCGGGAAAAAGAGTTTTCTAAATTAATTTTCTAAGAGGTTTTCAAATTTTTCCTAAATTCCATTATTTGATTTGAGAGCATGGGATGCTATTAAATCATTTAATGGGCTTTCAATTGATTAAATAGTTTAATTATTTGATTCGAGAGCACGGGCTGAGATTTAATTAAATTGTTTAATTATCTGCTTCGAGTCCACGGGCTATCATTTAATTAAATGTTAATTATGATATCCTTTATAGTTCCCTAAAAAGTTTATGAGAATTATACCATAATTATTGTAGTTGATTTGGATCAATTACATGTGCTCAGAATAACTGGCTATATAGTATTTATAAGTTTTTATTTGATTAATAGTTAATCAAGTAATTACATAAATGCCATTGGTTGAGATACAGGGTTTTGTCTCAAGTAAACTTTAATTGATAGAAATCAATTATTTTATGGACATTTAATACTATTGCTTAGGGTATTATTTTATTTAATTGTTAAATCAAATAATCCCTAAAGCAGTTGGCCATTATGGAAAATTTTGAATTCACCTATTATTGATTTTGAATTTATTTTTGGAATCAATATAAAGCGATATTAAAAATTAGCAATTTGCTGATTTTTATTTTGTTCTTTTAATAGTTATTAGATCAAAATAATATGGAAGGGATTAGATCCCTGGTTTAGCCGAATAATTTAATATGGTGTTTTCTATTTGTTTATCAATTGGGGAATGTAAGGATGAATTTTAAGGTTAGATTAATTTTTAGAGAAATTGTTTCTCTTAATGATTTCCCAAGCATTAAAGGAAAATTGTTTTCTTTCAATGATGATCTAAAAACCCTAAGAATTCATTCTAGTCATGCTTGTTTTCTTTGCTCTAGGGTTTTTCTATTAAATGTTAATAGAGGTCTTAACCATATGGGAAAGAATTTCCCTAAGGTTAACAAAACTCTTGTTGAGGTTATGGGCTTTCTAAATAATTTGTCATGCCATGTTATTATTCATAATTGATGTATAGTTAATATATATTCTTGTTGAATTGTGGATGGGTTCCATGATCATGCATTCTTCTCTCTTTATTCTCTTCTCTTTCTTCTTATGGGTTGTACTCCCCTTGAGCACCCTATTTTGGGTAGTTTCTCAAGGTTTCTTATTTTGAATATGATGTAATCTTAGTATTAGGAGTTGCTGATTTTTCTATGGAGAAGTCGAATTAATGATAGAAGATGATGGTGATCGCATGAAGAATAAATCTTGGAAGGCGTTCTATAAGAGTAGTTGTAAGATTTCTAAGATAGCATGATCATATGGACCCATTGTGCGGCTATATTATGTATTTCATGTGATGATTTGTTATAGCTTTTAGTTGCTTAGAAAAGTCCATAACCCTTATGATAATGTGATTATCATTTTTGTGCAAATTTGGGATAATTGGATCAAACCCCACAATATGTGTTTTGTTGAAACATAAAAAGTTTGTGTTTAAATAAAACACATTATTATAGCCCTTTTGGACGTGATGCATTTAGTCCATGTTGAAATTTTTACGTGGAATATGTTACTTGCATGATTATGAGATAATTATGTCTTAATTGGCATAGATGTAAGCTAACAATATTCACGATTTTTGGGAAGTGCTTGAGTGACACTTATAGACCCTAGTAGAGGTCTTAGAGAATTGTTTAAAGACTCCTATAATTTCTTTTAGACTTAAGGTTGATGAACCCTAATGTGCTAAAAATAATTCGTAGAGAATTAAAGGGTCATATAGTCCATTTTGACTTATAGGCTTTAGTGATGTACATGGACACTTTATAATTGTTATCTTAAGCCCATGGTGCTTGGTATGACCAATGGTCCATCATATGGATGAATGAACCATCTAAAGCCCACTGATGTTAAAAATAACCTTTGTGCCCTTGGATTAGATCCATTAAGATTTCTGGGGCTAGTGGGAGTTCATTCGAATTAGTTTGATCTAATTAAAACGAAAATTAATTTATTATCATGTGATGATATTTGTATATTATTTTATATATGTGATACAATGATAAATATTGTGAATGTTTTTTTATATATGCATTAGATGTGTAATTTGTTCATAATATTCTGTTTTCCCTCAAGAAAAATATTAAGTGAATTAAATGGGCTAATCTATCCTATGGGATAATATTGCCCTATGACCTTCCATTATCAATAAGACTAGGAATTAATTAGCTTGAGTCTTGTCTTACCAAAAGGTAATGACATAATTCAGTCTGAGTTAAACTCCTAGAGCCTTATTTCTATAGTAGATAGGTTTATGTATGGCCTAATAGGGAGTGTTAACTATAATGGAGGTACAACCCTACTTGATCATATGACGAACCAGAATGATGGGTTTCACTTAACCAAGGAACATGATGGCTGAAATAGTGACAGTCATGTTGTCCTTGGAGATCGTAAGAAAATTAGGAATCACTGAATTACATAAGGAGTTATGCATGAGATGCTCAGTGATGGATAGCTACTATCCACCTTGTAGTGCATGTGTGGTACTATCCTAAAATGGAAGATTGCACGTATATTATAAGGTACCCAATGCTCATCAGAAATATAAAGTAACATATTTCCTAATTTTATAGATTGAAGGGTCTATGAAATTTGACTAAATGATGAGCAATATCATCAAAGATCGAAAGCCCTGATCTAATGATATTATAATGTGTGAAATATTATGATGTATGTCTTGTTGTCATGTCATTCTATAACCACCTTACCAAGACTTTAATGAGAATCTCTTGACCAATTCAAAGTGAAAAATCACTCGGTGAACCCCAAATAAAATATTCGAGTTGAGAACTCACAATCCCAAGGGGGGATGGCTAGCTTTCCCTATAATTCTTTCTACCCTTTTTAAGATTTAATAATTAAATTATTAACTAAGGAAAAATAATAATCAAGTGCGGAAAAGGAAAACAAGCAAACCACAACACAAGGTTTTTTACGTGGAAACCCTTCCGGAAAAAACCACGGGACCTAGTCCAGCAAAGAGATATCACTAAGACAAAGTCAACAAGAACTTACAAGACTCGAACTTGACTCCTTCGGACTCGACACTACGATCCTTCAGTTCTTAGTCCTCCACGCCTCGAAAAGTCATCACGTACCTGCAAGTCCCGTGATCAACCGAGTCGCTCGTACTTCTCTTAGATCTCCACAACAACCACGATCCTTCTCGGATCGATCTCCTTCTACGAAGGCTCCGGATCACAAACACCGGCCAAAGACACACACGTGTCGGGATTGTCAAATTAATTTTCTAACAATCTCTAGAAGGATCTTAAAACCATGAAGATCACACAATGCAAGAGCTAAGAATAGAAACGTTATTCTTGCATTCTCTAGAGAGGTTGTGAGAGGAGGGATCAACTATAATCAATGAAGAATAAAAGAAACCCTAGGAGAGAGTTCTCCAGCCTCTACTCTCACAAACTAATAAGATCTTCACGAATTAGGTCAATAGAATTCGTATTTATAGATTCCAAAGAGTTTGTATTTGAATAGGACTCGATTTTTGCACTGAAGGATCTATCTAAGGTGAGCACCGATCTATCCATACAAAGCACCGATCTATCCATCAAAGCATCGATCTATCCATCAAAGCACTGATAGATCAATTCCTATGTTGATCGATCTATCCTTCATTACCAAGGATAGATCCTTCAAAATCTAACTCTCTGGAAAAAATCCTCATACATTTTCTTACACCACCGATCTATCCAACATGGAGGAGGATAGATCCTTCATTCCATACTTAGCCAATTTCGAGTGTTTTGAAAGGCTTGAATAAAATAACCTTGTTTATGGAATTATATTAATCTCCTAGGTTGATAAAAAGGTGTTCTAAGTCAAAAACCAACCTAGGTAATGGGTCACTAAGTCACTTACCTTCCTAGATCCGGAGGTGATACTTGATGTAGATTTCTTCTCTTTTCTTCGGCTTCTTGAAGCTTTACCAAGTATGACAAGTTGACTTTAAAATGACTCTACTTAGACTTATGTTTTGATACATAATTAGCCAAGATATTTTGGACTTACACAAAGTATTTGGAATGGAAAAGGAATCTCAAGTTTGTGCTTACTATCTAAAAGAATTGTCCAAGTTCTCACTACTAATGTTAAATCTCATTTGAGATGTTTACTTAATACAATAGGACTGCTAGGCGGCTTACTATATAAAAGGACAAGTGGACACCAAGTTGACTAGGGAAACCCAGTCACAAAGAATATGATAGAGATCATTGGATTCATAAATCCCAATTCTTGGTGCTGAGATAAATTTATGGGATTAGAGGATAGGATCCTCGACAAACCCCCAGAGTCCTTTATTATGGTTATGTTGAACAAGTAGGAAGTCAGATTGTCTGAAATCCCACATGTTGCATATGGCTAAGAACCTTTGAAGAGTTCAATGTTACTTGCAAAGATGTTCAAAAGAGTTGGGTTTTCTAAATCCTGAGCATTTATGCAAAGGAAAGAAATCTAAGATTTTCCATTAAAAAAGTATTCTGGTAGTATGGACAAGGGCTCTTCTGAGAAGAAAGGAAAGTATAAGGATTGTGCTTCATAGTGAAGCAATTGGTCATTGGATACAAGACAAACCTTTGGAAGGATTGTCCAATTTGTATACTCATCAAGTCCAACTTAATTGTTGGAACCTCTAGCTCCTAATGCTTGGTATGATCTTGCATAAGTGCAATAGTTGCATGTTTGTTAAGGAGAAGGAGAAATTTAAGTAGATAAAACTTCTACTTAGGAATGAGACAAAAGTTGGATGATCGTAATCATATGAATATTCCATTAAGATGTAGCTAACTTTATTTCACCTTTTTTGAAAAGTTCAAAGAATTCCGCATTGAAATAAAGAAACAACTAGGTAAGTCTTCCATGATTGAGAAGAGTACCTCTTAATAGAAATTTCATAATTTACTCTCATTACATCTTGTCTCAGACAATTCCCACAACAAACCATAGCATGATGGTGTTGTTAAATCGAATTATATTGGATATGATTTGATGGAAGATAAGTTTGGGATTTGCATTAGAGACATTTAGTCTCTATTCCTAGATAACAAAAGATATTTGTAAACAGGAATACAAGTTTCCTAGTAGAGAAACTGAATCTAGAATTGTTCTAGAAGCGGAAGTCCAATAGACCATTAACTGTCGCGACCCAAAACCCACCCTAGGAGTTAGAGTGAATCGTGGACGACTAAATCATGACTTACATGACTTGCTTGACAAACCACCTGCAAAACACCCACAGAGCATATACAATAGAGGATAACAGCGGAAGCATAACTATAAGACACAGCGGAAGTCTAACAAACCTCTAAGTATATACACATGGTCCAAGTTTTAATACAAAGAAATCAAAACAAAGAAAGTGCGGACATGCCCGCCAAAATACATGGATATAATCACTCATGCTCACCCACAGCTAATCCACTCAGAATCTAACACCACCTACTGATAACCCTCTACGGGAGGTTCCTCCAAAGGCTCCTCGACGTACTCCTCCTCCACCCATGGACCAGGAGCACAAACATCAAATGGAGCAGCAGCTCCCTCAGAACCTGCCGACATAAGAAGTACGGCTGAGCATGGAATACTCAGCGGGTACTAAATACTAACCAACAGTTATAGCAAGAGATAGCAATGCATACCCAGGAAACAATATAGATATATATGAATCAGGAACAGTTAATATCATACAAAGAAGGAAATTCATAATCATGCTTGCAGTTCATGAAAAGCCGATAAAATCCTTGAAAAACACCATGCACTTGACTTGACTTAAAATACCCTTCGCGTAATTGGGAACTTATTTACCGTGTCATGCTTGTCATGCTTGTATCATGCGTGTCATGTCATGCTATGCGTGCCATGCGTGTATCATGCTTGCTTATTCAGAATTTAAACATGTTCACATGCCTAGTTGCCGTTCATAGCCCGTCGCAACTAGTACCCTGTACACTTGAATGATATGCCTAGTTGCCGTTCATAGTCCGTCGCAACTAGTATCCTATATGCTGAATGATATGCCTAGTTGCCGTTCATAGTCCGTCGCAACTAGCATCCATGCAAAATGTGTATGCCTAGTTGCCGTTCATAGCCCGTCGCAACTAGCATTCATGCGTGTCATGCCATGCCTTGAGTGTCATGAGATGCTATGCCATGCGTGTAATGCGATGCCATGCCATGCGTGTAATGCGATGGGATGAGAAACCCTTCCCTATGCAATGCATGATCATCTTGTCCTTGCCAAAAGCGAAGTGAAACATATCGTAGGATATGCCCCACCTCTACATCTCGTCCTTAAAAACATCGGTAAATCACGTCGTTTCATGCCGTGCTCGTTTAATCGTGTACACACTTGCGATGGAAATTAAATATGACATTTTGGGGAATTCACCATACATTGCACATTACCATATATACAAGTAATAAATTAAACAATTTAGGGAAAGCGCGAAAACACACTATCATAACCTTAGCAATTTCCATAAATGTTTAAGCATGCATTTTCTTTATTTATTATTCTTTTCATTCATCTTGGCATTTCATCAAACATGGTGTGTTCATTCTTGATTTACCTTACAACATGCTTTTCTAGATGGATTTTACTCAAATCATGCATGTATGTTCATTATTGGAACACTGCCCTCCCCATTGTAATCATCACAACACAACCATTGGCATCCAATCGCCCATTCCATCTCGATTCACCATTCACAACCATCCATCTCATAGCACATGTGTAAATAAAGGAAAACAAAGGGAAATAAAGGGAAAAGAGGAACTATAACTAGGAGGGTAGCAAGAAGTACCGACCTTGAA
This sequence comes from Tetracentron sinense, assembly GCA_015143295.1. NCBI lineage: Eukaryota > Viridiplantae > Streptophyta > Magnoliopsida > Trochodendrales > Trochodendraceae > Tetracentron > Tetracentron sinense. The sequence continues at coordinate 3,953,860 of CM026553.1, read as the reverse complement.
CAATGAGGGGAGAAACCCCTTTCCAAAACGACCTTGTAGCTGCTGCCCTAGCTTGGAGAACGCTCTCCACGAGTGTTTGAGCCGTGATCTTGGAGAAGAGCCGAGCTTGAAGTAATCTAGGGTCTCAAAACCCTTTGATTTCTCTTCCAAAGACAAGCCCTAGGTTGGAATCGCCTTCTCCCCTTTCTCTTATTCTCTCAAACTCTCTAAGTGTCGAATGATGCCCTAAAGGCTCGGGCAAGACTCTTAAGGTAAGAGTAAACCGACCAAAAGACCATAATACCCTTACTGAAATTTCTGCAAAAACGTGAGTACCGAGCGATCGGTGTTAATGACCGATCGATCGGTTGCCTACCGATCGATCGGTTTCATAACCGAGCGATCGGTTAAAATTTCACTCTCTGGAAAATTTTCCCATACAAAAATCTTGACCAGGCAATAGCCTCCGAGCGATCGGTTTTGGACCGATCGATCACTCCATGGACCGAGCGATCGGTGGTCTGCAGGTCCAAACTGTTTTGGCCATAACTTTTGACTCGTTCGTCCGATTTTGACGATTCAACTTGCGTTGGGTTCGTACTTCGAAAATGAACATTTTTAACGTTTCAGAATTTCCAATTTCTTCCTTATTTATTAATTATACCTCTTTAAAGGCAACGAAAGTGTCATGCATTAAATGTGAAAAAGTCCGGGGCTCTACATTAACTATGAGAATTGATAGAGATCAACTCTCTACTCTCACTATACCTAAATAGTACACTAGAACCCACAGGTCCCAGAATCTGTAGTTGGACTAACTTTTATTCTGATAAAGCAATCAAACTGTTTGATTTTCATCTAAAAATGAAAATATCCTTTGTATGCAAATTGGTTAGTGAGAGCATAATTACTTTCCTGATTCTATCCAAAGATAATATTATTTTCATTGTGAATGAAGTATGAATATTATTCTTCTCTTAGATTTTATCTAGTAATTTTATAATGAAGGACAAAAACTTTGACATCATGTTTTCTTAGTCCTAAATGGTTTAGAGACAAAAAAAAATGATATTGTTTTTCTCTCAATAACAATCATGTTTTCGTGCAAGTAAGATTCCAAGAAAAAAGTTTCTACCTTTATGGAATGGAATCAGTTTCTCTTAGATATGTGATATCAAGAGAAAGTATACTTGTACTAGATCGGATATTCATCACATGCTGATGTGATAAGATATTGGTCAGATTAGTCCAAATCATTGCATAATGGTAAAGCACAAGCATGTTAACTTTTGAAAATGACTGTTGGATAGTATCATTTTTGTTTAGTCTTTTAAGACTGTGGTTATTGATAATAAATTTACGAGAGTTGCAAGTGTTATTGCATCACTACAATAGTTGTGGTAAAGCAGACATGACAGACCCATGTATATTAAGTTATGCTTCAACTGGTGTTTGAGAAATATCACTGAGAAGATGGGCATTACATCTAATTGGCTTAGAGTGCAAGTGGGAGATTGTTGGACATATATGCCCTCGAAAGCCAATAAGAGACTTTTCTATGTTAATTAGACAAGCATCATATTCACACAACCAACTATAAAGGGTATTTATATTAATTACTGTCTCATTTGATGATGACATAAAGTTTCATAGGAAACCTTGTAGGAAAATCATGCAAAGGTTGCGAGAAGATATGATTTTCCAGTTCCTTGTAAACCTAATATTGTTCAAAGCCTCTAGAGTACTGGTTGGGTGCCGTATTTCATCATGGCTTGCACATGTGTAGTTCTATGAGATAGTGTGATGAATCTCATTCACAGAGAGTGGTGACTCTTGACTAACATGTGAGTATATGTAGCAAGCACATAATACTAAACGGGGTCACTAGTGTATATCCTATGGAATACACTGTCAGATTGTATTAGGGTTATCCATTTGAGAAATTGTCCTTAGACCTGAGAGGTTAACATCTTCTCAGACATCTGTCTATATGGCTTTGATGTGCCAATCGGCAATGTCCAATACACAGGACTAACTCCGGGTATGTTAGATCATGTACACAATGTTTGGAGAAGTGTGTAAACACTCAATAAGGAATCCACAACTCCTTAATTGGAGATAATGATATCAAGGTGATACTTGTTGAACTGAACTGTTAAATCCAGTATTGATGCTTTTTGGTAAAATGGTTTTTATCGAAGTTGATATTTTTAATATGGAAAAGTATATATAAATATATATGTCAGTTCTTTTATAATGTTTCTTCAAAAGTGTTTTGGAGGTTCAGTTCAATGAAAAAGTAATAATGAGAAAGGGTTCTATTCATAAGCTAGGGACTAAGACAGTGGAATTGTTCCAATCCCGGAAGCTTACAAGTGATACCGGAATGTGGAAGGATTTATTTGTAAATATATTGTGAGATGGTACTTATAAGTAATTTTCTAATTTCTGGAGGTTAATCACATTGTGTTAATGGACATTAATTGTGATTGGTGGAAGTCCAGGGACTTAGATAACATTCTATAATCCTAATGGAGTTTTAGGAAATGTGTTTCCTAATAACAATGTTTCAACCAAAAAGGTGAAGTACTTAATCCCACAACCGGAAATAGGAGATCACTTTAGATCCCACACACAACGAACTTCTTAAATTATTTAATTTAATTATTAATTTAATTAATTAATTTCTCTAAGTGATCACTATATGGAATAGTGAAGCTCTAAAATATGGAATCACATTAGATGTGAAAAACCAAATGGGTAGGACCCATTGGAGAATATTTTAAAAGAATAGTTAAAGTGACCAAAAGGGTTTAGAACCCATTGGGGACATGTGGAGTGGGACCCACCTACGGTGGGACGCCCACTTCAAGAATCAATAATAATTGTTATTATTTTAATTAGTTTCAAATAACTAATATCCTTATTAGATAAGGTTAGTTAATTAGTTAGAGTTAGTTACTAATTAAAGATTCCTTGTTGGACAAGGAGTCTACTAGTTTCTTGCTAATCAAGGAATCCTAATTAGATTAGGATAATGATAAGATTAGTGGGACACTAATGGATAAGGTTCGTTTCTGTTAATGATTAATCCTAATTAATTAGGAAAAATCAAGAATAGAAAGAATTGAGGAATCCTTATAGGATAAGGATTAGGAGTCTTGAGTTGCAAGTAATCCAAACCCTCCTATATATAGAGGTGGACGTCCAAGGCTTGTGATATAAGAAAATTTTCAGATTTTTGGATCTCTGTCCCTCTCCTCAAACCTCACGCTCAAGCCTCCCTCTCTCTAGAGTGTACGGTCACCCCTCTCCCCTTTCTTCTCTTGTGTGTTCTAAGTTTTGAATGATCAAGAAGAAGAAGATCAAGGATCTTGATCATCAAGAAAGGTTCTTGCTAATAAAGATTGGATCTTTATTTCAAGATCCTAGAGCTGGAAATTTGGAATGGCCATTAGCTTCCATTAGAGAAAACTTTAAAAGAAAAAGAAGGTTCATGTGAATCGACAGAAGACTTGACACTTGTGAAGTTTTGCGAGTACTATTCTAACGTGGATTTGACTTAACAATTTCAAAGTCGCAAAGGTGAATGTTATTCCTACCTTCATTGAATAAAATCAATTAGAATCTTAGTCAGATCTTGGGATTCGATGTATGCCCCCCAAGAACTGTGTTTCTAAAATTAAAAAGAGGCATACTTTCAAGAAGAAATGTCATCTTTAATTAACCTCGACAATATTACATATTAGTTTCCAAAAAGAAGATGGGGAATAAAGAATGTCTCACATGTTAGACCCTCAGTCCCTCCACAATTGTAACCAATATTACAGCCTCTTCATAACACATTTCATTGGCTCCAAAACCACAAACTTAATAAGTCTCTTGTAAGCATTTCTTTAATCGAGAAGCATCTCAAGACGTCCAAATTTCATTTAGAGGGAAAAAAAAAGAGAAAAAGGAAAGAAGAACTCAGTTCATATATGCATTCGTTTGTCCTCGATCTAGTTTCAACCCTCCTACAAAAAGCACATATCAGAAACCACAAAAAAATAGAAACAGAATCGAAATTAAAGATACCAGTTCCCTAATATCTCATATGGGTCTTCTTGCCGTGGAATTGTTAGTTTGTTATAGGGAATGAAATCCTGAGAAATAGAGGACTGCAATCGAGAGAGATATGGAAGAGAGAGAAACCGAGAGTTGTAGAAGGGCTATCCGGCTGTTAATGTCGTCAAACACCTGCTGGTTCTGTCCTTACTCGTTAGCAAATGGTCCATTGAGTATCTCATCTCATCGACATATTTCTTCGCCTTCTACCACCCCCTTATGGTAAAGGAATTGAAAAGGGTGTGTCGGTTTGGGTTGAGACGTTTCATCCATCTAACCACGATCAATCCAATGACGCTTCGTTATTATGTAAAGTAGGACGAAGAGGAGAGTCATAATAGGAGAAAGGATGGAGATGGTAACGTTAGAGGGAGAATGTATTAAAGGAAGACGATGGAGAGTCATAATAAGGAAAAGATAGAGAAGGTAACGTCCAAGGGGTAAGATTGTAGTGTAGATAGAGAGAGATTTAGTTGAGGCCGTGAGAGATTAATGTTGGAAGGGAGTGTTTTAGATATAAATGCTCAGAGAATGATTTGGAGGATCTATACTACTATTCACATGTTAAGCCATAACCCTTCCATGAAATCAATAATTTCCAAAGAGGGGCTGAACCGTTACAACTTAAACATTCACGTAGCCAACCCATGGAATCAATACACCATCATAGAAACTTGTCAATAACATCAATTCACTCTATATGTAATCTTTCCATGAACCGTTACATTTGAGCTCCTCTATGTGAAATTTAACCGCTTTATGAAATTTAATACCTATCATTAAAGAACCGTTTCAAAGAATTTATCTAGAGATGGTGAGAGTGTGAAGAGGCTTAGGTGGCATCACAAATAGGAAGCAAGCTTAGGTGGCTTCACATATGAGAAGTATATGCTTAGGTGGCATAAGGAGGAGAGATTTCACTCTAGCATACAGGGGTAGTATAGATTAGATGACATTATGCTTTTCTCAATATTTTATCACCTTGTTACTGGATGACTAATTACTCTTAATCCTATTTCCATATTACTTGTTGGTCCACTCAGCCCTCAGACACAATCCTTCCTCCCAATTATAGATTCAAAAAAGACATTATGATATAAGAAGTCCTAAGGACAAATCTGTCTGAAGTGGTGCCCCTCCATTTCAACAAGTTCCACTTTAAGCCTTTGGATTGAACAGGAAAACAAAAAAAATAGAAAGGATAAAATGCTAAAGAGTAATGCTTATAAGACCGAACGGTCTCGGCCCTAATTAAGATCATTCTTATGAGTGAGGCGTCTAATTTTACACTCACCAACCACTTATTTCTAAAACCTTATTCACATTATTTTAATTGAACCAATTAAAATAACCTGAATCGTGTTATTTTGGATGAATCATACAAATTAACTGATTCAAGTAATATATTGTGAAACGTTATTTTGCATGAATCAAATTACTTGAGTGAACTATAGAAATTATTTGAGTGAACCATAAAAAGAAAAAAAATCTGAATCATATTATTTTAAATGGTTTAGTTAAAATAACATGATTCAAATTATTTAATCTTAACCATGTTATTTTTCTTGAAGGCGAAAAAACTTTCACAGAACAATTAAGTAGCTGCGCTAGAGCCAAATTTTGTGAACGCCCCATGTAGGTTTGAGACTGTTAGGTCTCATTAGGCACGTTCAATGCTAAAAGCCTAAATTTTATTAGCAAGCCATGATGAAAACCTTTGTATCTCAATTCATCGTTCTTATAATCCAAAGCTACCATATTTTGCTAAAGAATGTTTTGGTTTTCCTAGTATATTTCTTAATTACGTTTTCTTTTCGGATCTTTTTCTTTTCTTTTTTTCATTTATATTCTTGCATACCAAACAAGGGTTAATTTCAAATAAATAGACAAAATAAGTAACAATTGCCTCTCCTTTCTATCTTTGCAAATTCCAGTTGCCTGAATAACACTTTCCTCCTTTTTTTTTTTTTTGATGAAACCTGAATAACACTTTAATTGTCTAATCCACATCCTACAAACCCTAAGAATGGTCCAGAGGCCTCCTACTTATAATAGTACACGTGGCATGTATTTATGGATCGATAGCTATATGATAGGACCAATCTGGGCTATCTAATTTATGGAACGTGAACCGGCCGGACCACTCATTCATCCATTGTTATTCTTTTTTGAGGAGTGCTAGCTCCAGTCACATTTACTCCAAATTTTTCCACAGACGCAAGATCGGGGCTAACACATGGAGATGTTTCATATTTTAATATTTTAACCGTTTAACATTTGTAGCCACCCAGTTGCGTCTTTGGAAGATTTGCGACTGGGGCTAGCAAAATCCTTATTTTTTTGAGCAAGAATCCTATTCCTGAGCTCTCATAGCCCTTTTGAACTATGTTAACAAGTTTTAACCATTGTGATTTTTTTTTTGATTAATTACATTGACCTCCCCAGAAATTTGGTGAAATTACCGAAATCTCTCTTTTAATTTATGAAATTACACTAACCTCCCTTGAAGTTTCCTAAAGTTGAAGAAACCTCTCCTCCTGTTTCTGAAATTACATTGGCCTCCCATGAGTTTGGTGAATTACAAAACTTCCCCTCTTTATTCTAAAACTATACTGCTCTCCCCTCTACTTAAGTTTTCGGTTACTTTCATTAGTATGTGGTCATAGAAATAGATGGATTTTGATTGAGTACTGATTAGAGGACCCCACGGTCAACTATCTAGTGGACACCGACCATCATGTCCACGTGTCTTTTTTAACCACTGTTAATTATGATTAAGTTTAATTAAATTGAGATTAATTATTTTTTTTTTCTAAAAACCAAGGTTGGATGGTTGAACCCTAAGGGTGAGTGAATCTTAACCACAATCTGTGGTGTTAAAAGAAGGGTCGTGGACTAATGAGGACCGACATTTCGCTACATAACAGAATGCGTGGTGCGTTAAGCATTTTCCATTTTGGTTAAGTCATGCCCTTCTTGAAGTCAGACAACTTGGTTATACAACATCGTTTCCTCAAGTAAATCAATAAAGATAAAATTGTAAAAGAGCATCCTCTGTTAACGGCGTCAACTTAACGAGTTTGGTAAGGAAGGACAGTGTAATACCAAAAATAAGAGGGGAAATTTTTACAATTTCGCCAAACTTCATGGGAGGGAAGTGTAATTTCAAAATCTAGATGAGAGATTTCTACAATTTCGCCAAACCTCAAGAGAGATTAGTGTAATTTCCAAAATTAGAGGGAGGTTTCTACAATTCCACCAAACCTCAGGGAAGGTCAATATAAGTTACCCTTTTTTTTCTTCTAAAAACAAATGTTAGTTGCTTTAATCTTAAGAGTTAGTAAATCTTAATTACAATTAAAAGAAGTAAAAAAGGGGACACACGTGACACAAAAAAGGGAATGAGATGGTATATTCCCTCGGCCTGAGGAGAAGATTATTTTCTAAAATTTTTATGGTACTCTCTGCCTCAAGGTTACCTAAAGGGTTGGGGACGCCCTGAGTTCCGAAAAACAAAACCTTTTTTTTTTTTTTTTTTTTTTAGGTGTAGCATCATTTATAAAAGGTTAGTAGGATGCTTAGGAGTTAGGTTAGTACAAACTCGCAACCGCCACAGCCACACCACCTGAATCCATTGCCTCAAGGGGGTTATATATCCTGTCACCTTGGATTGAGGGTGAGTGGGCTCATGCTTACCACGAGATTGAATTCGATAGGAGGACTTCGCTTGTACAATTGTAGAGGATACCACATTCTATGTCCTTAGAAAGTTTTGGCATTCTTAGCCATCTGATTTTCTTAGCCGGTGATTAAAGCAATTTTCACTTTTTTCACAAAAAGAGAATAGCTGCATTAAATGAGAATATTAAAAGAAAACAAGACATAATGACGACATTGTGTGGTTAACTTCTCTTACTAAAGGGAAAGTCGGGAAGAAACTATCATTTAAGCCTTCTTTTCAAGGGATTGCATGACAACATCTTGTCTACCTATTAGTTCATGCTTCTATTGATATTTAATCACCTCATTACCGAATGACTAATTGCTCCTAATCCTATTTCTATATTACTAAATAGGGATGGTAAAGTGTTACACCCAAGCATCTTAGTGGTGGTAATATTTAAGGTTGTACAATGGCATAATTATCCAACTGGTTTAATGCATGCAGACATATGAGAAATGTTAGCCCTAATCTCAGTCAAACTCTACTTTCAGTCTCTACCAACCACCTGTCTATTCTTGATGAGAGATAGTGCATTAACCACCATAACTGATTTGATGATGGATAGGTGGTTGGTGGAGACTGAGAGTAGAGTTTGACCGAGAGTAAGGAAAGCACGCCTCGCAAGCATATACCAGGGTATTTTTAGTAGATTTGCATGTTTGTTTTTTTGCATATACCAGGGTATTTTTAGTAGATTTTTTTTTTTTTTGCTCTGTCGATCCATTTACCTATAGTTAGTAGCATTGGTTAATGGTTAGCATTGGGGAGTGGAGCTATTACTAGTCATCACATGATGGGAAAGGATCCCTAGACCTCTCTCGTAAGAGTGGGGCCAAACCCTACCAGTGGAGCAAGCGGTCGGGTGTATTCACTACAAGAAATCAACCAATTAGGGACGAATTATAGAACTATCGTTAATACATGCCTATAGAGACGGTAATAAAAATCGCCACTAATGTTCCGACTCTAATTCATATTACGGCATTTAATACTTTTTTTAATAACTTAACATATAGATAAGGAAATAATCTGTCGCTAATAGGAATAAAGTATAGTGACAGAATAGTTGCGTCACTAATTCATACAGTGATAGTGGAGTACTTATTGTGACGGATTTATTATCGTCTCTAATCTTAAAAACCAATTGCGACGGAAATATATCCGCCACTTAATATCAGATTAATAAACCCCAGCCAGGCCGGGAGAATATCATATTCCCCTCACTCTCCCGCTAGTATGCTTCTCTCCTCCGTCTGTAGGTTCTCTGACCGCCTCCAGTCGTAGCTGCAGCCGTTAGACCGCTGGAAAGTCTCTCTCTCTCTCTCTAGAGGAAGGATCACAGCCAATTGAACTCTAGCTCCCCGAGTTCAATTGCACCCACATGTGAAAACGGGCGTGTCCTCTTTACTCCCTATTTAACTGTGGCTAAATACTAAGCCTAAGAAGAACCACTCTGTGGATGCGATTGAACTCTCCCCTAGGTGCACTGAACTTTGTGGGTGCAATTAACCGTGGTCAATTGGCTGTGATCCGAACTCCTTCATGCACAAGTGCCTAAATTAACCACAGTACGCTTAGTTAATATAGTTACTCTAACTAAATTAGTTAAATTTAATTCTTTAAATGATATTATATTAGATTAAAATTAATTAATTTAGGTTAATCCAAGGTTACCAAGTTCGCTACATGCTATAGCGAATTGAAAACCGAGCGAACCTAAACTGGTTCATGGTTCAGTTCGGTTCGGTTTGGTTCGTGAAATTGAGCAAACCCGCATAGTGGTTTCAAAACAATCTTAATTTGTGAATTTTATTATTCAAATTCATTGATATTTTTCACCAGGTTTGACAAATTTATAGTTTTGAGTTCACAATCCGTTCATGAAAAGACATTTTATTATTATTTTTCAAATAAGTATTTGTAATATGTTATTTACATACTTAAAAGATATATATTTTTATAGTATAATATAAATTATATATTTTGTTTTGCATGCTTGAGTAGTGAACCAAGCTAGCGAACCAAACTAAAGAACCAAAAAACGAATTATCTCATCTTACCCCTAGCAAACCGTGTTCACTCTAGAGTGGCGAACCGCGAACCCGAATTCTAACCGAGCGAACCGACGAACTAGGTAACATTGGGTTAATCTAACTAAATGAAATGGAATGGCCACTAGATGACCCTATTGGATCACGGCCGATTGTGATTGAACTCTTCCCGAGTTCAATCGCATCCACAGGTGAATTACACGTGTCCCTTTTAACTCCTATTAGCTGTTGTTAAGATTCACTATCCCTTGAGATACAATATAGCTTTGATTTTAAAAAAAATATATTCAAAATATATTAACCCTAAGGGTTAAAAATTATTTACGAAGTTAAATATTTTTCTCTAAAAGCCAAGGTTATATTGTTGAACCCCATGTGTTTTAGTGAATCTTAACCACAATTAATAAAGGTTAAAAAAACTATACATGTATGATATATGATACGTACGTGGATGAAATGACCTATGAATTTAGTTGTCAAAAACATTGTGCCTGACAATTCCTTGTTTATTGTTATTTGTACACAAAACCATGTTTGTAGTCATTGTGATCAAGACTATGCTAATTCAATTGACAAAATAGAAAATGAAATGGATGTATTGCTTGACGTCCACAAAATGGTAATTCGTGATATTATTATTAGATACATATAAAAACATATATATGAGCTGATTATGTTGGATTATATTATGGCTCCAACAGATATTATTATAACACGCATATTGTAGGAAATTCATAGGATTGTCTATCTGATCATCAAGAAAAATCAATTGTGGATGTAAATCAACAAATTAAGTTGACCCACATGATCCAGATTCGGGTGATACAAATATTAGATTCACCATTAGAGAATGAATAATTCATACACCTTAGCCTCTCTTTTATAGAGATTATCACCTGTAACCGACGCCTTTATGGCTGTTGTTACACTTATCTGACCAATGGTCTTATATCTCCTTAGTGATCAAACTAAATGGCTATTATAGCAAATAAATTCTAATACTCTCACTTGGCTTTATGTGCCATTTTTCATAACATTTACCGTAACCTCATTTATTAAACATGTCCGACAAACATTTCCTCCGTTGATGATTTAACAACAATCATTTCAGGATGGGATCTAGAAGAATATAAACTTGTGTTTTCAACCACATTTCTAACACATTGTTATGCTTCTATTAGCATATTATTGTCGGCTGGGTTCTTGGAGTATAAATTTCATGCATAAAATTCTTATGAAGGAACTATTAGAGAAGTAACATGTGCATGAAATCAACTATTCAAATCAGAAGTGCTGAAATGTGAAGAAAGGAATAACCAAAATAGAGAAAATATTATCTCTCAATTATGACATATGAAACAAGAGTTAGCACAATTAATTACTAAAGTGACTACTATTGAGTTAGAAGTACTAAGAGCACAATCATCTGCTAATAGCTCAAGGCACATGATACATAAATGTTGTTAGAATTTGACTTAAATTCTGCAAGGGGCACTCGGGTGGAGCTAACCACCACCCGAGCGGTTTCGAACAGTAGCAAGGGTTTATTTTCAAAAAAGCTCCGCCCGAGCTGTAGAACCCTGAAACTCAATCACCTAGTTGGTGAATAGTGATTTTAGTCAAAAAGGGGTCTTCTATGTGTTATGGTATTGTATTATGAATAAAAGGAGTTGGAACCAAAAATATAATTGTATATGGGTGTTAAAGCCAAGGTAAAAGAGTGGAAGCACTCTATGTGAGTTAATGGAAGAGTAGAATCACTCTAAGTGTGAAAAATGGGAAAAAAACAAGAGAAATGGTCAAATTTTGCAAAGGACGATCGACCGCTCCTCAAGGCAGGTTCATTGACTGTCACGAAAAATGCCAAAAATGGCTAACAATGAGTTGGTTGGGCAGGGCCGGTCGACCAACCTCAAGGCCAGTCGACCAACTGTATGGTTTTTGGCCAAAATGGGCTAACAGTAAGGGTATTCCCAAGGTCGGTCGACCGCCCCTCCTAGCCGGTCGACCGGGCACCCGAACTTTTGCCTGATTTGGTCTGTTGAACCATTAAATTAAGGGTAGGATGGTCTTTTGACCACCCCTTTTCCTATATAAGCCCAAAATTCATGGGTTAGGATTCATAAACCCTCAAGAAAACCTAAGAGAGTTCTAAAGGTAGAAATTAGAGAGGGAGAAAGGGGGAGAAGCTAGGGTTTCTATTTGGGGATCAAGGTGGAGCTTAGGTTCCTTGTTCAAGCTTGGATCCTTCCTTGAAGCTTAGATCACACATTCTCAAGTCTTTCTCAAGCTTTTCTCCAATCCAAAAGGTAAGAAAATTATACTACCTAACTTAGCTATGAAACAAATAGTAAAAAGAGGATTGAAAGTATGATTTGGAATAGAATTTGCAAATATACTCTACTAGATGATTTTATTATGATTCATAAGGGTTTTTAAGATTGGGGTTTTTCAATAAAAATGATAAATATCTTTATGCTTGTATATGATTGTGATTATCCTCCAATGAACTATGATTCTAAGTATGATGTTGATGAAAAAGGCTTGATGGCCAAGATTTTGTGATGTAATGTCATGAATGAAAATGTTCCATGTTTTTAGAAATTGTCCAAGTATACTATGATGCTAATATGTCTTGTATGAACCAGTATGCAATGTTTAAAGTTTTCCATATATATTATGATGCTCACAAGCACTCCACGCACTCTATGTTTTACATAATCGAGGTTTTCTCATAAGCATGGTATTTCAAGAATCATAACAAGTGCTTTTCAATGAAAATTTCATAAGAAGAAGTATAAGTGCATAAGCATTGACAAGGCCAAACTTTGGATTGGTATTTCTAAGATCGGTTACCTCATGCTCACAAGGATCAAGTCTAAGATCTTGTATAAGCTCCAAGGATCATAAGTCTCGCAAGGCTTCTAAGAACTCATAAGAAATGCATAAGTCTAAGATCGGTTACAAGGCTCACAAGGCTCATATGTCGCGACCCAAAATATCCCCTACGAGTCAAGGATACATTACCTCGTGACTGCCGTATCATACCATCCTGTATGACACATAATGCATACTTAATATCCTGTTAGAGCGCACAAGTTATACACATAACGGAAACAAAGCGAAAGAAATTCAAAATAACATACTCCTATCATTAGGTTCAAGTTTAAACCAGAAAAATATATCCAAAAAGAATGGAGTGGACAAGTCCCACTCTCAACATACACAAATCTTTCATCTTAGTTCGATCGAACAAAAATCAAAATCAGGCCGCCTATCTAGTGCTCCCTCGTCCTGATAATGATCCATGGTAGGCTTTGGCTCGTAGTACTCTTCCTCAATCCAAGGCTCCGAACCATAGACGTCGAACAGAACACGTACACCTCCTGAAGTCCATAATTCGGCTGAGCATGGAATACTCGGTCACATACAAACTACTAGCTAACAGTGAATAATATCATGAACATGCAAAAGCTTAGAGTATAGCATACGTGAAAGTAGTTTCTCAAAAACCTTTTCTTAACAGTATTCATGTGAAATCAAAACCAAGTAAATCTTGTGAGGTCATGTGATAATCATGTTCTTGTGAGTTCTTTTGAATTCTTGAGAGAGTTTGGATTCCTTGTGAGCATGTGAGATTTGAGTATGCATAATTTTTGTGAACTTGTGAGTTTGTGAGACATGACTTCTTGTGAATCCATGTATAGTGGGATTCTTTGTGAGCTTTGAAACGATCTTAGAACACCAATCCAAAGTTTGGCCTTGTCACTTACCAACCCATAATTTGGCCTTATCAATACTTGTGAACTTGTGAGATTTATTTTACAAAAACCTTGCTTATGAACTTTGAAAAAACCCTTTCTTGTGAGAAATCATCGAATCATGCGAGACTTGTGAATATAGAGTGCATAGAGTACTTGTGAAAATCATGATAGACTTAGAAAGCTTGTAAACATGGAATCATATTCATAAAATTTCAATAGTAGTGATAGTTTACATCCCCTATAAAAGTCATCATTCAAGTCATCCAAGAAATATACTGTGCATCATGGTTTTCTTAAAAATATAACACATGGTAGGTAGTAGAGTGTATCTACCTCAAAAGGAAGTTTTTACACTTCTGTGGAACAAGAATCAAGCTTGAGAAAACTTGGTTGAAGCTTTGAGAAGCCTGAACCTTAATTAGAAAACAAACCAAAAAACCCTTCTTTTGATTTCAGAATTTGAGAATCACCTTGGGTAGAAAACCCAAGCTCTAAAACACTAAAAATAGCAAAGTAAAAACCGAAACAAGGATTGAGCTTCACTTTGGTCTGAGAAGAACACTTTGAGAAATCAAAGTTTTCTTCTTCTTCTCTTCTTCAATCTCTCAAAAATACAATCTTAGGGTTTGAGTAGATCAATCACATGAATTTAGATCCTATTTATAGGTCTAGGGTTGTAAAAACCCCTAAAAGTCCTTGCAAAATATCTCAAAATATCTCTCATGTTCGGTGCCAAGGTCGGTGGAAGAGTTCTAGGTCGTTCTGGGCATCAAATCGTTGACAAGTGGTCTCCATTCATCGATGAGTGGGTTGAATTCATCGACGAGTGGTCGAAAATCATCGCCGAATAGGAAATTTTTGTATTATGTTTGGTTCACTCGTCGACGAGTCCAAGGCACTCGGCGACGAGTGGAAATAGTAACTTGCTTAAATTTTTCTCGCTTTGGTATTTCGACCATAATTTTTAACTCACTTATCGGATTTTGACGATTCAACTTCCGTTGGATTCTTCTTTCAAAGGGAAACAACTTTCATGTTTTGTAAAATTTCTAATTCTTCTTTATTCATGGACCAAATTACCCTTAAATCTAACTGGTCTGAAAATAGATTTCAGTAGCCCAGATTTTCAGCAAACTCATTTCCAGAAATCTGACGTTTAACCCAATCTCGATTCAAAATCTGAAAAAGTGATAAACATGAACCTCGAAGAGGATTTTGATATCTTTCTAATGACTCAAGAATCACTCAATTCCGATTAGAGGTACAAAATCTAGAGCTCTTTAAAATTGAGGGTATGTTTAGGCATCCCTTTCTTTGACACTTGGAGTATGTTATACTCTTATTTTTCATTTGTCCCTAACCCCCCAAAACACTTTCCATACATATTTTGATCCATTCAAAACCTCCTTTCATTTTAAAACATGAACCCATAATTTCATTAAGGCTTTAGGCCTAGAAAAGCACTATTCACGGCATTATTCATAGCACTATTCACAGCACTAGTGAACTTGTTTTCGGGGTTCTACATCCTCCCCCCCTTACAGAAATTTCATCCTCGAAATTAGAAGGATACAAAACCATACCAAGAAACAAAATACATATAATCTAACAAAAGAACTATACAAACAAGTGAGGGTATTTTTCCATCATTTTGGCCTCAAGCTCCCATGTAGCCTCTTCCTTGGAATGATGTTGCCACTTCACAAGGACAAGTGGAATAGTCTTGGTGCACAAGACTTGATCTCGACGATCCAAGATCTGAGCTGGTTGCTCCACTAATGTGAGATCCTTGCGAATCTCTACTAGATCAAGATCAATGACATGTGAGGGGTCCGGAACATATTTCTTGAGCATGGAAATATGAAAGACATTATGGACCGCCGCCATGTGAGGAGGTAAAGCCGCTCTATAAGCAACTTCTCTAACACGTGTGATCACCTCAAAAGGTCCCACATACCTCGGGCTGAGCTTCCCCCTCTTGCCAAACCTCATGATTCCCCGGCTTAGAGAAATCTTCACAAAGACTCGACCCCAACTTGGAATTCCAAGTCTCTGCGGTGAGTGTCGGTATAACTCTACTGTCGATCCTAGGCTATCTTCAACCTCTCTCGAATGATCTTGACCCTATCCGTGGTCTGCTCGATCAAATCAGGACCCAATACCTTTCTCTCACCAACTTCGTCCCAGTAAAGAGGAGCTCTGCAAC
This sequence comes from Tetracentron sinense, assembly GCA_015143295.1. Classification (NCBI taxonomy): domain Eukaryota; kingdom Viridiplantae; phylum Streptophyta; class Magnoliopsida; order Trochodendrales; family Trochodendraceae; genus Tetracentron; species Tetracentron sinense. The sequence goes on along the minus strand of CM026553.1, from coordinate 3,938,029 downwards.
TTTGCCCATATAAGGTCTCGAAAGGTGTCATCTGAATACTCGCCTGGTAACTGTTATTGTAAGAGAACTCCACTAATGGCAAATGATCCTCTCAACTGCCCTGGAAGTCTAGCATGCAAGCTCTGATCATGTCCTCAATCACCTGGTTCACCATCTCGGTCTGCCCATCCGTCTGAGGATGAAAGGCGGTGCTGAAATCTAACCAAGAACCGATAGCACTCTGAAATCCCTTCCAGAACTTGGAAGTAAACTTAGGATCCCGATCAGAAAAAATGGTAACTGGTACTCCGTGTAGCCGAAGCACCTCCTTGGTGTACTGTAGCGCTCCGGAACTTTTCGTATCTAATGACTAGCATTCTCATAGCCAATTGACCTTTCACGTAGTTCAATTAATACATAAAGAAGAATTTAGAAATTCTCAAATGCCAGAAATGTTCCTTTTCGAAAGACAAATCCAACTCAAGTTGAATCGTCAAAACCCGACAAACTAGTCAAAAGTTATGACTGAAATAACCCAAGGGGTCTGCAGGTGAAAAATGATGAAAAACTAGGATCGACGATCGATCACCACATGGGGACGATCGATCGTCATAAACCCAGAAACCTAGGCAACCTACTGGAACTTGGATGATCGATCATCCAAAACTTGACCATCGATCGCCCTGAACCCAGAAAATTGATGGCTTTTGGGAAGCTAGACAATCGATCGCCCAACACCGACGATCGATCATCCAAAGACAGAAATCTGGGCAAGCTTACGAGATCATGGGCGATTAATCTTCCTAAGATCGATGATCGATCATCATCACAGAACTCTGTTTTTTTTTAAGACGCGAAATCAAGGATTTTAACCCTTTACCTATAAATAGGGAGCATTTGGAGGTTTTTGGAGTTAATCTAAACCTAAGAGAGGAGAGAAGGAGAAGGGAGATTTGAGGAATTGGGCGAGAAGGGTTGGGATTGAAGATCAAGAGAAGCCCAATAGGGGATTGAATCTTCCCCATCAAGCAAGGAGCCTTCCTTCTTAAGGTGGTGGTTCCTCCTTAAGCTTTGTTTCCAAATCAAGAGGGTTTTCTTCGAGATTAGGAGTAAATCCTCGAAGGTTAGTACACTCTTATAGTGAACCTATTATTACCCTATATTTTGAATCATTTTCATGAAGTTAATTATATAACCTAAAGGAATAAGATAAGTAGGAAGATAATGGACGTGTGGTGAATGTGTGGAGGTTAAGGCGAATAGAGTGGATGTATTTTCCGAGGACTTGCCGGGTTGCCTCTAGATAGGGAGATAGAGTTTGCAATAGAGCTTGCTCTAGGAACGGCTCCGATTTCTAAGGCTCCATATAGAATGGCCCCAATTGAACTTACGGAATTGAATGAGCAAATCGAAGAGTTACAATGACTTGGTTTCATTTGACCAAGTGGTTCACCGTGGGGAGTTCCAGTACTCTTCGTGCAGAAGAAGGATGGGTCGATGAGGATATGTATCGACTACAGACAGTTGAACAAGGTTACGATCAAGAATCGTTATCCATTGCCACAATAGATGATTTGTTCGATCAATTGAAGGGAGCAAGGTTCTTCTCCAAGATTGATCTGCGATCCGGCTATCATCAGTTGAAGATCAAGGACGAAGATGTTCCAATGATTGCCTTTATGACTCGGTACCGGCACTACGAGTTCCCTAGTCATGCCTTTTGGTCTCGGTACCGGCACTACGAGTTCCCTAGTCATGCCTTTTGGTCTAACGAATGCACCGGCAGCGTTCATAGACTTGATGAACCGGGTGTTCAAGTCTTATCTCGACAGATGTGTTATAGTCTTTGTTGACGATATCTTAGTATATTCCCCGACAAGGGAGGATCATGATCGAGACCTTCGCCTTACACTTGAGACTCTTCGAGAGCATAGACTGTATGCGAAGTTAAGTAAGTGTGAATTTTGGTTAGAAAAAGTGGCATTCCTTGGCCACGTGGTATCTACCGAGGGTATTTCAGTAGACCCATCAAAGATAAAAGTAGTGATGAAATGGGAGAGACCCAGGAGTGTTACTAAGATACGTAGCTTCCTCGGTTTGGCAGGATACTACTGGAGATTCTTAGAGGGATTCTCCAGCTTAGCGGCATCGCTCACATATTTGACGCAGAAGAATGTCAAGTTCGCTTGGAGCGACAAATGTGAAGCAAGTTTTACAGAGTTGAAGAGGCTCACTACGGCCCCCGTTCTCACAGTACCATCTGATAGTGGAGGTTTCGTGGTCTACAGTGATGCCTCGAATGTTGGGCTAGGATGTGTTCTTATGCAGCGCAGAAATGTCATTGCCTACGCTTCTGGCAATTGAAGGAGCATGAAAAGAACTATCCTACTCATAACTTGGAGTTGGCCGCGGTGGTTTTCACATTAAAGATTTGGCGGTTCTACCTTTATGAAGAAGAGTTTGATGTTTTCACGGATCACAAGAGCTTAAAATATCTGTTTTCCCAAAAGGAGCTGAATATGCAACAACGTCGATGGATGGAATTTTTGAAGGATTATGAGTGTTCTATTCAGTACCATCCGGGTAAGGCTAATGTGGTAGCAGATGCTTTGAGCAAAAAGCCTACTAGACTTGTGACTCATATGATGATTCATGAGTGGAAGATGTTGGAGGTCATGGCAAACCTCGATGCTAGTTTCAGTATTCCCACCTATGGGCTAGTCATGGCAAATCTTACAGTTAGGCCTTATATCCTAGCTCGGATCCGAGAGTTGTAGGATTCGGATGCGGAGCTACTTGCTTATAGAGATAAGGCGATTAGCAAGGGGAGTGATGAGTTCTCAGTGAATAGTAACGGAGCAATCACATTTATAGGAAGGTTGTGTGTTCCTTCGGATATGGAATTGAAGAGCGAGATCTTAGATGAAGCTCACCAATCCAGGTACACTGTGCATCCTGGTGGTACGAAGATGTACCAGAATCTGAAGAAACACTATTGGTGGCAAAACATGAAGAGGGAAGTCGCTAAGTATGTGTCAAGATGCTTAGTGTGCCAACAGGTGAAGGACGAGCATATGAGGCCGGCAGGTCTTTTGCAATCCCTTTCGATTCCCGAGTGGAAGTGGGAGAACATCTCCATGGATTTCATCATTAGGTTGTCAAGGATGGCGAAGAACACCGATGCGATTTGGGTAGTGGTTGATCGTTTGACAAAGTCCGCCTATTTCTTGCCATACCAGACTACATTTAACTCGAATCAATTGGCGGTGTTGTATGTCAAAGAAATAGTTCGGTTCCACGGAGTTCCAGTGGGCATTATGTCGGATAGAGATCCTCGATTTACTTCCAGGTTCTTGAAGAGCTTTCAAAGCGCAATAGGTTCCCGTTTGGACTTTACCATGACCTTTCATCCTCAAACCGACAGGAAAACCGAGAGGGTTAATCAAATTGTCGAAGACATGCTTCAAGCTTGCATGCTAGATTTCAAAGGTAGTTGGGAAGACCACTTACCATTGGATGAATTCTCTTAGAATAACAGTTATTAAGCGAGTATCTAGATGGCGCCTTTTGAGGCATTATATGGGAGACGTTGTAGATCCCCTTTGTAATGGGATGAAGTTGGAGAAATAAAGGTATTGGGCCCCGAATTGATTGAGAAGACTGCTGATAGGGTCAAGCTTATCCGGGAGAGGTTGAAGACAGCACAAGATCGATAGAAGAGCTATGCCGATACCCGTAGAAGAGCTCTTGAATTTCGAGTTGGCGACTTGGTTTTTGTCAAGATTTCACCGACCAAGGGTGTTATGAGATTCGGGAAGAGGGGCAAGCTCAGCCTGAGATATGTGGGTCCATTCGAGATCATCACTCGAGTTGGTGAGGTAGCTTACCGTGTTGCCTTACCCGCTCATATGGCAACGGTCCATAATGTATTTCATGTTACTATGCTTCGAAGATACATCCCGGACCCATCCCATGTCATTGAACTTGATCCGGTAGAAATCCGGGAGGATCTCACACTAATTGAGCAACCAGTGTAGATCTTGGATAGGTGAGATCAAGTCTTGCGCAACAAGACCATTCCCTTAGTCCTTGTAAGATGGCAACATCATTCGATAGAAGAGGCTATATGGGAGCGTGAAGCGGAAGTGAGAAAAACATCCTCAATTGTTTATTTAGAACTTTAGCACTCTTTTGTATTTTGTTATAATTTTATAAATGTATGTATCGTCCAAATTTCGAGGACGAAATTTTTGTAAGGGGGGAGAATGTAGCGCCCCAGAACTTTTCGTATCTAAAGAATAGCGTTCTCATAGCCAATTGACATTTCACGTAGTCTAATTAATAAATAAAGAAAAATTTAGAAATTCTAAAATGCTTGAAATGTTCCTTTTCGAAAGATGAATCCAACTCAAGTTGAATCGTCAAAACCCGACAAACGAGTCAAAAGTTATGGCCAAAATACCCCAAGGGGTCTATAGGTGAAAAATGATGAAAAACTAGGATCGACGATCGATCGCCACATGGCGACAATCGATAGTCATGAACCCAGAAACCTAGGCAACCTACTGGAACTTGGACAATCGATCGTCCAAAACTTGACGATCGATCGCCCTAAACCCAAAAAATTGATGGCTTTCGGGAAGCTGGACAATCGATCGCCCAACATCGACGATCGATCGTCCGGAGACAGAAATCTGGGCAATCTTACGGGATCGTGGGCCATCGATCGTCCCAAGATCGATGATCGATCATCATCGCGGAACTCTATTTTTTTTTAAAGACGTGAAATCAAGGATTTTAACCCTTTGCCTATAAATAGGGAGCATTTGAGGGGTTTTTGGAGTTAACCTAAACCTAAGAGAGGAGAGAAGGAGAAGAGAGATTTTAGGATTTTGCAAGAAGGGTTGGGATTGAAGATCAAGAGAAGCCTAATCGAGGATTGAATCTTCCCCATCAAGCAAGGAGCCTTCCTTCCCAAGGTGGTGGTTCCTCCTCAAGCTTTGATTCCAAATCAAGAGGGTTTTCTTCAAGATTAGGAGTAAATCCTCAAAGGTTAGTACACTCTTATAGTTAACCTATTATTACCCTATATTTTGAATCATTTTCATGAAGTTAATCATATAACCTAAAGGAATAAGATAAGTGGGAAGATGATGGACGTGTGGTGAATGTGTGGAGGTTAAGGCGAATGGATGCCAAGTAGGATGTGATGATGTTGTGTGATGGAAAGGATGGATGGGTATTTTACCAATAATAAACACACCTATGATGTTTGATGAAATGTGAATGTGAAATCATGTGTGAAAAGACCTAAGAAAGAGTTGCATACTACATGTTTGATGAAATGCATGAATGAAGACTAAATTAAGAAAATGAAAATATGATTTAAGGAATTTTCCCAATTGGCAATGTTAAGTGAAATGCTATATATATATGTTTATTTCAAGGCTTATATAGTTCAAGAAATGTTTGGAATGCTATATCATGTTCTTGTAATCCTTCTATGCCATTATTATTATCACAAGTTGTCAAGCACAAACACGCACATTTGCATGAACCAAGGTTTCTCATAAGCATTTGTTACAAAAAGCATAAGAAAGGTTTTTAAAGGCATTCCTAAGAAAGAAGCATAAGCATTGACAAAGCCAAACTTTGGGTTGGTATTCTAAGATCAGTTAACTCATGCTCACAAGGATCAAGTCTAAGATCTTGCATAAACTCCATGGATCATAAGTCTCGCAAGGCTTTTGCAAGAACTCATAAGAAACTCACAAGTCTAAGATCTCACATATGTCTCTATGGATCATAAGCTCACAAGAACAAGCTCGCAAGGACTCGTAAACTCACAAGAAGCTCACAAGAACTCTAAGCTCACAAGAAAAAGTCATAAGAACTCGTAAGCTCACAAGAACTCATAAGAAAACACGAGGCTCACAAGCATTCATAAGTACTCATAAGCATCATAAGATGGGTTGTTTTCCATGAAAAGAACAAGTTTCATGAAAGGTTTTCCACTACAGGGTTTTTAAGCATGAATGTTGTGATCATTATTCCTTAAGCACTTGCATGTGGTATCTCGTTATTATAATATGGTTAGCTATTAGTTTGTGTTCGCTGAGTATTCTATGTTCAACCGTACATGTTATGTCAGTAGGTCCGTTCGACATCTACGACCCAGAGCCATGGGTTGAAGAAGAATATGTAGAATCTCGTTACAGCCACGAGAGGAGAGAGATCTAGATGTGTGGCCATATCTAGACCATTGCTGAGCGGAGTGATAGCAAGAGGTCATTTTGTATTTTGATAGGTGGGCATGTCCACCTTTATTTTGGTTTCATACGTTTAAACTTCGAATACAGTTGATATACATAGAAAGAAATTTTTGGGTTATGCTTTCGCACTTTTATTTAAGCTTCCGCATTACTTAAGGTTCTATTATGTCATGTCTTGTGTATTATTACAAGATGGTTTGGTATCAATTATGGCACATCACGAGCCAAGTATCCCTAACTCCCAGGGAGTATTTAGGGTCGCAATAGTGTACAAGGCTACAAGCTAGCTCATGCTGTACGTAGTCCGATAGGGTAGGAAATGTGCAGACTTTGTCAACCGATCAACTACAACCCAGATAGCATCGGAGCCCCTTGCTGTCCTTGGAAGCCAACTATGAAGTCCATCGAGATATTCTCCCATTTCCATTCCGGAATAGGGAGGGACTGTAAAAGACTTGCTAGTCTCTGATGCTCGGCCTTAACCTACTGGCACACCAAACATCTAGAAACATACTCTGCAACTTCCCTCTTTATTTTTTGCCACCAGTAGTGCCTCTTGAGATTCTGGTACATCTTCGTACCCCTAGGATGTACCATGTACTTGGATCGATGGGCCTCATCCAAAATCTCATTCCTCAACACCGCATCAGCGGGAACACACAACCTACCTTTGAATGTGATGACACCATCACCATTCAAAGCAAACTCCTGACTACCACTGCTAATCGACCTATCTTGGTAAGCAAGCCATTCGGCATCTGAACTCTGCAACTCCTTAATCAGAACCAGGATATAAGGCTTAACCGTAAGATTAGCCATGACTGGCCCAAAAGTAGGAATGCTGAAGCTAGTATCGAGGTTCGTCATTTCCTCCAACATCTTCCACTCGTGAACCATCATGTGAGACAAGTGCCCGGAAGACTTCCTGCTAAGGGCATCTGCTACTACATTTGCCTTACCCGGGTATTACTGGATTGATAAATCATAGTCCTTTATGAACTCTACCCATCGGCGTTGCCTTAGATTTAGCTCCTTCTGAGAAAACAGATACTTCAAGCTCTTGTGATCCGTGAACACATCAAACTGTTCTCCATCAAGGTAGTGACGCTAAATCTTCAGTGCAAAGACAACTGTAGCAAGCTCTAGATCGTGCGTAGGATAGTTCTTCTCATGACCTTTCAACTGCTGGGAAGCATAGGCAATGACCTTCCCATGCTGCATCAAAACACATCCTAGCCTGATAAGTAACACATCACTGTAGACTACGAAACCGTCGCTCCCAGATGGAACTGTAAAAACAAGGGCTGTAGTAAGCCTCTTCTTCAACTCCATGAAGCTTGCCTCACACTTCTCACTCCAAGTAAACTTAGCATTCTACCTCGTAAAATAGGTAAGCGGAGCCACTAAGCTAGAGAACCCTTCCACAAACCTCCTGTAGTACCCTGCCAGGCCAAGAAAACTACGAATCTCGGTAACACTCTTCAGCCTCTCCCAATTCATCACTGCATCTATCTTCGCAGAATCGACAGAGATACCCTCGGTAGATACCACGTGGCCAAGGAACGCCACCTTCTCCAACCAAAACTTGCACTTGCTCAACTTAGCATACAGGCTATGCTCTCGAAGAGTCTATAACGTAAGGCAGAGATCTCTCACATGATCATTCCGTGTCTTGGAATACACGGGGATATCATCGATGAACACGTTCACACATCGATCGAGAGATGATTTGAATACCTAGTTAATCAATTCCATGAAAGCAGCCAATGCATTTGTCAGACCAAAAGGCATGACCAGGAACTCGTAGTGCCCATACCGAGTCCTGAAGGCGGTCTTGGGAACATCTTCAGCCTTGATCTTCAGCTGATGATACCCAGATCAAAGATCAATCTTTGAGAAGAACTTTGCTCCCCTCAACTAGTCAAATAAGTCATCTATCTGAGGCAGTGGATAACGATTCTGGATCATGACCTTGTTCAACTGCCTATAGTCAATGCACATCTGCATCGACTAATCCTTCTTCTTCACTAAGAGTACAGGAGCTCCCCATGGGGAAACATTCGACCGGATAAAGTCAAGGCCTTGTAATTCTTTCAATTGCTCCTTCAACTCCTTAAGCTCAATAGGGGCCATCCTGTATAGAGCCCTAGAAATCGGAGCAGTGCCAGGAGTAAGCTCGATAGCGAACTCTATCTCTCGATCCAAAGGCAATCCTGGTAAAACCACTGGAAACACATCTAGGAACTCACTCACTATTGGAATGGCTGAGGAGACTCGCACCTCCAAACTCGAGAGACTAAGGGTAGCAAAGAGAGCAATCTCTCTCCTCCGTATCCGTCGGAAATGAAATGGCTTCACACCAGCTGGCCTGAAGTCCACCATCTTCTCAAAGCACGCTACATGCCCATGGTGAGTGAAGAGTCAATCCATCCCGAGGATGAAATCAAAGTCTAAGTCCTGGAACTCAAGGATGATCAGATTGACTGGCAACTCATGATGCTCAACTTACACGACACAACCCCGACACACTTTGTATGCATCAACCGACTTGCTGAGCGGAGTCGAAATAGATAACTCCTGGGGTAATCAACTCGACTCTGAGGCAAAGTCCTTGGCAAAGCTAGGTGAGATAAAAGAATGCGTTGATCCAGTGTCGATCAACACTCGGGCTAAACACTCGCTAATCAAGAGGGTGCCTGAACATTACACTCACTACGTCAAGTAAAGCATAAAGACTCATAACATATAAGTAACATGTTTATACAAGCATGTACATACATCACATACAGTCAACATCTCATTAACTTAAACAATTTGACTTGAGCGTACATTGCACAACATCATCTAATGCATGTGCGTCTTGCTCGGTCATGGCGAAAACCCATCCCTAATTCGCCTGGTGAGGTGTCTGGGTGGGCCGTGGAGGTCTAGAACCCTGTGAAGACCCCTATTGTGTGGTCGGCCTAAGTGGAGGTTGGACTCCCTGAGGCGTGGCCTGCAACTGCCTCTTTGGGCAATCCCTGATCATGTGGCCTTGCTCACCACAATGAAAGCAACCACCTGAGAGTTTACGGCACTCTCGTACCCTATGTCTCTTGCCACAAGTGGCACACTCATCAAAGGAAAACGACGCCGAGGAAGCTGGCGGTGCATACCTAGGGGCCTGTGAAAGAGTAGAGCGCGATGCCTGTGGAGCAAAAGAAGGCCTCTGAGCCTGCATAGGTTGAAAAGTCTGGAATGGAGCAGTCCTGGCCTTCTTCTCAGGCGGTGCTGAACCACTTAGTTGTCCTCTAGATATGCCTCTTCTGAAGCTACTGTCCCTCCTCTTGAGAAACTCCGCAGAATTCCTCTCGGCGATCTTCGCCTTCCCCACAATATCCTTCTAGGTCTCTACCTGGAACATAGAAACCCGGTCCCAGATGAAAGACTGCAACCCATCCTCAAACTTCCTGACTCGTATACTCTCATTAGTGATCAGATGTGGAGAAAATCTCTAAAGTCCAACAAACTTCGCCTTATACTCAGCTACGCTCGTCTCTTCTTACTCGAGGAGCACAAATTCTCTCACCTTCTATTCCCTGAAAAATATGGGGAAGTACTACTCATAGAATACATCTAAGAACTCTCCCCATATCTAGGGCACCCCTGCCTTAGCAACATCCCTCTGCCTCTGGGTAGCTCTCCACCAATGTTCGACTTCACCTTCCATCATGAAGGAAGCCCACTCGATTCGTTGCTCATCTGTACAGTGGAGTGCCCTGAAGATCTTCTCCAGCTGCATGATCCACATCTCTGCAACCAAGGGATCCAGAGCCCCATAAAAAGTAGGAGGCCGTAGTCTCCGAAAAGCCTCTAGTTCTGAGGTGTGATGCACCAGAGGAGGTGTAGGTGCAGCAGTAGCAGGAGTATCAACCCTGTCTGTAAGCCTAGTCATAGCTACTGCCATAGCTCCAAGAATCTCAGTCAAGTCGGGATGCTCATCACCCATAGGAGCATCTCCTCCGTTTCCTCGGGTCTGATACCCTCTACCTCGAATGCCATGCCTCATGAGGAACTCCTGAGAACAATAGCGACACGTCAAGCTTTTGAATTCTATAGTTCAATGAGCACTTAGTGCTTTATATAAGCTTCGTATACATCAGAGTATACACATAGTAATATAAACATACCAAGAAAATCCTAGCAGTGCTAAGTTCTCAACTTGGCTAAAGAGTTAACCAGTTTTATGCTAAGACTAAATGACTAGTCCATACTTGGAACCTAAATGTCGCGACCCAAAACCCACCCTAGGAGTTAGAGTGAACTTTGGACGACTAATCCTGGCTTACATGACTTGCTTGACAAACCAACCTGGAAAAACCCACAGAGCATATACAATAGAGGAGGACGGTGGAAACATAACTATAAAACACAGCGGAAGTCTAAACAAACCTCTATGTATATACGAATCCAAGTTTACACAAAAGGAATCCAAAAGAAAGTGCGGACAGACCCGCCAAAATACATGGATATGATCACTCATGCTCACCCACAGCTAATCCACTCAGAACCTAATACCACCTACTGATAACCCTCTACGGGAGGTTCCTCAAAAGGCTCCTCGACGTACTCCTCCTCCACCCATGGACCAGGAGCACAAACGTCAAATGGAGCAGTAGCTCCCTCAGAACCTGCCGACATAAGAAGTACGGCTGAGCATGGAATACTCAGCGGGTACTAAATACTAACCAACAGTCATAGTATACAGATAGCATACATAGAGTAGGAAGCAAGTTGCATATATAGAACAGAAACAATTTATATCATACAAGGAAGCAAAACAATTTATAATCATGCTTGTATTTCGTAGAAAGCCGATGAAACCTCTTGAAAACATCGTGCACTTGACTTGACTTGAAAATACCATTTCCGTGCTTGAAAATTTGTCATGTTTGTCTTATCTTATCGTATCATGCGTGTCATGTGTGTCATGCCATGTCATGCTTGCTTGGAAAAGTAAACTACTTGTGAGGGAAGGGAGACCCTTCTTCCTAAATGCCCATGCTTGTCATGCCGTGTCATGCTTGCTTGTATCATGCTTGGAAAAGTAAACTACTTGTGAGGGAAGGGAGACCCTTCTTCCTAAATGCTCATGTCATGTCCTTTCACTTGTGAGATGTCCTTGTGAGATGTACTTGCGAGGGAAGGGAAACCCTTCTTATGATATGTATGTACTTGCGAGGGAAGGGAGGCCCTTCTTCATGATATGCACTTGTGAGTGAGGGGAGACCCCTCATGGAATGTTGGTTCTTGTTTTCTTGTGAAAAGCGAGGTAAAACATATCGTAGGATATGTCCCACCTCTAACCATGTTCTTGAAAACCTCGATAAATCATGTCATGCATGCCGTGCTCGTGGGAACCGTGTACATACTTGCATGAAAATTTAAATATGACATTTGGGTAATTTCACAACACATATAACATCAATGATTTAGCAATGTAATATTCATATCATTTAGGGAAAGCAAGAAAACACACTATCATAGGCCCTAGCAATATTCATAATTTATTTGGCATGCATTTCCTAATTTACAACTCACTTTATTCACTTTGGCATTTCATCAAACATGGTGTGTTCATTATTCATTATTCCTTTAAACCTAAATCATACTTTTCTAGGTGGGTTATGCTCACATCACACTTGTATGTTCATTATTAGTACAATGCCCTTTCCCATTCATCCATCACATCATCCACACGGCATCCATTCGCCAATATCTACCTCCATTCACCATTCATACCACCAATCTCATAACACCCATATAAGTGAAGGAAAACAAGAAGAAATAAAGGAAAAGAGAAGCTATAACTAGGAGGGTAGCAAGAAGTACCGACCTTGATCAAGTGAGGAAGAAATCCCCTTCCAAAAACAACCGTGAGTTGCTGCCCTAGCTTGAAGAGATGCTCCTCACGAGTTTGTGCCTTGATCTTGAAGAAAATGGGCTTGAGTGGAGTGTGGGTTCACAAACCCCTTGATTTCTCTCCAAAATGGAAACCCTAGGTTGGAATCGCCTTCTCCCCTTTCTCCTATTCTCTCAAACTCTCTAAGTGTCGAATGATGCCCTAAAGGCTCGGGTTAAACTCTTAAGGTAAGAGTAAACCGACCAAAAGACCATAATACCCTTACTGTAATTTCTGCAAAAACGCGAGTACTGAACACGCTGTGCTGTGAACAGTGCCAAACACGTTGTGCTGTGAACAGTGCTGAACACGTTGTGCTGTGAACAGTGCTGAACACGTTGTGCTGTGAACAGTGCTGAACACGTTGTGCTGTGAATAGTGCTGAGCACGTTGTGCTGTGAACAGTGCCGAACACGTTGTGCTGTGAACAGTGCCGAACACGTTGTGCTGTGAACAGTGCTGAACACGTTGTGCTGTGAATAGTGCTGAGCACGTTGTGCTGTGAACAGTGCTGAACACGTTGTGCTGTGAACAGTGTCGAACACGTTGTGCTGTGAACAGTGCTGAACACGTTGTCACGTTGTTTTATGTACAACGCACCCGTTGTGAGCTGTAACACGTTGTCCGTTGTCTTATGTACAATGTGCCCGTCGTGAGCTGTACAACGTACACGTTGTTGCTGTACAACGTACCCGTTGTCTGTTGCACAACGGATGCACAACGTATACGTTATCAGAGTACGTTGTCGGAGCTACGTCCTTAGTGCCTTCCGAGCTACGATTACTTACAGGTCCAGACTGTTTTGGCCATATCTTTTGACTCGTTTGTCCGATTTTTGACGATTCAACTTGCGTTGGGTTCGTACTTCGAAAAGGAACATTTCTGACATGTCGAAATTTCCAATTTCTTCCTTATTTATTAATTATACCTCTGTAAAGGCAAAATGGCAACAAATGTGCCATGTATTAAGCATGAAAAAGTCTGGGGCTCTACACTAAACTTCCTTAATTATCCTAAGGACTTGCTCGATACCCATTATGTCACGATATCAACTTAAGTTATAAAGTTCATCTGAGTTCTAAGTTCAACTCCGAGAACATGCTTCCGCTTAGAAGGCGACTTAGTCTAAGGAAAACTAATCCTTATGCTCTGATACCAAGTCTGTCGTGACCCAAAATACCCCCTAAGAGTCAGGGATACATTAGCTCGTGACCGCCATATCATACCATCCAATATGACACATAAGGCATACTTAACATCCTGTTAGAGCGCAAAAGTTATACACAGAGGGGAAAACAAACGGAAGCAATTTAAAATAACATACTCCTATCATTAGGTTCAAGTTTAAACCAGCAAAATATATCCAAAAAGGATGGAGTGGACAAGTCCGACTCTCAACATACACAAATCTTTCATCTTAGTTCGATCAATAAAAGTCAAAATCAGGCCGCCTATCTATTGCTCCCTCGTCCTAATAATGATCCATGGTAGGCTTCGGCTTGTAGTACTCTTCCTCTATCCAAGGCTCCGACCACAGACGTCGAATGGAACACCTGCCGAAGTCCATAATTTGGCTGAGCATGGAATACTCAGTCACATACAAACTACTAGCTAATAGTGAATAATATCATGAGCATGCAAAAGCTTAGAGTATAGCATACGTGAAAGTAGTTTTCCAAAAACCTTTTCTTAACAGTATTTATGTGAAATCAAAATCAAGTAAATCTTGTGAGGTCATGTGATAATCATGTTCTTGTGAGTTCTTGCGAGAGTTAGGATTCCTTGTGAGCATGCGAGATCTGAGTATGCATGATTTCTTGTAAACTTGTGAGCTTGTGAGACATGACTTCTTGTGAGTCTATGTATAGTGGGATTCCTTGTGAGCTTTGAAATGATCTTAGAACACCAACCCAAAGTTTGGTCTTGTCACTTAACAACCCATAGTTTGGCCTTATCAATACTTGTGAACTTGTGAGATTTATTTTACAAAAACCTTGCTTATGAACTTTAGAAAAACTCTTTCTTGTGAGAAATCATCGAATCATGCGAGACTTGTGAATATAAAGTGCATAGAGTACTTATGAACATCATGATAGACTTAGAAAGCTTGTAAACATGGAATCATATTCATAGAATTTCAATAATAGTGATAGTTTACATCCCATGTAAAAATCATCATTCAAGTCATCCAAGAAATATAATGTGCATCATGGTTTTCTTAAAAATATAGCATATGGTAGGTAGTAGAGTGTATCTACCTCAAACGAAAGTTTTACACCTCTGTGGATCAAGAATCAAGCTTGAGGAAACTTGGTTGAAGCTTTGAGAAGCCTGAACCTTAATTGGAAAACAAACCAAAAAACCCCTCTTTTGATTTCAAAATTTGAGAATCACCTTGGGTAGAATACCCAAGCTCTAAAACACTAAAAATAGCAAAGTACAAACGTTAGAAACAAGGATTGAGCTTCACTTTGGTATGAGAAGAACGCTTTGATAAATCAAGTTTTCTTCTTCTTCTTCTCTTCTTCAATCTCTCAAAAATCCAAGCTTAAGGTTTGAGTATGAAAAAAAATTCGGTGAACCTCAAATCCGATATTTGAGTTGAGAATCTCACAAGTTCAAGGGGATGGTTCGGTTTCCTTAAAAGTCTATCTACTCTTTTGATGATTTTAACAATTAAGTTATTAGCTTAAGGGATGAAAAAATTTAAGTGCAGAAGTAGAAAACCAAGCAAACCATAACACAAGGATTTTTACGTTGAAACCCTTCTAGGAAAAACCACGGGACCTAGTCCAGCCATGAAAATCCATTAAGACAAAGTAAACAAGAACTTACAAGACTCGCACTTGACTCCTTCGGACTTGACAGTACGCTCCTTCAGTTCTTAATCCTCCACACCTCAAAAAGTCATCATGTACTCTCAAGTCCCATGATCAACCGCAGCCACTCGTACTTCTCTTTGTGTCTCGAAAACAGTTAAACGATCTTCCGATCGATCTCCGTCAATAACGGCTTCAAATTCTACCGACCAAATCACACATCCACAATCCGTCTCGAATCGATCTCCTTCGCAAAGGCTCCGAAACACTCCAGCCAAGGTGTTCTATCTAGAACAGGTTGATGGTTTTATAGAAATCAACACCTAGATGGACTCCTTCAAAGGACAAGTCCAGACCAGCAAAATTGGAACTTTGGGCTTGCAAACTCTAGGTTGAATGCACTAACAAAGGGGGTAGAGAATCACAATTTCCATAGGTTCTATAACCTCTAGAGAAACTTAAAAACACTCTCCACACTCCCTAAGTTGTACTCCACGAAGTAGAAGGGTTCATAATAAATAGAGGATCAAAAACCAAGTTTAGAAGTTGCTTAAGGTGTTTAAAAACCCCAAAAATAGCAAAAAAACGATTTGGGCATGTTTCCCATATCAGGGTCAACCCTCAAGGATACTTGGGTCGACCCAAATGTGCACTTGGGTCAACCCAAGTATCCTCCAGGGTCGACCCTCAATATTTGCACTTGTTGTCCATTTGCACCATACATAATTTTGGCTCTTCAGTGTCGACCCTCAACACCCAAGGTCGACCCCGAGGTTAAAAACAAATTTAAAACTTCATTTTTAGCTCTTGATCCCTTCACAAAATTTTTATCTCTTTTTGACATGATCGATTTGATTTATTATAGAGTGAAATCCGAGCTACGATTTGAGAGATATGCCACTTTCAAGAAAACTTGGTTTTTTAAAAAATTTCAGAATTTTTAAGTTGTTTTGCACTACTTAACTCATCACCTAGGGTCCGTATGATTAGTCTACGACACTTACCACCTAAGGGATCATATTAGGATTATTCTAAGTCAATTCCCACTTGTGGTCACATGGTATCTAGGTCACTTACTATCCTATGAAGGAAATGATCAATCGAGTGGATCAACCGATTCTTCAACGCTCTTCAACTTCACTTGTCGTGGATGCTTGAGGGCAATGACACAAGATACACACCTATACACCTAGACTCACTTATTTTTACACTGGAATATGCCAACACAAAAAAACATGGACTTTACAGAGTAGATCAATCTCACGAATTTAGATGCCATTTATAGGTCTAGGGTTGCAAAAACCCCTAAAAGTCCTTGTAAAATATCTCAAAATATCTCCCATGGTCGGTGCCAAGGTCGGTGGAAGAGTTCTGGGTTCTTCTGGGCATGAAATCTTCGATGAGTGGGTTCCATTCGTCGATGAGTGTTTGAAAATCGTCGCTGAATAGGAAATTTTGTCATTTTGTTTGGTTCACTCGTCAACGAGTCCAAGGCACTCAACGACGAGTGGAAACAGTAACTCGCTTGAGTTTTTCCCATTTTGGTATTTTGACCATACCTTTTGACTCACTTATCATATTTTGATGATTCAACTTGTGTTGGATTTATCTTTTAAAGGAGAACAAATTTCATGTTTTATAAAATTTTTAATTCTTTCTTATTCATGGACCAAATTTCCCTTAAAGCTGACTAGTCTGAAAATAGATTTCAGCAGCCCAGATTTTCAGCAGACTTGTTTCCAGAAATCTAACGTTTAACCCAACCTCGACTCAAAATCTGAAAAAGTGATAGACATGAACTTTGAAGAGGATTTCAATATCTTTCTAATAACTCAAGAATCACTCAATTCTGATTAGAGGTTCGAAATATAGAGCTCTTTAAAGTTGAGGGTATCTTTAGGCATCCCTTTCTTTAACATTTGGAGTATGTTATACTCTCATTTTTCATTTGTCCCTAACCCCCAAAAACACTTTCCATACATATTTTGATCCATTCAAAACCTCCTTTCATTTTAAAACATGAACCCATAATTTCATTAAGGCTTTATACCTGGAAAAATACTATTCACAGTACTATTCATAGCACTATTCACATTACTAGTGAACTTGGTTCTGGGGTTTTAGATCATAAGTGCTCACAAGCTCCGTGGATCATATCTAAGATCTTGCATAAGTCTCCAAGGATCATAAAGCTCACAAGGCTCATAAGCTCACAAGGAACTCATAAGAACCCGTAAGCTCCTAAGGAACTCATAAGAACTCACAAGGCTCATAGGCATTCATAAGAACTCATAAGACAAGTACAAGGTGTTTCGTTTTCTACGAAAGATAAGATTTGACGAAAGGTTTTCTATGATGGGTTTTAAGCATGAATTTTATGAATGGTATTCCTTTAAGTACTTGCATGTGATATTATTATCATTATACCATTATTAGCTAGTGGTTTGTACTCGTTGAGTATTCCATACTCAGTCTTATATTTTATGTCAGTAGGTCAGTTCGACATTTGTGATCCCAGTTCATGGGTAGAGGAGGACTACTGTGAGAAGCTGACAGAGGCTCAGCCAGAAGAGGATAGGAACCTTGACAGGTGGCCTTATCTTGGATATTATGGAGAGTTAGAGAGAGAGACTACATTTGTATTTTGATGAGTGGGCATGTCCACTCTTGTTTTGGTTTTATCATTGTACAAACTTGAGATACTGATCATGTGTAGAAAAGAAAATTTTAAGTTTACGCTTCCGCACTATTTCATATTTCAGCTATGTTGTGCCTTAGGTATTTTTACAGGATGGTTTGGTATTGGATATAGCACATCACGAGTCAAAGTATCCCTAACTCCTAGGGGTAATTTGGGTCGCAACAGAGGTGGTATCAAAGCTAAGGCATTAGGTTCACTAGGCTGGGTTGTTCTCTGAGTTGAACTTAGAACTCAGGTGAATTCTATATGATAAGTTTAATACCAGAGTGGGTATCAACATTAGGTTCTCTAGGGTCATTTAGAGTCCAATACCATGATGAAAACAAGGCATTAGGATGAGAAATGAGTCATATTCCAAGTATAGACTAATCATTTAGTCTTAGTCCATAACCGGTTGGAACTAAACCAATCTTGTGTCTTAACAAGATAACCCTAGGTATATTTTATGATATGGGTGGTATGCATTGATGTATGCTTTATGTTTTATAAATGTTTTATGCTCAATGTATTATTATGTTCGGTGAAGTTTGGTTTCCAAGTCAGACTCATGTTCTGCTATTGTTCTCAGGATTTATCATAAGACGTGGCAGTCGGGGTCATGGTTACCAGACTAGGAGTAACGATAACGGAGGATACTCTCCATCGAGTGATGAACAGCCCGACATATCTCAGTTGCTAAATACTATGGTCGAGACTATAACCATACTAGCAGCTAGACAGCCTGCTGCTGTTACTGTACTGGTGCATCCACCTCCTACACATCATACTTTGGGACTCAAGGCGTTCTGAAAACTTCATCCTTCTACCTTCTATAGGACTTCAGACCCCATGGTTGGAGAAGCATGGATTATCTAACTAGAGAAGATCTTCCGTTCCCTTCACTGTATAGATGAGCATAGAGTAGACTGGCTGCCTTCATGATGGAAGGTGAAGCCGATCATTGGTAGAGAGCTGCACTAAGGTAGAGAGACACTTCCAGGGTAAGAGAGCCATGGTCTTGGGGATAATTCCTTGATGCCTTCTATGGGCAGTATTTCCCTATGATTGTCAGACAGTAGAAAGAGATGGAATTCATGTCTCTGGTATGAGGAGAGATGAGCGTGGCCGAGTATGAGGCTAAGTTCGTTGAGTTGTCACAATTCGCACCACACCTGATCATGACAGAGGAAATGCGAGTCAGGAAGTTTGAGAATGGACTGAAAGCCTTTATCAAGGATCGAGTCTCTATACTCCAGGTGGAGTCTTGGAGGGAGATTGTGAGGAAGGCAAAGATCACAGAGTGGAACTCAGAGGAGTTTCTTAGGAGGAGAGAGAGCGGCTTCGGGAGAGTCATGCATAGGGGTCAGTCCAGTGGCTCAGCACCACTGGAGAAGAGAGTCAGGATTGGACGCTAGAGAGGGGGTAATTGATACGATTGTTAATTGTAGATCAAGAATGAGTATAGATAAACCCTTAAATTTTTAGATCAATAATAGGTGTAGATAAACCCATGAATTTTTAGATCAAGAATTGGTGTAGATAAACCCTTGAATTTTTAGATCAAGAATTGGTGTAGATAAATCCTTGAATTGTAAATCAATAACAGGAGTAAATAAACCCTAAGTTTTTAGATCATGAACAGGTGTAAAAAAAACCCTCAATTTTATATCACGTAGTTTTAAGGTTTAGTTCTAAAAATTGATATTGAATAATTCAAAAGATATCGATAAAAATCATGGATAATGTTTTTAATTATTTTGTTGTTAAGAGTAATATATAATACATTTGGATTGAATATGAAGGAAGAAGATGAATGAAAATTGTGGAATATTCTATGGAGGATGGAATATATATATATATATATATATATTTGAGTTATGATTATAAAAATGATCAAGGATTTCTGATTTCAAATTTTAGACTATATTGATTTATCTCCATAAAATGAATTATGTTAATAGCTTAGTATTTTAGTGTAATTTCATATGTTGAATTATGCTTAATTATGCATCTTCTTATCAAAATCAAGTACAAGGCACACGACCAAATTTTGATATTATCTGCAACTTTGCACAATTTTTCTTTGCTCTTATAATCAATGCGTAGGAATCTTGATTCAGCTCATTGTATTGCCTCATGTAGTAGTTTAGTTTATCTTTGCCAAATTTCAACCCAAGTTACCAAGTCAGGGTTCAGTAATTATTTGTCTAGGGAAAAGTAAAAAAAAAAATCGACAAAATTCGGAAATAAATCGAGAAAATTTTGGATACGAAATGAAAAAAATATAAAATAAGATTACTAATTATGAAAATTATAACCAAATATATTTCATATATTAGATATTTATTCGGGAATTTTAAAAAAAATTCGTGAATATTCATGTTTAATTTGCAAAATTTGTTCAGGAATTAATCGTTTGACAAAAAAGTGGGGTATTATTCGGATTTTTTTTAAAAAGCGGAGAACTTGGTAATTAGGATTCCAACCACAACTCAGTTTCTTTGGAATGATATGAAACAATGTTAGCTTGGCATTCAAGTTTAAGAACAAGAATGCCAAAAACATTGCGGGGAAAGTGCTAAATTGGGGTTCATGGGAGATCTGCATCCTTGGGTATGGGAAATTTTGTTTGATAGTTTTGATTTAGTGTAATATTTTGCAGCTCTTAGAAATTTTGTTAAATTGTGAAAATATTTCCTGAAATGTTACAAGAGTTGGGGTACCTACTCAAAACTCTTAATACTACCATAACAATCATGCAAAAGTAAGACAAGTTTAGTAGCAGAACTACTTTTTGACTGGCCTATATGATAACCTGATAGTCAAAATTACACTGATAAATCATGCTCCACCTTAGAGCAAAGTGGGCTAGCTGGTGGGCTTGCCTGGTACATCAACGTGCACTACCTTTTGCATATAGAGACATTAGGAAGCCTGTTGAGTAAGATCAGGATCTCTCAAAATATTTTGGACCTTCAAGGGTGGTTGGAAGTCGATGATGTGTGCTTCGCATAACGCATGCGCCTCAGCCTACTTTGGGGATCCTCATGGTACCGCAATATGAAATCTTCTCGTTTTATCAGTGACCATTGTATATATGTGGGTAATATGTTGAGAGACTATGTATCTCCCAGCAGTTGGACTGGGCTATGTTTGACTAGTAATAAATGGTTCACCTTACCCCTGCCCCCCAAAAATAACATTTGGGACATCAAATAGTCATGCTATATGAGTAAATAAACTCAAATTACATCTACAACTACAGCAGTCAAATACTATATGCATCCACATAAAGTAAAGTAAAGGTATGCTAGATTTAAGCTTATGTTAGGGATGGGGCGTAAAAATTGGGTGCTTACAGGTTTTACACTTACAATGATTGGGTGGTTATACATATGACATTTTTGGGGTCTTAGCTAGAGACGAGAATGTTGTTTCATTGACATATCATGATTGGAGGCATGCATGTCGCGATGAGATGAAACATGCCATGTTGAATAGAGTTTTGGTTAGACAACTTATTCAAAAAAAAATTCAATAGAATCATTACAATATATGGTACTCCCTAATTCTAATAATTGAGTTAAACGATTAAGACTTGGGAGTGCATCTTCGGGAGTACTCGTAAACTAATTCTTACAATATATAGACTAAGATATAAACGTATAGGGTAATCATGATTACCCTAGGCTTGCTATGATTGACTTATATTGAGATGTTGTATTTGATTAGTTATATGGAATGTTGTCAATGTGTTGTAGACTTGCTATGATATTGAGAGCGAGAGTACGAAGGAGTGGGTCATGTTGAAGTGTGATCATTTGTAGAAGGCCTGAGTACAGTCTTGACTGCCCACTCGAGGAGCAGGACACTTTCCTCGATAATAGGATGACTCCAGACTTCTGGAGGGTGCTCGTGGACTATTAATGGAGAACCTCAAAGGCTAATGTCTGAAATGAATAACTACTTAATTTCTTAGTAGTCTGTTTTTTTTAATCTCTACTTTGTCATTTTATGTAGAGCCTCAAAACTCATTCACCTAGTTGGTGAATAGTGTCAGTGAATAGTGATTTTGATCCAAATGGGTCTTCTATGTGTTATGATGTATGAATTATGAATAAAAAATGTTGGAACCAAAAATATAATTGTATAAAGATGTTAAAGCCAAAAGAAAAGAGTGGAAGCACTCTAGGTGAGTTAAGGGAATAGTAGAATCACTCTAAGTATGAAAAATGGGAAAAACTAGAGGTTTCACCAAGTTCTGGTGAAGCCCGGTCGACCATCCCTCAAGGCCGGTCGACCGGCTGTCATGAAAAAGGGCCAAAATGGCCAACAGAGTGCTTCAGGTTCAAGGCTAGTCGACCACCCCTCAAGGCCGGTCGACCGTCTGTAGGGATTTTGCCCAAAATGGGCTAACAGTAAGGTTTTTCCCAGGGTCGGTCGATTGCCCCTCCTAGCCGGTCGACCGGGCGCCCGAGGTTTTGCTTAGTTTGGTCTGTTTGACCATTTCATTAAGGGTAGGATGATCTTTTGACCTCCCCTTTTCCTATATAAGTCCCAATTTCGTGGGTTAGGGTTCACAAATCCTCAAGGCATCAATTTTAGAGAAATTGAGAGAGATAGAGAGGAAGAAAGGGGAAGAAGCTAGGGTTTTCTATTTGGGGATCAAGGTGGAGCTTGGATTCTTCTTTGAAGCTTGGATCACACATTCTCAACATTTCTCAAGCTTTTCTCCAATCCAAAAGGTAAGTACCTACTATTACCTAACTTTGTTATGATACAAAGATGTAAATAGAGGATTGAATGTATGATTTTGAGTATGAATTGCTAATATTCTCTACTAGATTACTTTATCATGATCAAATGAGTAAATAAGGGTTTTAAAATTGGGGTTTTTCAATAAAAGGATAATTATGTTTATGCTTGTAGATGATTATGATTTTCTCTAATGAGCTATGATTCTAAGTATGATGTTGAATGAATAGGCTTAAAAGCCAAGATTATTATGATGTAATGCCATGAATGGAAATGTTCTATGTTTTTAGAATTATCCAAATGTACTATGATACTATATGTCTTGTATGAACTCATATGCAATGTTTAAAGCTTTTCATATATATTATGATGCTCACAAGCACTTCACGCACGTTATGTTTTACATGACCGAGGTTTTCTCATAAGCATGGAATTTCAAGGATCATAAGAAAGGTTTTTCAAAGGAAATTTATAAGAAGAAACATAAGTGCATAAGCATTGACAAAGTCAAACTTTGGGTTGATATTTCTAAGATCGGTTACCTCATGCTCACAAGGATCAAGTCTAAGATCTTGCATAGACTCCAAGGATCATAACTCTCGCAAGGCTTCTAAGAATTCATAAGAAATGCATAAATCTAAGATCGGTTACAAGGCTCACAAGGTTACAAGGCTCATAAGTGCTCACAAGCTCTACAGATCATGTCTAAGATCTTGCATAAGTCTCTAAGGATCATAAAACTCATAAGAACTCGTAAGCTCACAAGGAATTCATAAGAACTCACGAGGCTCATAAGCATTCATAAGAACTCATAAGGTATGTACAAGGTGTTTGGTTTTTCACGAAAGATAAGATTTTACGAACGGTTTTCTATGACAATTTTTAAGCATGAATTTTATGAATGATATTCCTTTTAGTACTTACATGTGATATTATTGTCATTATAGCATTGTTAGTTAGTGATTTGTGCTCACTGAGTATTCCATGCTCAACAGTACATTTTATGTCAGCAGGTCAGTACGACATCTGCGATCCCAGTCCATGAGTCAAGGAGGACTACGGAGAGGAGGAGCTAGCAGAGGCTCAGCCAGAAGAGGATAGGAACCTTGACAGGTGGCCCCATCCTAGATATTATTGAGAGTGAGAGACAGAGGGAGACTACATTTGTATTTTGATGAGTGGGCATGTCCACTCTTATTTTGGTTCATGTATTGTATAAACTTGGAATACTGATCATGTATAGAAAAGAAATTTTAAGTTTACGCTTCTGCACTATTTCATGTTTTCGCTATATTATGCCTTGGGTATTTTTACAGGATGGTTTGGTATCGGATATAGCACATCACGAGCCAAAGTATCTCTAACTCTTAGGGGGTATTTTGGGTCGCGACATTCTACTAATTAAATTCATTATTTCATAATGGGTATTAGTGCCTAGAATAGGAAGAACATATCTAATCTACAGATGTCCCACACTGTAGGGATGAGGGCTTATGCCCAGTATAAGCTGGATGAGGTATATGTGGATATTAACGCATTTGATATATTCAATAATTCATTCCTAATTTTATATTTATGTTGCAATTTAATTAATCATAACTTTTTCATGAGGATAGAAAGCGAGGGATCCTTAAGGGCAAGAGACTGACCGGATGCATATGTTCAAAATAACCCTGAGCGGTAGGAGCCTGGCCATGGATCCAATAATTTAGCTGAGATTATAGATTTTGTGGATGGATTAGAATTCTACTCAAAGAAGGGTATTTACGATGTAATAGTGGAAATAGACTCTAAAATTATGGTGGATGCTTGGAATGGATTATCTACCTTGTATTGGTCACTTTGGTAGTGGAAGAATAGACTTAAAAGTGTTAGTAGCTGAATAAACTTCTTCCTTTCTCATATATTTAGAGAAACAAATGTTGTAATCTGGAAAATCATGCTTGTAATGAGGAATGGTCTGGCTCTTACAAATCTTCTATTGAAGCGCCATGCTCATATTAGAAGCCCAGTTTTCTTAGATAAAATGGGCTTGGGAAATATCAGACTTTTTAAAAGATAAGTTATCTTTCATTTTTCTAGTAAGGGTAAAGTTTGTATGTCCCCCAAGATTTTTATTTTTCAATAAGCAGGTAGAGGTCTACCAAACCCCTCTCTCCCACTAAGAGCCTTAATATATATATATATAGTATTTAGTAATTAAATCGTCCGGGTTGACTAGGTTACTCCAGGTCAAGCAGTTTTAAAATTGATGGGGTGTGACTATGAGATCATTTACTGAAAGGAAACTACCAACATTGTTGTCGCGGATGGCCACTCTCGTCAGAACCGTCTAGGTTGACTAGGTCACTCTCGGTCAAGTAGTTTTAAAATTGATGGGGTGCGACTATGAGATCATTTACCCAAAGGAAACTACCAACGTTCTCGCGGATGGCCGCTCTCATCAATTCAAATGCCATACCATGTGCATGACCATTTGAAAACCAATTAGTTTTCATAGAAGTATGCCAAAATTCGGTTGTGTAAATATCACTCATATAGGACTTCACAAAGCCCGATCGGCCCATTTGTGCGGCTCGGCTAGGCCCGAGATCGGCTCGAATTTTAGGCACGATCGGGCCAAGTCAAGCCTAAGAAAAAGCTTGAAAATCCAATCAATCTGAGCTTGGGCCATCCCCTATTTGATTTTGCCCGACTCGAAGCCCGGCTCGATTGA
This sequence comes from Tetracentron sinense, assembly GCA_015143295.1. Taxonomy (NCBI): domain Eukaryota; kingdom Viridiplantae; phylum Streptophyta; class Magnoliopsida; order Trochodendrales; family Trochodendraceae; genus Tetracentron; species Tetracentron sinense. The sequence continues at coordinate 3,912,867 of CM026553.1, read as the reverse complement.
GGCTCGGTTCAGCCCGAGCTCAGCTCGACTCGGCTCGAATATTATTAAAAAAACAAAAATAATATAATATATATATATATATATTTTTAATTTAATTTTTTTGAGTATTCAAGCCAAGCTTGGCTCAAGCTTGAATCAATTCAGGCCTAGCCGAGCTTCGAGCCAGGCTTTTGAATTCGGGCTGAACTTTCAAGCTTGATTTCGGGCCGAGCCAGGCTTTGGGCCTAGAACAAACCCTTTCAAGCTAATTGGGCTTGGTCAAGCCCTGAAAAGCCCGGCCCGAATACAGCCCTACACTCATATAACTAGGGGTGCATTCGAGTTGGGGCTGAGTCGGGTTTGGCCTTGATCGGCTTGGTTTTTCATCTATGCTGGCTCAGCTCGATATGTAGTTTGAAAAGCTCAGCTTGAATCTGCTTGGCTAGACTCGAGCTCGGATTGAATTATTAAAAAAAAAAAAAAATTAATAAATGGTGCATTCGAGTTGGGGCTGAGTCGGGTTTGGCCTTGATCAGCTTGGTTTTTCATCTATGCTGGCTCGGCTCGATATGTATTTCGAAAAGCTTGGCTCGAATCTGCTTGGCTAGACTCGAGCTCGGATTGAATTATTAAAAAAAAAAATTAATTAAAATAATAATATTTTTATTATATATAATAATTAGGAGTGTATTCGAGCGAGACTTGGCCTTGCTCAGCTTGGCTTGAAATTTTTTCATCTATGCTGGAGCTCAACTCGGCTCGATATGTAGTTCGAAAAGCTCTGCTCGAATCTACTTGGCTAGGCTCGTGCTCAGCTTCACTTGAGCTCAGATTGAATTATTGAAAAATTATTTTTATATAAAGATAATAATATTTTTATTATATATACTGGCGGGTGGCAGGCGCGATGCATGTGAGAGCGAGGGGAAGGAGTTAACGACATCCGATTGAACTCGCTAGTGGCACGTGCAATGCCCGTGAGAGCGAGGGGAAGGAGTTAACCACAGTTAATAGGAATTAAAAGGGGCACATGTCAACCCACAGGTGTGATTGAACTCTCTCTGATGATTGGTTGTGATTCTAAATAGATAGATGACAAGGGGTAGTTTAGGAATTAAAGTAAAACATTAAACCAAAGGCAAGGGTAGTTTGGGAATCAAAGTAAACATTAAATCAACATTGTGTTTTATCTAAGGGTAATTTGGGAATTTCAAAAAATTCAGGCTACGCATGCCTCTCGCATTATAATAGTAAAGATATATATATATATATATATATATATATATATATATATAATATTATTTATTATTATTTTTGTATATAATATACAAGCCGAGCCAAACTTGAGCAAAACTGAGCCTCAATAAGGCCGAACTTCGAGCCGAGCCGAATCAAACATGCCTTAGCTCGAGCTTGGCTTCATTACATTTTCAAACTCAAAAAATAGCTCGACTCAACTTGATCGAGCCTATTTTTCGAGCTCAAGCTTGACTTGATCGGGTCGAGCCGACACCCTAATAATTATTATTATTTATATATAATAATTATATTATATATATATATATATATATATAATAATGATATATATAATATATTATTTTTTATATAATATTCAAGCCGAGCCAAGCTTGAGCCAGACCGAGCCTCGATCAGGCCGAGCTTCGAGCCAAGCTAAATCAAATAGGCCTTAGCTCGAGCTTGGCTTAAATACATTTTCAAACTCAAAAAATAGCTCGGCTCAGCTCGATCGAGCCTATTTTTCTACCTCAAGCCCAATTTGATCGGGCCAAGCCGATCCGAACTTTGAGCTAGCCTGGTTAGGATACACCCCTAATAATAATAATTATTATTATTATATATATATATTTTGTAATATTCAAGCTGTGCCAAGCTCGAGCCGAGCCGAGCCTCAATCAGGCTGAGCTGCGAGCCGAGCCAAATCAAACAGGCATTGGCTCAAGCTCGGCTTGAATACATTTTCAAACTCAACTCGGTTTGGCTCGACTCGACTCGATTGAGCCTATTTTTCGAGCTTAAGCCTGGATTGATTGAGTCAAGCCAAGCCAAGCCCAACTTCGAGCTAGCCCTGTTCGGATACACCCTTACATGTAACTATCCTTCTTACAAATCCTTAAGACCAGTCCAGCCACATTATACTCATAGTCGTACACATGCACGCGTTTAGGGATCTATATCGATATGGTGGGTCACCACTTTAAGTGGTCACATTGCGTTGAGTTATGGGATTAGATCACACGATCGCCCTCTGTCTAACTTTAAAGAATAACATATGATAAGTCCACACTAATTAGTAGGAGGATTATCTTTATCATAGTCATTTGTGGACTGATGGTTTAGGATTTTTCTCTGTACACATGAAAATCTCCTTACATCTGGACCATTGAATGTTGAGTTTGCCCTTGGATGCCTGAAGCCAAGACCAAGAAAGTTCTGCCATTTTGAGCCATCTGATTAAAGCGACATTAATTACAAATGATCACTTTCACAAACAGAGAATAACTGCATTGAATGAGAATAAATTTTTAATCAAAACAACGCATATTATCGACATTGTGAGGTTGACTTCCCCTATTAAAGGGGAAATTAAGCTTAAACCTTCTTTTTCAAGGGATTGCATGACAACATCTTTTTTCTTTGTTTAGAGGATGACAACATCTTGTCTACATATTACTATACTTACATTTAAACCTCGCTCAACATTGTAATTACAATTTCTCTAAGATGACCTCATGCTTTACTTAATATCTAATTACTCCTAATCCTATTTCCATTGAGGAGTGCTAGCCACCCCTACTCTGGGACTTTTTTTACTCTCCGTCTCAGCCGATTAAGTGTCCCAAAAGTAACATATCAAACCACCTTTTTACATTAAAACACACACTTAACCCCGAAGGGTTGGACCAGTGCTTCCTAGGGTTTTTTGCCAAGCGGGAGGTCCTAGGTTCCATTTCTCACTCCCTCTTGCGGCCAGTACCGCCCAGATTTTCCAGCCTTACCTGGTTTGACGGGTTGCGGGCTCTAGTCATACCCTCGGGGACTTAGTCCTAACTCAAAGGGTTGGAGACACTCCGGGATATCAAAAATATATATATTAAAACACATATTTTAAAAAAAAATTAGGACACTTGATTGGGTGAGGTTGAGAGTATAAAAAGCCCGGGAGTAGGGCTAGCAGATTCCCTTTGTTTACAAACTCCCCCCTCTCTTTCTCTTTCTCTTTCTCTTTCTCTTTCTCTTTCTATAAGAAGTAAGAACACAACCTCTCCCTCTCTCACACACAGAGACGACAAAATCTCCATCAAACTCTTGCTCTCTTCTCCTTCTTCCGATCTCTATCACACCATGAATAAGGTCCTAACAGCCTCATATCCTCTTCTTCTTCTCATCCTCCTCCCTCTCTTAGTTTCTGGAGAGTGTAGCTGCGATTCCGAAAAGGAACAACGTAACAGAACCGAAGCGCTTAAATTTAAACTAGTTGCGTTCGCTTCGATTCTTGTTGCCAGCGCAATTGGGGTGTGTCTCCCAATCTTTGGGAAGAAAATCCCAGCCTTACGTCCCGAGAATGATATTTTCTTCATGATCAAGGCCTTTGCTGCTGGTGTGATTCTGGCAACTGGGTTCATTCATGTGTTACCTGACGCCTTCGAGAATTTGACATCGCCGTGCATTGCCGAGAATCCGTGGGGGAATTTCCCGTTCACGGGCTTCATTGCGATGATGTCGGCGATCGGGACTTTGATGGTGGACACTTTTGCTGCTAGTTACTATAACAGGTCTCACTTCAACAAGGCTCAGCCTGTGATTGTTGATGAGGAACATGCTAGTCATGTTCATGTTCATACACATGCCACTCATGGTCATGCTCATGGCTCGGCCTTTGTTTCCGAGGACTCGGGTTCGTCTGATTTGGTCAGGAATCGCGTCATCTCGCAGGTACGATTCATTTTTTGATGAATTTCCATTCATGTTTAGTTATTAAATCCTGAAATATTTGTTTTCTTTCTTAATGGGGTACTTCATTGAAATTAAGCCCCCGGATTTAGGTCTGTAAAGATATTGTATTAGAATTTAACAACCATGGTTGCAGAGTGATGTGGAAGAACTTGTCCTGGTTTTGTGTTTTTGGAAAATCTTTGATGGGTGGAAGAAAAGTCTCTTCAAAAGATTGCGTTTTTTTTTTTTTAATGTGAATTGATAATTTTCCTGGTTAAGTCATTAGTTTTTCCTTGTATCTGTTCTTTGTTTTTGGATGAATTTCTGTTGATGTGTAGCTGATATACATCCTGAAATATATAGTATTATTTTTCTTTTTGCCCCCCTTAATGGGGGGTTTTTGGAGAATCCAGAATTAGCTTTATAAAGATTTTTCATTGGTTTGTCCGTAGTTTGTCATCATTGGTTCAATTTCTTGGTAAATCTGTACAAGAAATCTCTGTTCAAAGAATTTTTTTCCCCTGTTAATTGATCTCCCATTTCATCTTTTTTTTTTTTTTGCCCAATTCCATTATACATTGATAATTTAAAAAAAGGATTATTTGATGAATGTCCATCTTATATTAATTTTTTGGAGATCTAAGTTGTAAAGGGATTTGATGATGATTGGTATTGATTAGGTTTTGGAGTTGGGGATTGTGGTTCATTCTGTGATCATTGGGATTTCCTTGGGTGCTTCTGAAAGCCCCAATACAATCAAGCCTCTAGTTGCAGCCCTGACTTTCCACCAGTTTTTTGAGGGCATGGGACTTGGTGGATGCATCTCTCAGGTATTAATTAGTTCTAATAACACTTGTCTATTTTTCCTAAACGACTCTGCCTTGTACTACTGTAATGTAATAATGTGATAGACTGAAGAGAGTTTTTATGATTTGTGTAGGCCAAATTCAAGTCTCGAGGTGTTGCGATTATGGCAATCTTCTTCTCCCTCACCACCCCAATTGGGATTGCAATTGGCATAGGAATTTCAAAAGTTTACGATGAAAATAGCCCAACTGCTCTCATTGTTGAAGGGATTTTCAATTCTGCCTCGGCCGGGATCTTAATTTACATGGCGCTCGTGGATCTACTTGCTGCTGATTTCATGAATCCCAGGATGCAAAACAATGGAAGGCTTCAGTTGGGAGCAAATTTTTCCCTTCTTTTAGGGGCTGGTTGTATGTCTTTTGTAGCCAAGTGGGCTTGAGTTATAGATGGAGTATGAACATCCTATATAGTGTAAGTCCCTCTTTTTTGAGGTTTTTGTTTCCCTACACTGAATTTCATTTTCCCAATGTGTCATTATTTTGGAGGGGAAAGCTGGGGTTAGGCGGACCCGACCAGATTTCATTTTAATTTTAAAAATGCACGTGTTCCACACCCAGCCAATATCCTCTCGGATTTTTTTTTTAAGTCGTCGCAAAGACACTGGAAACATAATGACCCCATTTCGAGAACTACAGTAGCAACCAAAAATCAGCAGCTCTATTTGCTTCTCTTAAGGTGTGACAAAAACTCTGCTTTCAAATTTACATTTCATCACCTCAATCTCTCTCTCTCTCTTAGCTCAATCCGATCATCCCATTGGCCATGTAACCACCGACCGCGTGTATGACGTGGTTCCACGAAATTAGATGAATCCAAAATCACCATCAACTTCTTAATTTCCTGCATGTGAAAATTGTATTTCTTTTTTTCTTTTATAAATCAAATTAAGTGGCAAACTTTATTATAATAATGCCTCTCCAGTCCTAAGAAATACCTCTCCAAATCCAGAACCTATAGTTTGTGTTTAGGTCACTTGGACCTGACCCATGGAGAGTGTATGTGTGTGTAAAAGTTTCAAATTTATGGGAAAATGAGGATAGCAGGTTGGGCTGCCTTGTTCTTACTTATTTTAATGGATGGAAGTGGATTACAGTAATAACTCTCACATCCAATACCTTCATTGGAGGGGCAGTAGTATCAACATTTAGAGGTTATTAAATTTGGCAGTCGAGGAGATAACAAGGCATTTTGCCTATTTTAGTAAATGGAAATGGAAAGAAAATTCCTTTTACATAATAAATTAGGGGTGATGCTACGAGTACATCAACATTTTCTTACTGCACACCAAATTTAAAATTTACTAATTATACACCATTAAATGTAGCATACTCTACGAGACACCAAAAAGCAAAAACAAAATATTTATAAATTTCTAGCCATACAACAAACTTCTTTTTCCTCGGTCTCGAGCCAAAGGATCCTATGACTTTGCCCCGGCAACTCAAAACAATCTTTAGAACTGATACGGAAAGCTCTCCCGATTCATCCTTGAAATTGCTTAGTAGATGATTGAGCTCCATATCCCTAAATCCAAAAACCCTCTCTTCTGTTTACTCAAGTTCCTATTAGTCATGCCCCTCAAGATTGTATCCAAAACCTTCTGAAAAACCAAGTTCATTCCCTAAAAAACCATGTTTATTCCGTAATCCATTGTCTCACAAATTAGGTCTTTGATTGAAGATCAAATCTTAAATAAACAATCGGTGCAGCAAACACTACAAGAAATCTACCGGATAGAAACAAAATTATAGCCATGGAAATATTTCCGTGTCTAATATTTCGTATCTAATGTTGATTATAGCTTTGATGATTAATACATTTATTAGAGACGGAATATTTTCCGTCTCTAATAGTATTAGAACGGATAATGATTTTAGTGACGGAAATATTTCCGTGTCTATTCTTAATGATCATTAGACACGGAAATATTTCCCTGTAATACTGTTTATGTTATTTTCCTATTCCCTAACCCGTGAAACTCCATATTTTTCTCCCCTTTTCCTATTCTCTTCTCTACCGCGCCTCTCTCTCTCTCTCTCTCATTCCTTCTCCTTCCAGCTCCGACGACACCTGTCGACTAGTGCCGATCACCGCCAATCTCTGATCACCGTCGCTTGCCAAGCTCCGACCCCCACTGGAAGTTCATGTCGTACCAAGTTCTCTATATTATTAATATCAAATCAAATGCCCTAATTTTTTCTTCTCTCTTCATTTCTTATCCATGAGACCCTTCTATTATATATATATATATTTATAGAGAGAGAGAGAGAGAGAGAGAATGATTGGGGTTGGGGCATACAATGGATGGGAAAATGTTTCTTTAAACCTCTGTTGGATGCTTTAAACCTCTGTGAGCCCACCCTCTTTAAACCTCTAAGCAATTGGGTTAAGTCTGTGAGCCCGCCGCCCTCTTTAAACCTCTATCAAAATTATTTAACTCAAAATTGCTCTCACATGTCACTCTTTCTCTCTACCCTATTGGATGCTTTAATTTAGTTACAACAAATATGAGCCAATAATTCTTATAATAACCAACTAAAACAAAACTATACTTGCCTTATACGTGCAATGCCCCCACTAAGTATACAGAAATACATCACTTATTGGGAGTATCTATAGACCAACCCATATCTTTTATATCTATGGTACTTGTTTTCAAATGCATATTCTCTCTCAAATAATTGTTTATTTATATGTTTTACAATACAAGATATAGAAATAACAACTTTTTTTCTCTCTCTCAAAAACAAGATTTTATCAATTACAGTACTCTAAATCAAGAACTAAGATTAAAAAAAAAAAAAAACTCTTATTTTCTAAATCTTACATAATTAGCTTTTATTAGATCATATGAGAGTTACTAAACACCTCTAAGTATATCGGTTAGGAGAGAATTATATTTTCTTTTCGGTACCGGATTATTATGGTAAGATCTTTTCTTACTTTACAAGGTAATAAAGCTCGATAAGGGAACGTGTCTAAGCAATCATTTAATTAGGGTGATATTAGGCTCACCCCAATATTTGATTACTACACAACTTACATATTTACACTATAAAGTATATAATATTTTTCTGGTCTTCAATGTTTTATATTCCTAAACCTGCTTGGCTTCTCCCATCTCAATGTCAATCTTCTATAGATACTCAAACCATTAATGCCACCGCTGCCCGCTAGTATCCCACCGCTCTCATCACTAATTGGCAGGATTATTTTCCATTTGAAGAGAAAAAATTAAACACAAAATAAATATGGTGCTCTCTCTCTCTCCTAATTAGCTTTCAAACTGAATTGTTACTCCTAATTAGCTTTCAAACTTAATTATTACAAAATTTAACTTAAATGGTCTTCCATCTAGAGTAGTAAGAATTCCTGAATCCAAGAATTAAGAAAGAAAAATTCTTCATTACGCATAATAGAATAACCATTTAGAATAGCAAAATGGATTATATTTGTCGAGAAGTGCAAAATTTTATGGATGAACCTTACTGTGCATCTTGACCAATTGGATCATATCTATATTCCTATATCAAGCTTATGTATACATCTACAAGTATTCCTTTAATTATCACTGCATCCAACAAGAATAGTTCTTCTAATTTTATATATTTTTCTAAAATGCGCTTCTCTTGAATATCATTCAAAAAAAATTTGGCTTGCCTAGTATTCCAGTAATTAATAACCCAAGATTCCAAACTTTTATTAAATGAGAGAGATTTATCGGAGTAAAAATACTATCGATGCAACATATGAGAGATGAGTAAATGCTTTCCTTTTTCCCTTTCTAATTACTAAAATGTTAATAAATCCATCTCATTCCTGTCTAATATTATTTCTATAAAGCATGAGTTCTATAAGAATGTATTGAACTTATGGACCTATTCTCCCACAACTCCCCCCCCCCCAAAAAAAGAAAAATCAAACAAAATGTATATGACTTGACTGGCATTACTTGCTATAGCGTGACGCATAAGGCAAGCTAGTCGGGAATTCTTGGCTTGAGATGACAAAAAGAATAGCTGGTGAAGATAAGTACATTAATGTCTATTTTTAAGTGTAAATTGGGTGTAGTCATTAAATATTGGAGTGCACGTAGCGCCACCCTTTATTTATAGTAGGGATACTCTTTCTTTTTTTTTTTAAATCAGCACAAATAAGGTTAGGCCCCAACCCCAGTTAGTTGTGTTAGTATCTGTTCATGGGTTAGTGAGTTAGAGAACTTAGCATTTAAAGATGGCCCAAACAGTGGGCATATCAATTGTCACACCACAACTTATAAGAATTGATCCATACTACCCACTTTGGAGATACACACTGTCACTGACACAAGCAAGTAGGGATAATATGTGTAGTGTTTTTCTTTCTGTTTTTTAGTACTCTACTCTCTGGTTAGTTGTGTTGGTATATATTGTTAGACACTTAGCATTGCAAGTTGGCTTACGAGAGGGTGTAACGACCCCAAAATCCTACAAGGCTAAAATTGGACTTTGGAATCGTCACATTACTTAAACATGCTTAAAAATTCATGCATATAAAGTATACTACACAAGTCTCAAAAAAATGAGAGTAATAAAATTTCGATATATAAACTCAACTATCTTGCTCAAGTCTATAGCCAACATATACAACCCACTATAATTAAAATAGTTTGATACACAACTATAAATAAATCTAATAAGCAACATCTTCTAAGAGTTTATTACAAATCTCTTAACCAAAACTAAACATAAACTAATAGAGTAACTATCAAAACCCCTGACTCCCTCCTCAGGAAGCTCTACTTCTCCTTCCTCGTAAGCCTCTTTAATCCACGGCTTCGTCATGTGCTCCTACTCTAAACCTGCCAAGACAAAAGTCTACCTGAGTACAAAAGTATTCGGTGTATATAAAATCCAACTAACAACATAATATACCTGCACTTAGTTAGAACCATATCCAATAGTATAATAATATAATCAGAGTGCGGAAGAACATGTGCTGATATATATCATATCATCACCTTGACTCGTGTACTTGTGAGAACCTTAGACTTAGAAGACAACATACTTATGAGATGCTTATGCTTATAAGACCACGTGCTTGTGAGATGCTTATGCTTATGCACTTTTTCAGATCATACACTTAAGTGACATGCCGCTCTTGGAGGATACGGACCATACTCATGCAATTACTTAACTGACATGCCACTCTTGGAGGATACGGACCAAGCCCATGTCATGTTTATTCAAAACATCAGGCGTATGCAATGCTTATGCTTATGAGTCTTGAGCAGTTTATTCAGAACATGCACTTATTCAGATCCCTCATTGGGCTTATTCAGAACATCAGGCGTATGCAATGCTTATGCTTGTGGTCCACATGTGTGACTTGTGAGACTCTTATCTTATCATACACGTCCATCTGTGCTTAAGTGTCGAAATTAACATTCGAGTTGGTAATTGCTTAGATTCTGATCTCCCACCATGGAAACTCCACTATACTGTCCCATACCAAATAGTTAAAGAATTCCCGGTTTGAGAGATTTTCCTCTAAGTTCTTATCTTCCCAACTATCAATTTCCATGTAAGTAATTAGGCATACTTAACAAACAATCACATATACATATCTTATCATGATTCTTAGTATAATTCATAATCAATTTCCTCCCATTCCATAGTAATATATTAGTATTTATCCTCTCAAGAATTTTCACAAACACCTTTGGTACGTAGATTATGAATCCATTGCCCTTTCATATTTCCAACATTTCATCAAACCATAATCCATCTATACAACTCAAATACAATCCACATCCACACATTCATCTCATTCTCCATAGTATTTCCTATCCTCCATACATTTCATCTACATTATAAAACCATATTTCCATCCATAATAGCTTACTTCATACAAAATTGAGGAAAAACACATCTAATCTCTATTTCTATCCTATTAACATTTACAAAATATTATAATAGGGTTGATTTGGATAGTATATCGACCTTAGGGATCCTTCCCTTGGATCCAAATCTCTCCCAAGAAGCTTTACGGAAACTTTGAGGAAGATCTCCAAGCTCTCCTTGCAATCTCCTAGTAATCTCCTTCTTCTCCAAGCAATTTCTCCCTCAAAACCCTAGGTTTCCATTTTTTCCTTTGCTAAATTAGGTTAGAAATAGTTTTAAACCCTAAAAATATCGAAATAGAACCCCTATTTATAACCCCAAAGGTTAAAAACCCAAAAAAAATGCATTTTTTAACAAAATATGGGCGCGCATGCGATCGATTGCACCTTTGGTGAGATCTATCGCACTTAGTCCCGAAAGGTAATAAAAAAAACTCACTTGAATGCAATCAATCGTAGAAATTTGCGATAAATCGCACTATTTTGCGATCGATCGTACCTTATTTGTGATAGATCGCACTCCTCCTTTCCGGATTCCGATTGATTTTACCTCGTTTTTGTATTTTGATCATAATTTTTGACTCGCATATCAGATTTTGACAATACAACTTGAGTCGGAAAAATCACTTTTGACTTAGTTTAAACTCAAAATTTGGAAAAACATTAAACATGAACCTCGAAGAAGGTTCCAATACCTTTCTAATGGTTCAAGAATCACTCAATTCTGATAAACAATGACAAAACTAGAGCTTCCTAAAGTTTTAGGATATGTTAAGGCATCCCTCTCTTTACAACTTTGGTTAAGCCTTGATCAACCCACACTAATTAGATATAAATACATACACATTAAGAACATCATAAATACTATTATACTTATAATACTTGCATTAAAAGTATAAAAAGATTCAGGTCTCTACATCCTCCCCCTTTTAAAAGAATTTCGTCCTCGAAATTATAAACGAACAATTGAGATGTATATATATATATTTGAAATAGTCTAACTCAGTGTGTTAATCCACTGCACAAGTCACATATATAGTACACACATCTATTGTACTCAATCATATTAAACTTGATATAATAGTCCTAAAATAACCAAAAATGTACTCTTTCTGCTAAGATATCTCATTAAGGTCATCCTATGGTAGGATGTACTTGCACCATATTATCTGATGTTTGAACAATTTATTTTGAGATGATAAATACTTTGCCTTTTGTGGTCGGACGAGGCAGTTGAGATGAACTCATAGGATGGATAGAGCTCACGGTCACTTAGTTATAAATAAGAAGTTTTTTTTTACCTATTATGCTTAAAGAATCTCATGTAATGATTATTATTATTATTATTAATATTTTTTTTCTTTTGTTTTGTAGTTCTAATCTAATTAAAGATTATGACACAAAAAAAATTTCATGGTAGACTCTATGATTATACACCTTTTTTTTTTTGGTCTAAGGTAACAATACCACAAGGCAAAGCTACATGTAATAGAAGGGAAACACACACCACTCACACACACACACACAAAGCCACATTCAAACCACTAAGCCCATGAAGAATCAACTCACAAGAATTATACACCTTACTCTTGATTTATTATATCATATATAATATAGAGAGCTTGATATATAAGTAGTCATAATTTATTATGAAGAATATTAATTAACTAAATTCATAATTTAATTAAATACATTAAGGGGATATTGTTCTTTAAGGGTAGGGTCTACTAGGTTAATTTTAGAATCTCAGTGTACTTATGAGACATTTCATTATGGTTATTGAATTCTATCAATACTCGATCTTAGAATTTTATAAATTATAATTTAATTTAGTAGTCGTTCAAATGAATTATATTCAGGAATCTTTATTTTAGAAGATTTCTAGGTGAATTTATAATAGGCCAATTGACCAGTGGGTCTCCCGCCCTGATGCTTTTAAGATTTGCATGATGCATATGAGATGTATGATGCTTATGATATGTACATGATGCTTATGTTATGCATGAAGTGTATGCTATATATGATGTTAATGAGATGTATGACGCTTATGATATGTACATGATGCTTATGTTATATATGAAGTGTATGCTATTTATGATGCTTATGAGATGTATGATGCTTATGATGTGTACATGATGCTTATGTTATGCATGAAGTGTATGCTATGTATAATACTTATAAGATGTATATAATATTTTTATTTTATTTTATTTTATTTTTTTTGAGACCTAAACTATTCTTAGAGTTTATAATATATTCATCACTTTGGACTGAACACTGGGTCTAGAACGTGCTGTAGAATTAACGTTCATCAGTATCTAGAACTTTTGGACTGAGCACTGAGTCTAAAACGTGCTGCAGATAACGCGTATTTGTATCTAGAAACGTGCATAAACATCCATGAGTTTGTCCAAAATTATGTATATATTTATTTACTTATTATCATTATTATCCTTTTATTTATTTATTATTATTATTATTATTATTATTATTTTGGTCATGGGTGCTTTATTTGTAAGTCTTAATCGTTTTTTGATCCTCATTACTTGATTCTCAAGCAACAAAACATAAGAATAAATTTGGATTATAAATTTATTAGATTTAGATTTAAAAAAATAAATCTAAATTAACTTGAAAGCTAAATTAAATAGGAAAATTAAATGTCAAACTTTTCATTCTCTATCTATCAAACTCTAGCTTTTTAGTATTTAGGAGATAAACTTATGAATTTAGGATTTTAACTGAATATTTATAGGTTACCTGAGCTTTCATGTTTTCACGCAATGAATCACGTGTCTGCCCTTGTTTTGTAAAAGTTGATCGGATTTTTCTGTTTTTATTTTTGTTTTTGTCATTCTTATCTGATTTTAGTGTTCTTATCTTTTGCATACCAGTGATATATTAATTAACGTAGTTTTTTTTTAACTAAAGAATGTGTCAAAATTTTGTGTCGGTTGGACATGCTTTAGGTACTCATTGATCAGTAAGGTGAATAAGATATATGTACCTAACTACGTATTGTAATCAGTTGTACAATCATATATCATATAACATGTCATGTTTCACGTATGATAATATAGTAGTATATTAACAGTCATCATAGATTCCATATTCAAAATGATAATATTAGATAATAGCAACCTTGGTTGTTGTGCCTCATGACGAAAGTCTTGAAAACAAATAAGAAATCATAAGTCTAATTGGAAAATTAATTTAACTTAGGCTTAAAATGAATCTAAAACCAAAGTCTTAAAGAATTTAAATCTTATTCGCTCAGGATTTTCCTTCTAATATAATTAACCTTAAGGAACCCAATGCATTAACTTTATCGTCATCCTATCCGGATTTAAGAATAATCTATGTCTCTCTTAGATACTAGTCATATGAACATATACCTATCACTGTATCATTCAAAACTCATAATAGCATATAATTAGTAACACATAATAACATACAATAACTATTTTATTAGCATACAATTTCATAATAAACCTAAGTCCTAGTGAACCTAATGACATCACATCCGTCATGGTATCAATTCGGATTTAAGACTAATTCATTTGTATATCTTGGTAAATCTCCTTAATCCTCATGATCAAGTCTTAAGAGCAATAACATAACCTGAGTATAACTTAAAAATCAAACTCATAACAATTCCATAAGCATAAATTACCTATATAAGCGTATCGTATACATCCAGTACACACATCATAGTATATATATCGAAACCTAAGTCCTTAGTTCTACAATGACTCTAAATCTACTAGACTCGTAAGATGAAAGAGAATCCTATAGTCTCATTTGGAGGATAATCCCTACAGAAACCTAATAACACAATGCATAACAAATGACCTACAAATCCCTTGTCAACCAACACCTATGCTAGACTTTAGCCTAAGTATCATCACAATTCATTAGTCTAACTGGTAAACCACAATTATGTTGGCATTCTATGCTTGATGAATTGGTTTCCAATAATTCATAACATATAGTATGCACATAACACCTAGCGTATGGTAACACCCAACAATACAGTACATATAGGATACACACAATAAGGATCTATAAATAACTTAGCGAAGCTAGAAATCAAGTTGGTTGAAGTATCAACCGGTTTGAGACGAAAACTATTAAGTAATCTATACATGGAATACGACTCTTTTCTTAAACCTAATGCCTTGTTTCCATCACGGTATCAAATACTAAATGACCCTAAAGAAATCTAATACCTAGGCTTTGATACCACCTCTGTAACGATCCCAAAATCCTAAAAGGCTAAAATAAGACTTTGGAATCATCACATTACTTAAACCTGCTTAAAAATCCATGCATACAAAGCATACTACACGAGTCTCAAAAAAATGAGAGTAATAAAATTTTGATCTATAAACTCAATTATCTTGCTCAAGTCTATAGCCAACATATACAACCCAATATAAATAAAATAGTCTGATAACAACTATAAATAAATCTAATAAGCAACATCTTCTAAGAGTCCATTACAAATCTCTTAACCAAAACTAAGCATAAACTAATAGGGTAACTATCAAAACCCCTGACTCCCTCATCGGGAAGCTCACCTTCTCCTCCTTCCTCATAAGCCTCTTCAATCCACGACTCTGCAGTATGCTCTTGCTCTAAACCTGCCAAGACAAAAGTCTTGCTGAGTATGAAAGTACTCGGTGTATATAAAATCCAACCAATAACATAGTATACCCGCACTTAGCTAGAACTATATCCAATAGTATAATAACATAATCAGAGTGCGGAAGAACATGTGTTCATATACATCATATCATCACCTTAACTCGTGTACTTGTGAGAACCTTAGACTTAGAAGACAACATACTTATGAGATGCTTATGCTTATGAGACCACGTGCTTGTGAGATGCTTATGTTTATGTACTTATTCAGATCATACACTTAAGTGACATGCCACTCTTAGAGGATATGGACCATGCTCATACAATTACTTAACTAACATGCCACTCTTGGAGGATACGGATCATGCCCATGCCATGCTTATTCAGAACATTAGGCGTATGCAATGCTTATGCTTATGAGTCTTGAGCAGCTTATTCAGAACATGCACTTATTCAGATCCCTCATTGGGCTTATTCAGAACATCAGGCGTATGCAATACTTATGCTTGTGGTCCACATGTGTGACTTGTAAGACTCTTATCTTAACATACATGTGCATCTGTGCTTAAGTGTCAAAATTAACATTCGAGTTGGTAATTGCTTAGATTCCAATCTCCCATCATGGAAACTCCACTATATTATCCTATAGCAAATAGTTAGAGAATTCCTGGTTTGAGAGATTTTCCTCTAAGTCCTTACCTTCCCGAGTATCAATTTCCGTGCAAGTAATTACGCATACTTGAAAAAAATCACATATACATATCTTATCATGATTCTTAGTATAATTCATAATCAATTTCCTACCATTCCATAGAAATATATTAGTATTTATCCTCTCAAGCATTTTTACAAACACCTTTAGTACATAGATTATGAATCCATTGCCCTTTCATATTTTCAACATTTCATCAAACCATAATCCATCCATACAACTCAAATACAATTCACATCCACACATTCATCCCATCCTCCATAGTATTTCCCATCCTCCATACATTTCATCCACATTATTAAATCATATTTCCATCCATAATAGCTTACTTCATACAAAATTGGGGAAAAACACATCTAATCTTTATTTCTATCATATTAACATTCACAAAACATTATAATAGGATTGATTTGGATAATATATCGACCTTATGGATCCTTCCCTTGGATCCAAATCGCTCCCAATAAGCTTTGAGGAAGATCTCCAAGCTCTCCTTGCATTCTCCTTCTCCAAGCAATTTCTCCCTCAAACCCCTGGGTTTCCACTTTTCCTTTGCTAAATTAGGTTATAAATAATTTAGAACCCTAAAAATCTTGAAATAGAACCCCTATTTATAGCCCCAAGGGTTAAAAACCCAAAAAAATGCATTTTTTAACAAAATCTGGGCGCGCTTGTGATCAATCGTACCTTTGTTTTGATCTATCGCACTTAGACCTGAAAGGTAATAAAAAAAAAAACACACCTGAATGTGATCGATTACAGAAATTTATGATAGATCGCACTATTTTACGATCGATCGCACCTTATTTGTGATAGATCGCACTCGTCCTTTCCGGATTCTGGCTGATTTTATCTTGCTTTGGTATTTTGATCATAACTTTGACTTGCTTATTGGATTTTAACAATTCACTTGCATTGGACTCATATTTTGAAGGGGAACAATTTTGTCTCTAATAGAAAAATCATAATTTTGAGTTTTTAAAGGTCTAAATTGACTCCAAAGCAGACTGATCTGCAATTTCATCAAATAAAATATCGAAAAACCCACTTTTGACTTAGCTTAGACTCAAAATCTGGAAAAACATTAAACACGAACCTCGAATAGGGTTCCAATACATTTCTAATGGTTTAAGAATCACTCGATTCCGATAAACAATGACAAAACTAGTGCTTCCTATAGTTTTAGGGTATGTTAAGGCATCCCTCTATTTACAACTTTGGTTAAGCCTTGATCGCCCCACATTAATTAGATATAAATACATATGCATTAAAAACATCACAAATACTATTATACTCATAATACTTGCATTAAAAGTATAAAAATATTCATGTCTCTACAGAGGGTATCTCAACCGCCACACCTAATGAGAGTGAAACCCAGATCACTCTAATAGAGAATACGCACTACCATTGTCACTACAATAGAGAAAACTTCAACTTCTATGTTTATGTACAACTACTACCACCACGTTAGGGTTGGTTGTGTTCTTGTTTGCCTCAAGTGTATTGAACATGCTATGTTGGTTTTTATGTGTGCTAAATATTATGTCTATTGCCTAATATCGATGATTAGATACGGAAAAGGGTATGAATGTCAGTTGTTTTAGATTATTGACAGGATTTTTGTTCATTCCTAATTTTACAGTTATGATTATTCAACTGTAAGTTCCGTAATGACTTACATCCCTCAAGATCATTGTGAATGTGCATACATTGAAACTTAAATCTCCCGTTCAAGAATGATTGTCGGATAAGTGTCCCTCTTAACTTCACTATGGACGGATTCGTTGTAGGTTACGATGTATAGTTCCTACGTGGACTATTGCATTCATTCTAACAACTGATCCATCCTGTATGTCAAGAAGAGTATTTTTCGTCAAATGATTCTTGAATTGTCTGTGTGAACAGTTTGGGAATGCATAATCCCGAAGCATATGTCAGTCGCCCGAAGCACACTCAATTTTGGGAATATTTTTGGTAGTCATCCATATTGTTCTCTAGGTACATATTTGGACAAGTAATGCATTCGCCTCTTGTTTGAATTGTGTACTTGGAAAGCCATAGGGAGATGCTGCCGAAATTTCCTAAAAATTGACAGCGGACGTGCGGTACTGATTCTTGGGGATTATGTATTCCTGAATGGGATAGAAACACCCCACCTAATAAGTATTCAATAACCATGGTGCATGCATGTATTATCCTAATTATTTCGGTGTCATTTCTGTATCATTCACTAATGACAGGTATATATTGTCTTTTGTTGTTAGTGATTGCGAGAGCTGATAAAGTGACCATGGATAAAAGTTGGGTTTCTGCACATAGATGGAGTGACATATATAAAACGGATGTGAACAATTTCTTAGATTTTGCATTTAGTTAGTCACCACAGCCTAGTAGTACTATCAAGTGTCCGTGTAAAAAATGTAGTAATCGATATTATTGGATACGACACAATGTGTACGAACACTTGATTTGCGATGGATTCAATAAGCATTATGCCACAACTACTTGGATTTTCCACAGGGAAAGACCACATCCTAGATCTCGAAATACCCAAGTTGTGAGGGACGTGGATAACCCTGTAATAGATGATATGTAAGAGATGTTGCACACAACGTTCGGACCCAATCGTGCAAACTAAGGGATAGTTGATGAGGGACCGAGTGAAACAAGAGAGAGTCTTAACGTAGAAGCCACAAAATTCTAAAGGTTAGTAGAAGATGCCGAGCAAGATTTGTATCCCGGATGTAAAAAATTCAGTAAACTATCTTTTATCATCCGGTTATATAACATTAAGTGTCTGAATGGATAGAGCGACAAATCATTCACGATGTTACTTGAATTACTAAAGAGGCACTTCCCAAGGGTGAGACTTTGCCTGCATCCTTTTACCGAACTAAAAAAATAATCGGAGAATTAGGTCTTGGTTACAATAAGATTGATGCATGCCCAAATGATTGCATGTTATACTAGAAGGAACATGTCAATGATATTACATGTTCCGTTTGTAAAATTTCACGGTGGAAGGTTGCGGACTCCTGTACAACACCGTCATCCAGGAAGCAAGGCAGAATTCCAGTAAAAGTTTACATCATTTTCCTTTAAAGTCTAGACTTCAAAGACTTTACATGTCAGACAAGATAGCTGGTTCCATGATTTGGCATGCAGAGGGTCACACCTGAGATGGTGTTCTAAGGCATCCAGCTGACTCCGAAACCTGGCGATATCTTGACGAATGATACCATGAATTTTCTGCCGAACCTCGCAATGTCAGACTTGGGTTAGCAAGCGATGGTTTCAATCCATTTGGTATCCTTAGCATCGCACACAGTACTTGGCCTGTTGTTTTGACTCCATATAATTTGCCGCCTTGGATGTGTATAAAGCAACCTTTTTTGATGATGTCATTACTTATTCCCGGTCTTTGTGCTCTTGGTAATGACATTGATGTATACTTACAACCACTTGTAGATAAGTTATTAGATTTGTGGACTGATGGACTAAACACGTATGATGCATCAAGTGGTCAAAATTTTCAGATGAGAGCAGCGTTATTGTAGAACATCAATGACTTCCCTGTATATGCGAACTTGTTCGGATGGAGTACAAATGGGCGATACGCTTGTCTGCATTACAACCAGGGCATATGTTTTCAGTACTTGAAACATGGTCGTAAGTTTTGTTATATGGGTCATAAACGATTCTTGGGGTTTGGTCATAGATTCCGCGAGGACAAAGTGTCATTTAATAGACAGGCCGAAACAAGACCTACTCCTGTTGCACACACAAGGACCGAATTGTTGGGGCAAATGTGTGGTCTGAACGTCCAATTTGGGAAGCATAGGACAAACACTTCGAGAGGAAAAAGAATGCGCGACAGTAATGTTGAGAATATTGGATGGAAGAAGGTAAGTATTTTCTTCAAATTACCTTACTGGGAGCATCTACTAATAAGGCACAATTTGGATGTAATGCATATTGAAAAAAAATATTTGTGATAGTATCACAGGGACGTTATTGAATATTGATGAAAAAAAAAAAACACTTGCAAAGCACGTCTTGACCTTAAGGAAATGGGTATTTGAACTGCACTTCATCCACATGCGGTAGGAGAGAAAACATATTTGTTTGTTGTATGCTTTACCATGTCGGTCGATGAGAGAAGTATTTTCTGTAACGTACTAGCAACGGTGAAAACTCCTGATGGATATGCGGCCAATATTTTAAGATGTGTGAACCTGAAAGAGCGCAACATATCAGGGTTGAAAAGCCATGACTACCATATCTTAATGCAACAGCTACTCTCATTGGGGTTGCGAAAATCACTGCCAAGGAATGTAAGTAGACCGTTGATTGAGTTAAGTAGATTTTTCAAAGGGTTATGCTCTAAGGTTGACACCGTCGAAGAATTCACAGAACTTGAGGCTGGATGTGCAATTACACTTTGCAACCTTGAGAGGATTTTCCCACCTGTATTCTTTGACATCATGGTACATCTAGCCATCCATTTGGCAGGCGAGGCCAGGGTTGCAGGTCCAGTATAGTACCAATGGATGTACCCGATCAATCGGTAAGTGTTACGCATTGAGTTCGTATTAAAACTGCAATATGTTATTACAACAAGACTATTTTGTTATACGACATTCACATTTTATTCTTTCTATAACAGATACCTTCATTCATTGAAATTATATGTACGTAACAGAAGTAAACCAGAAAGTTCTATAGCAAAGGGATATCTTGTTGAAGAGTGTCACTTTTTGCGCAAGATATGTGCACGATGCTGAAACAAAGTCCAACCGTGTAGCTTGCAACTATGATGCAGATGGGGTTGGGACATACCATAGACTTTTAATTTTTTCTACACCTGGTTGTGCTATAGGAAAGGCGGTGACGACATATTTATCTGTTGATGTATCAACGTAGATACACCGTTATATCCTGTTCAATTGTCCTGAAGTGGCACCATTTATTGGGTAAGGCGACTCCACTTGAATTTATATTTATCGAAAGCATCTACATGTGGTATTTACTAATTAACCACGATGATTGAAATGCAGGGCACACTTGGAAAAAAGTAATGGCTGAAAATCATCATAGGCGGCCAATTGATGGCATCCACAATAGAGAATTTCCAAATTGGTTTGCGCCAAATGTTAGTAATATATGGGAACTATGTTTCAACTGGCAACAAATTTATTATTTTGACTATTTACTAACGTGAATTACTAAACACTAATAGGTTCATATGTTGATTGGTGGAAGTCCAGAGCATCTATGTAATGATCTGAAATGGTTGGCTCATGGCTCATCGAAGATTGCATGCTACTTTCAACGGTTTGTCATCAATGGCTTTCGATTTCGAACAAAATCTGTTGATAGTACCAAGAAGACTCAAAATAGCGGCGTGGTCCTGACCGCAGAGACACCGCGAGCAGGCGATGTAACATACTATGAGATTTTGCAAGAAATAGTTCAAGTGGACTATTACGAAGGAAGAAAGATTGTGTTATTTAAGTGTGATTGGGTAGATGTTATGTCTCAAGGTAGGGGCATCAAGGAAGATGATTTCCAATTGACACTTGTAAATTTGACATAGATGCTAAAAACCGATGAACCTTTTGTACTTGCCTCACAAGCAATGCAAGTCTTTTATGTCAAAGACCCACTGGAAAAAGACAGACACGTCATTATTCAGTTCAAACCAAGGGAATACTTCAACATACGAGCGGGAGTTCATCCAAATTTGGTCTAGGCATTGCCTGAAATCATGTAACCGAATGTTATACTATTGGACGACACTGGACTAGATGTTGAAAATATTAGTTATATCAGGGCAGATATCCCTGGAACAACAATTGATGTACCTCTAACCAACACCGAGGCGGAGTCTTTACATGATCGCTCAGGCGATTCTAAAGACAATGATGATGAACTCTCTGTATAGACACTTGATGTAATAATATTTTTGTCGAGAAATATAATGTTCGTTTTCTATATTGGAACTCATTATTTATCTTTGTTATAACACGACGTATATTATGCCTAACAATGTTCGTGAATCATTTTTGTTATTGTTATAAAAAGACTTCATGGATGACTAAATAAGACTACTAAATGCTCTACAATTCTTGGCTTGTAAACCCTTCTTCAGACTATACTAATAATGGTGAACTACAGCCGCTGGATAGGTCAGATTCACCTCCTTTGACACGCAATATAGATGACTAACCTTTGAAGTATGCATAACCTTATCATATGTCGTGTTTTATGTAGCATGATATTATTTCTCTCTTAATAGAGTGGTCCAGAAATTTCTCACAACTTCATGGAAATAACTTACAACTTAACAAATTCATTATCTGACTACATGGAAAACTGCGTGATGTTGCAACTATCTTACTTGTGACCGGAGACAACTTAAAACTTCACTTAAATTGCATGAATTTTTACACTTTGAATGTTTCCTGAAATGTTACTAATATTGTATCTTTCTATATTGCACTGTAATAGCAGGATGTAGACCTTTGTTAGACGCTCACATAGGGCAGGCGAGGCCTCATCTTCTTCCGGGGTTGGTACATCCCAACCCCAGCTTATCGACCCCCCGCAGGATCCAGTTCAGCCAGGGGAACATGAGATGGAGCATGCAAGGGCATTCATCCAGTAGGACGTAGCAGGGCCTACAACAGGTACATATTTCATTTAATTACAATTTATTTACCACTATTGCATTAATTTTCATCATTATTATGAATGATTACAATATTACATTTCTTACACAACACCCCGCAGACGTGGCAGGGGTGCTAATAGGATGCCAACCCCCCCCCCCCCCCCCCCCCCCACCAGGGGAAGGCATGACCGTTGTGCAAGTTAACTCCTTGGGGCAGCCCTATAGGGAGATGGGGACGAAGCTTACCACATCGATAGGGGTCCTGGTGAAGGACGGGGATATCATCCCAATAGGGATATATACGGACTTGAGGTATGTCGCCTGGGAGAGGAAGCAAAGGCTGCTAGACATCATTGAGGTAAGAACAATGTGTGTTTTCCCTTGTGTTATTTCTTTCCTTATTTTCACGTTCAATGTATTGACTCTAATATTGTGGTTGCCTTTATTATTTTGCAAACTACTTATTACATCCCCGGCGAGCGGAGGAGGGCTTGGGTCGTGCAAAAGGCCAGTGGAAAGGATGGAAGAAGCAATTATACAATCAATATTATTCATCGGAATGCCCACTATAGGCGCAGTATGCTCATATGTCTAATAGGGTACAGTCAGACCAGTGGAGGGCACTTATGGACCACTAGAGGATAGAAGATGACATAGTATGCACACACTTTCAACATTAATCTTCTATCATCAATACACTCAACATACTAACTGAATGATGTCATGTAAATATTAGGCTACCAGGGAGAGAAATAGGCAGAATCGAGCGAATCTGATTATGTATCACACAGTTGAGACGAGGCCTTATGCCCATTACAGGGAGACAAAAATATAGCTATCATAGAATCATTTAGGTTCTAAACCTTCAATTAATGCTTTCAATATTAATTTCGTTACGAAGTTATTAATACCCCCTCAACTTGTTCATGAAGCATGCAAACCATCCGGAGGGGCTTGAGCCGGATCGGCTACATATGTTTGGGGTGTTTCATACCCGACGGGGTGAGACTTTCGTCAATCAGACATCGGAGTAGTTGCACATATGTTTATTGTTGTATTCATTCATTATTATTAATATAGGTGCATGCAATTTATGTTTTTATTGTTAGGTTTGAGTATCGTAATTCACGATATATCTATGACTGCAGACGCAGATGATTGAGCGATTGAGTCAGCATCCTGAGGGCACCGAGAGTAGCACAGCCCGAAATGAGGTATTCATCCAGGTGATGGGTCCAGACGGACACAGGCGTGTCCGCAATTATGGACTGGGAGTTACACCCTCACAGTTCCATGCTCCAGATGTAGATCACTAGAGGCGGAGGGCACACGATGTAGAGGCGGTGCAGCGGGATACAGAGGCAGCGCGACGGGTAGCCAAGGCAGAGTGAAGGGAGGTAGAGGCAGTGCAACTAGAGGCTGAGGCTGAGCGACGAGAGGTAGAGGCAACGCGAGTGGCAGTGGAGGAAGCGCATAGGGCGACTATGTCCAGGTTGGAGGGCGAGATGGCTACGCACCGGCAGTACTTTATGGAGATTGCACGATGTTTCCAGACTGGCGCATTCTCATCCTTCTCCAGTGGACTATCCCAGTTTAGAGCACTCCAGTCCCACCCCGGGGGACCACCCCAGTTTCACACTGGGGAACCATCCCAGCTCTACCTCGAGGTACCACCCCAGTTCCGCCCATCGTCCGGTGATGATGACGATGCCACACAAGCCCTTGAGTTCCCCCTTGATTAGAGATTCTTCGTCCGGTGATGGTTGGTATGTGAAGAGTTACACAGACTTCATTTTTCATGTTTATGTTTATATTTTTGCTCCTTTGAAATTTTAGACTGATGAATTGGCTCATTTGATTTTTATATGTTCATGTATTTGCTTTTGATGAATTGTGTAATTATATTTTACTATGTGCATGCATTTGTATTATATTATCTCCAAAAAGAATGGTCTATGGGCATGCTTTTTTGATTTTAACCTTTGGTTGAGACAGGTGATTTACATCTGGATTTTCACATTCCGATCAGGTACACCAAATTTTATTATTGGCTGAAGATTGGTGTTGTGTGTCATGTGAGAGAAGTGTTCATTGAGGTTGATGGACTAGAGTTCCACTATTTATGTCCAGGTTATTAATATTCAAGTTCATGTTTTGTTGCAGACTACTTAAACGAGGTGATTGCTTGGCGGAACTAAAGTGAGGAACCATTTTTCTTCAGGTAAACCTTCAACTTAGATTCATTTGCTGTGTAAATATATTTTAAACCTGAGCCTATATCTATCTAAGGGTTTTGGTA
This sequence comes from Tetracentron sinense, assembly GCA_015143295.1. NCBI lineage: Eukaryota > Viridiplantae > Streptophyta > Magnoliopsida > Trochodendrales > Trochodendraceae > Tetracentron > Tetracentron sinense. The sequence continues at coordinate 3,887,855 of CM026553.1, read as the reverse complement.
TTTGAAAGATGATTATTGACAACAAAGTTTGATGCTTATGGGGCTAGAGTTATGCTTGTATGACATTCCTTTGTTTTAACAATTGGTTTTTTTTTTCTTTTTTCTGATTGCAATTATTAAAAAAAGTGCAGCTTGAGTATAATTTTATTATTTAACAGTACCATACTAATTTTCACTTTCATGTTATGCCCAATTGATCTTCCAAATCGACAATTCTAATACTTCATCCACGGTCTTGTTAAATGTAAAAGGATGTTTCTTCCATGGTAAGAATTTTGGGATCTACTATTTTTATCACACGCAGCAGAGAATGTGTCCTATATTTGGAGAGGAAACATGAATTTAATGCTCATTATGATAGGAATGTTAGTCTCCTTGAACCAAAACCAATTATGAATATGTGTTGGTAATGTTAAAAAAATTAGTCTTTTAGACTAATATTAATTTTGAATTTTGCACACTAGAATGTGCCCCGGCATCACCCAAAGTTTTATATTTAAAACAACTTTGTTGGCATTATGAGGACTCCAATATCTGAAGATTTAAGTTGAAGTCCAACCTCAAACCACATTTTAGATGTGACTAGCCTGTACTTAGACCAAGGTGCCCCTACAATTCTTTTTCTTTTTATATGCTTTCATTTCTTAGGTGATTTAATAGGTAGGAATTCTTGTAATCTTTCTTCAAGGCTATAAGCTATTACATCATTCTTGGCAGAAGTTGAAAGCTTTAAATGAGCTCAAAATTTTTAAGTTTTCTCCATGTCCTTTGGCATTTCCAAAACTGAACGAGAATGCTTGCATCCAATGGTTGATGAAGCTATCAGTCTGCCACTTCTCCATCAGGTAATTGGTTCTTCTAGAATGTGTTCCTCAATGTTTATGGTAATGATTGTTCTGTGAAAGCTCGAAACAAGAAAGTATCAAGATTCGGGACACAAGACATTCCTAAAAGAATAAACGATATAAGATTGCCAAGCATACGAGGAAGGCTTGCAAGTGAGGAATGAGACTATTTAGACTTACAAGACAAATTTGAATTTTTTTTTTAAGTGCGTGATTGACATGGGTCTTGTTAAAATATGTAGTGCCTTTTGCATGCTTTAATGAAGAATTTGATACCTAAAGTGTTGACACTTTATCGTTGTATCTTAGAACTCGGAAGTTGAAAAATTGCTACAAAAGTTTTCCTTAGAATCTGTTTATTGTTTAACTCAAAATTTTGACAAAAACACAATATGACTTTCTAAACAATTATGCATTTCTAAACATTTCAATAATAGTTACGTCTTGCATTATTGACAACTCAAAAGCCTAAAGTATCTTTATTTCAGAATATGACTTTCGCTGCTAAAAATTAAAATATATGTTAGATTTCAACTTTCCATTTTTTCTAAGGTAACAATGAGCTGGTATATCATGAAGTTTATCCCTTCAATTAAGGGCTAGATTGCAACTTAGCTCACTGTAGGCTTATTTAGAACTAGAATCAATTTGAATTGTGAGAGTAACTCAATCTAATTTATGTTTTCATCTATATTACCTAGGTACAATTACATGGGTCAGTTTCGACACAGTCACTAGTTCTAAAGCACGATGATATCATGAAAATTGGGTATGTTGGAAAAGTTTGTTCACTGCATTGTTTTCTTTTAAGCAATATCTATTATTTTTATCCTTATAGATATTTTTATATATGATGTGGGTCCAAGAACCTTTGAAGTTTACTTTCTCTTTTCTCCTAAATTAATTTAAATAATTTTTTGGTTTAGTACTTCCATGTAATCATACTTCACTAATCATCACATGGATCTTACCAAAAGCAATTAAATGAGTTATTATGATGGTTATAATGAGTATATTACCAAAAGAAAAACCGGATACCTCCTTATTTACTGATTGCATTTTTCATATTTCTTATTTTATTGTTTATTTGACATGGTTATTTCCTCCTGTTTTGACATGAGAAGATAGTATGCAGTTCTACTGAAGAAGATATTGATCAGCTAAATGCTTAGGTAAAGATCCAATATTCCTCATATCCCATTAGTATAATTGGATAATTCACATAAATGGATGATTTGATCATCACTTGTAATTTACTTTCTTTCTGTTTAGGCTTGAAGGGAACTGGAAAGAGTTGCAGATTGAGATGGATGAATTTTCTATTGGTGTCATTCCAGTCCATGGTTGCCACGTGGTGGAGTCTGTACGAACATGGATTCATAGATAGGTAGAAAGGAATTTGGTGGAAAAGAATTTAATTGAAGATGTGATCTTGTGTATATTAAAGGGTATATATATATTTTTATTTGTTGTCATGACCTATGGGTGCATTTTATAAGTGGTGGGATGAAACTGTGTGCAAATGAAATCAGTTGAAAAATATGTTACATTTTTCAAATGTATGAAAACAGGTACATTATTCAAATGTATGAAAATAGGTGACAGGTTATGACATGGGATTCAGGGTATTGGTTGTTTAAAAAAAAAATCAGACACAGAAATATTTCTGTCTCTAATGTTAAAGGTGACGTACATCAGAGTATTAGAGATGAAAATAATTTTGTGTCAAAAACATATTAGACACGAAAATACATTATTAGACACCAAACTATTTCCATCTCTAATGTTAAAGGTGACGTACATCAGAGTATTAGAAACAGAAATAATTTTGTGTCAAAAACACATTAGATACGGAAAAATTTCCGTTGCTGACCAATTTTGACACAGAAATATTTCTGTGTCTAATACTATCTTTAGGCACGGAACAGTGTGACGTCATATATAATTTTATATTTACGAGTAATTATCATTAGACACAGAAATAATTCTGTGTCTAATAATATTATTAGAAACGGAAAATTAATTTCGTGTCTAATAGCATCAGGCACGAGAGTAACTGACACGGTTTAGGCACGATTATTATTTCCGTGTCTAATTGTATTAGACACAGAAATTTATTTTCAGATATGGAAATTTTCCGTTGCTGTCCATTAGTTTTATTGTAGTGAAAGACCTTTTCACTTATTACAAGTCCATACTATAAGCACAAAGCATTGGTTTAACATGTATCCCACCACACATAGGCATGCACATGATCTTTATGTGCACTTCTTCTATATGTTGTACACCCAAAGTAAAGAATGGGTAAGCCTGAAACTTTGCATGCACGTTCCCTTTCTTAGATAATTTTCAGCCAATCTCTACTATTGCTGCTTCGCTCTCCGTGTTATCTAAGGAGAAGAGGATCTCGTGAGAAAGCAATGTTGTGGCAATGATCTTTTCCATTCTAAGTTTCAAGTTATTTGTGGGGCGTAATGTGGGATGGTGTGGTTAAAGCTTTTGACCAGTAGTGATCTTTGGACAGAGAAACGAAGGAAGAAGAAGTGTTTGCTGCATAACAAGAAGACGCTGCTGTTGAGGAGAACACGAGCAGTAGCAATTGAAGGCATCTTCTGCAAATCTTGGAATGGAAGTTGGAGAAGAAGGTTTAGAGTTTGGGTGCGCATAGAAAAAAGGCTCTCAAAATAAAAGATATGTTTTGGTGTATGGTAAGAAATTGTTGGGGTGCTCGTAGCAGCACCCTAAATTAGAAGCTAAATCTTAAAAAAAAAAGTATTATATGAAGGGTAATTTGACAACTTTATTTTAGTGGCCCACCATGGGACATCAATATTATTTTATCTACCATTAGTTGTTAGTGTTAATAGGGTGAAAGTAGCCCTCTTGTGAGTCATCCAGGGAGTGGCCTTAGGTTTAATTGAAGATATTTTTATTTTTATTTAGAAAAAGGTAGGACTTGACTATACATACCTTCTCTATTTCCATAAAATGAAAAATTTGAAACAACATGATGCAACCAATCAACAAAAGTATCCCCCAGCTCACTATAGCAAAATAGAGCTTTGTTTGACTCATCTGAATGAGAACAAATGCACTTATATGGTGTCCAACCATGGTGGGGGAACCTCTTTGAAAGTGATCCCTTCCATTATCAAACCTTAGGTCCCAAGTTGTCCATGTGTAATAGTATCTATCTACAATTATTATTTTTTTGTTTTGTGAGTCATCACATCAATCACATCAATGAGAAAGGTGAAGTTGTGCTTCGCCTCCAAAGGAATAAGGAACTTCCGATGCATGTTTTCCTCCTCCTCCTCCTACTATTTGATGCCCCCACACTTATCTTCAGTGATGGAAGTTTTGTACGGAAATTTGACTTTTTTATCTTCAATGATGGAAGCTTTATACGGAAATACGAATATTTTTCTTTTATTAATAAGAAGAATTTGAAAATTCATAGTTTGGCTTCGAGGAAATCTAAGTACATTTGGAATGTTAAGACAAGAGGACCCATTTGGTAGTGCTTGCAAGTCACCATACAATATAATATGGTGTCTATTAAAAATTTATTTGTGATCAAATTAAAAATATATATATATGTATAATAATAATATTATTTATATTTTTATGACCTTATTCAAATGATATTAATAAAGAATATTACTATATAGGTATTCATGTGTAGGTCCCGCTAAGCATAACAATTTGAATTTATAATAAAGAGTATGCACATGCATATGCATCAACCATTCTACAATTATAAACCTAATAGTTTATCATTCATGATAATTTTAAAAAAATTGTTTAAATGCGTTTAAGCTTATGTGGATATGGAGCATGAGGAGTAGAAAGCTTAGATCAAATCCCTAAAATATACAAGGGTACGTAAATAAGGGGAAAATAGCGGCTCAGAACACTAATCCATAAAACCGATTAGAGGTGTCTGACTGGCTCGGATATCAAGAGAACAAAGAGCAGAAAGCATGTTGGCAATAGAGTCAATAAATCCACTCTCTCTTGGTCGTGAACCATTTTCTTCTCTTCCCTTATCCTATGTTTGGTTGTCCAGAAAATAGTTGAAAACATGGAAAATAAAAAAAAATTTTAGATTTCTAATATAAGTTTTAGTTGTGTTTTGCCTAATTTTCTTTCATTTTCTATGTTTTCACTTATTTTCTTGATAACCAAGCATAGGGTTAGAGTATTTTTGTAACAACTCAATAAATTTTATTAGAAAGATAATAAGTAAAAGGCATATCATAAAAATAATGTAAATATCAGGCGGATCTGCACTTGAAGCTGCTTTGGGGGGCTAAAACAGGGATGGGATTTCATCTGGCAATAGCTAGATGAAAAACCATCCGGTGATGGTTGATGTTCGACATGTGGCAAAATAAAGTGGAGAAGTAATTTCATTTGTCACGCTGTTTTTTTTACTTCTCTTCCTTTGATATCTTCCCGCCTTTATTTTACCAAATGTCCCACATCAACTCATCACCGGTTCTAGGGCTAGATGAAATCCCATCCCACTAAAACAAGGATTGGTGTTTGGTTGAGAGTACAAAAATGCCTGAGATTTGGGGTAGCACATGTCAAAGCATTTTCTTATTGAATTAGTCTACGGGTACTCCCAAATCCTAACCGTTTAACTCCAATATCAAACGGATAGGATTAGACCCACCCTTTCAAAGTGACATGCGTTATTATTTGACAAATTAGTGTTGCAATTGGTTAAGCAACAATTTTATTTCACAACGGCTTACTTGTGCGAGTGGCAGTGTGTAAATCCTGCGTTGGGGGTTGTGACCGATCTAATTTCTGGACGGTTTTAAACTGCAACAGAAGCAAGCCCTGTACCGCATAAACAGAGTTCTAGTCCAACTCTACTACTGGTTTTCGATTGGTATGGTCTAACTCTAACTAATGGATGTGGTGGCTCTATATTGATTTGAGATTGCCATGCCATGTGTCATTTTAGAATTGGTTAAAAGGGGAAGAATTGTAGATGGCAGTTAGGAAGGAAGAGAGGGGATGCGCTATTAATCCCATGTTTAGATGGAAAAAAGAAAGATAGTCCATTTAGAACTCTTTTATACCGAGGATGAAGCTTAATGGATACTATATAATTTGAATTAAATTTTAATATAATTTTTTATATGATAAATTAAGTTGAAAGGTAATTATGTCGCATAAAGTTTAATATATTCCTTATACTTTTACTAGTAAAATGATATTGGAAAGCGTTATCCCTCATTTGAGCATGACGGATTGCTACATAATTAGACTTTCGATCTAATCTTATTACATCGGTACAGTTGGACTGCAATCACAACCCAAGTCAAGTCAACTCTAAAAACAGGTCATGGCTCAGCTGCATGAGTGTAAACAAAACTGTGTCTCTATGTGCTGTAGAGGGAATCTAGGATCTAGTTAGGGAAAGAAGCCTAATTTGGTACCTCATGAGTGGTGTATATTAAGCATGTACAGCCTCTTCTCTAAGAGGCAGCATTTGGTCGGGTCGGGTTATCCACAAAAGGTGATTTATGACCAATTTTTTAAATTGGAATGGATTATGTCAACCCTAACTCAAAGAAAGAAGCCAGTTATGACCTGTCAGGGAAACTTGTCCTAAAATCAGTGAATGAATTGCCCATCAAAATCCATCTCAATTATCCATTTGGGGTTAAGGAATGCAAACCATAACCTGAAATTAAAGGGCAGGTTTGCAAGTCAAGACACCCATGATGTCCCGTGATCCGTACTAGGATTATGAGTATATCTACTCAATCTACTTGCATCATATGCAATGTAATGTACGGTTCATTAGAAACATTAAACTACCAATGACACTAGAGTATTGTAATTGTAATACATATCACCTTTGTTTTCTTCAAATACACACTAGAGTCATATGGTGTTTTCACTGATTTCTTTAGAATTTTCTTTATATAATGAGAATGAGACATAATAAGACCATGAGATGTTTTAAGAAATTTTAATTCCTAAAATTAAATTTGCTTCTCCCAAGTCTTTAATGTCAAATTGGGAGGACAAGGATTTCGTCGTTGAATTAACTAGTTTTAAACTGGTTTCCACTATTAACATTTCATCTACATATAGACATATAATCAAACTTAATATATTTGTAAATTTACTATATACACATCTGTCTAAGTCATTTACTAAGTAATTCTAGTCACAGGTAGGGGTGTCAAAGTGCCAGGTTCAGGCCGGCTGACCCCAACATGTCAATGGGCTGGGCCAGCCCACTTATTAATCAAGCCAGGCTAGCCCATCTATAAAATAATGTGCAATTTTTTTTGACTAGAAATTAAACGGGCCTAATTGGGCCAGGTTAGTCAAGCTAAGCTCAGTCAGAAGCCTACCAAAATGGGTCATGGGCTTTAGACTCCAATCCCAAGCCTAACTGTAGCACCCCGGAACTTTTCGTACCTAATGAACAATATTCTCGTAGCCAATTAGTCTTTCATGTAGTCTAATTAATAAATAAAGAAGAATTTAAAGATTCTAAAATACCAAAAATGTTCCTCTTTGAAAGACGAGTCCAACGCAAGTTGAATCGTCAAAATCCGACTAACGAGTCAAAAAATATGACCAAAATACCAAAGTGGAAAAAATAAGGAAAATCAGCAAAATGGGAAAGCACAGACCCACCGGTCGACCGCTCTCGCACTAAAACTTGTATGGGAGATTATTCCAAAGAGGAGATTTTGACCGGTCGACCACTCCTCACCACCTGTCGCGCCTTAAAATACCCCCTAGGAGTTTGGATACTTTGGCGACGTGACTTAACCTTAAATCAAACCTGCAAGGAATATACAAGGCATGCAAAATAGTGAACTAAAAATTTCTTTAATGACTTAACTATATTCCAAGTGCAATTGATTACAATAATTGAATAGAGTTTACAACATGAACATGAACTCCTTAACATGAGTCCCAACTCAAGTGAGACAAACATCCTCAGACATAAGAACCCAAAATACATGTCTCTCTCTCACTCATCCCAACCATTGGTCACATGCCAAGACTCCTAATATCTAGGTGACAACCAGAGCAGTCTCCTGCTCTACATGAGCCGCCTCTATCCAAGGAACCCGGATTCCATATATCGTATAATGTACCTACCGACATAAACGTACGACTGAGTATGGAATACTCAGCGAGTATAAGCTACTATCTAACAATAGTAATAACAATAACATAACATGCGTAATACAGTTAATCATCACATGTATATAATTAGAGTGCGGAAGCTAGAATGAATAACCAAATAAAATCTTTAACATCTTATACTTAATCATGCTTTGAATTCATGCTTTTACCCAATGTGGTTTCCGTTACATTGTGAGTTCCTTATATATCATGCATCTTGTGGTTACCTTACACATCTTATAAGATTATTCTTGTCTTGTGAGAGTCATGCATGTTTTCTTGTTTACTTGCTTATGAGTTTCTTGCTTACATTGGAACAGATGATAATGCCCGTACCTGGTCTTAGTACATTATCATCCTTCCATATTTCTTTATTCTTGCCTAGAGACAAATACTAGTACATGTACCTAGTCTTAGTATATTAGTATCATCTCATACTTGTTGGAAACAGATGTTAATGTCCGTACCTGGTCTTAATACATTATCACCCTTTCATGCTTGTCTTGGAAACATATACTAATCTCCGTACTTGGTCTTAGTACACTAACATACTTTCATATTATTCATGTCTTGGAAACAAATACTAGTGCCCATATCTGGTCTTAGTACACTAGTATCATTTCATGCTTGCCTTCTTTACTTGGAGACAAACGGTAGTACCCGTATCTGGTCTTAGTATACCAGCATCCTCTCATACTTGTTGAGAACAGATGTTAGTGCCCGTACTTGGTCATAGTACACTAACATCCTTTCATGTTTCTTGATTCTTACTTGTCATGTTTTCTTGTGAGCCAGGTATGACATATCCTAGGGATATGCCCTATCATTGACATTCATGCCTGTTTCACAATTCACATTTCTTGTTTTTGGTTTTTCTTTTCATGTACTTACACTTAAAAAGTTTGGTTCATGCATGCGTGTTTGGCGTGTCTGGGATTCGTGACGATCATACTATCATAGATGAATCAAGGGACACATATTGCATTTCAATTCTTTTTAATAATCATGTTAACATGAAACAATAAAGCATAATGTGGCATTTCTTATAATTGCATTAACATGAGGAATTAAATGAAACCATATAGAGCATTTGTTTTGAAATCACCTTTTAAGGAAAGCTACGCAAATTATATTTTCTAAATCCTTCATTTTATTCTTGGCATTCTCATTCATGCATTTTGTCAAAAACCTAAGTGCAACACATTCATAGCCACATGATTTCAAGTTCTTTAAGTTCATATGTTTCGTCAAACACGTAGTGTGCGTTTATTAGGTGTACAATACCTATCCAACGTTTTCCATCACATAATGCCCATCACATCCATACAGCATCCCATCGACTCAACCACACCTCCAAATATCCACAATTTCTTCTTTATCTTGTTTTAACTTGGGGATTTAATGAAGCAAAATCAATAAAAGAATTAACCAAAGAAATCTACAAACATGCTCTTAAAATAAACTTAGGTTATTACGAAAGTAGTTAGTAGGATGTACTAACCTTGAAGATCAATGCTTGATCTTGACGAAAACCCCTTAATTTGGAAAATCCCCAACTTGATAGAGGGGGATCTCACTTGTAGAGAATGCTCCAAGCTTTGAGGAAGAACACCACTTGAGATTTTGAGGAACCCTTGTTTGATGGGGATGATCCTTGCTTGAGAATCTTCAAACTTGAGTTCCCTTGATCTCAAATCCAACACCCCTTGAGCAAAACCCTAACTTCTCCCTTCTTCCTCTCTAATCCCTTTCTCAAAACTTGGCTTGAGGGTTTATGAAACCCCACACCCACGAAATTGGGTTTATATAGAAAATGGGGTGGTCAAAGACCATTTTACCCTTAAAATTTCAACAAAACAGACTGAACTGGGCAAAAATTTACATGACCGATCGACTGGTAGTGACCTTCGATCGACCGGTCAAAAATGACCTCTCTGGAAAAATAACTCATACAAGATTTTGCTTGACCGGTTGACCGATAAAGGCATTCGGTCGACTGGTGGCTGTTCGGTCGACCGGTAGCAAATTCGGTCGACCGGATCCTTGTGTTTTTGCCCATTTTTCTTTTTTTCTCATTTTTTTCCACTTCGGTATTTCGGCCATAACTTTTGACTTGTTCGTCGGATTTTGATGATTCAACTTGCGTTGGATTCGTCTTTCGAATGAGAATATTTTTGGCATTTTAGAAATTTTCAATTCTTTTTTATTTATTAATTAGACTACGTGAAAGGTCAATTGACTATGGGAACGCTATTCATTAGGTACGAAAAGTTCCGGGGTGCTACACCACCGGTTGACTGCTAGCCTACCGATCGACCGTTCGTCATGACCGGTCGACCGCTTCTCGAGCATTTTGCCTATTTTGGTCTGTATTGTCGAAATTTTAAGGGTAGGATGGTCATTTGACCACCCCATTTTCTATATAAGCCCAAATCTGTGGGTGAGAGTTTCATAAACCCTCAAGGCTCATATTTGGGAGATTTAAAGAAGAGAGAGAAGGGAAGAGCTAGAGTTTTGCTCAAAACCCATTTCAAGCAATGATTTTCTACACCAAGGATCTAATTTCATCTTCCCTCAAGTTCTCCTCCAATTTAAAGGTTAGTACACCTTACTAACTACCTTAGCAATAACCTAGGTTTTCCCTTGATAATGATGATTTCTATCTTGTGTTCTCCCATTTCTTTGAAATATGCTTTTTTCCTAAATATGAACAAGATAAGCAAGAGGTGTGGGTTGTATGGATGGATGTGGATGAGACGATTGGATGGCATGATGTGTGATGTATTGTGGGTGATGGAAAAATGGTGGAAGGACATTCTACAAATAATGAATACACTTTGATGTTTTGATGGACTGTATGCACTAAAAAGAGGAAATGAAACGACTATGAAATGTTGCATGCCATGTGTTTGATTAAATGCTTAAATGAGAAGTTCCCCAATCAATGAAGAATATGAAAACATGAATATGTGTTGTTTCCTTCAAATTCATAACCTTGATCAAATTCCATATAGATTATCTAAATTCTCACATGTTTATACTATGAATTAAAATGCTATGTACTATCATTCATGTTATATTGTCATCATGATTACTACAAGTGCCACACACACTCACGCATGCATGTATGAACCGACGTTTTAAAGTACAAGTATTTGAATGAAACAAACAAGAACAAGAATGTGATTCACGATACAATTGATAAAGCCGGACATCGGGCCGGTCAAGAGTAGGGCATCCCTAGGATATGTCATACCTGGCTCATAAGAAAAACAAGCATGAATGATAAAGCCGGACATCGGGCTGGTTAAGGGTAGAGCATATCACAAGATATGTCATACCTGACTCATAAGAAAACAAGACAAGGAGGTTGGTGTACCTTTTCTATATATATATATATTTCGCTGAAGGGAATTTACATTCCCGGCTCACAAGTCGTCTCAAGGGCACTAACCTCTGGTTCACAAGTAAACAAGCAAGTCAAGTCAAGAACATGACAAGTGATTCCAACAAGACAAGATAAGCATGCGTGATTCTTACCAACGAAACCATGACAAGAACAAGTTTTCAAACATGACAAACAAATTTTAAAAGAAGCACGAAAGACTATTTTCACGAATAAGACATGATTTTTAAGCACGAGTTTTATCAGAGTTTTCGCATTCATTTAAGCATGTCAAGAATTATCACATTGCTTTACTTTCAATGCTATGAATGTCATATATTACTATTATTATTTCAATTGATGTGATGAATTATATCTTGTTGCTTTTGTTGTGAGTGTTATTGCTATGATTAGCTAGTAGCTTGTACTTGCTGAGTATTCCATACTCAGCCGTACTTTTATGTCGGCAAGTACCGAAGAAGCCCTCAACCCTGAGCCTTGGGTTGAGGAATAGTATATAGAGGAGAGAGAGCCTCCTATCCCGATACAGTCGCAGGAGGATAGGGATCGCGATGTTTGACCTTACCTATATTACTGTTAAGCATAGTGAGCTCAATAATTTTTTTTGTATTTTGATATTTTGATAGGTAGGCATGTCCACCTTTGACTTAATATGTTATGTATATAAACTTAGAATACTAATATGGTTTATAGAAAAGAAAAAGTTAGTTCATACTTCCGCACTCATGTTTTAGCTTCCGCACTCTGATTATTATTATTATTATATCATGTTAGCCTTGTTCATTACAAGATGATTTGACAGGTATGATTAGTCACCTCTAAAGTATCTCTTAACTCTTAGGGGGTATTTTAGGGCGTAACACTAACTCAACTAATAATCGACGGGTTGGATGGGCCTAGAGCGGACCAAGTCGAAATCCAGCCCAGCCCATTGATACCCCTAGTCACAACCCTAGTCACAAGTGAGTAAATATCAAAAAAGCCGTCACCTACCTTTTGCTTAAAACCCTTGGCTACTATTTTAACTTTAAACTTATCTATAGAGTTTTTAGTTTCTTTTTAAGATTTCACTTACATCCTATTGTCTAAAATCCCGGAGGAAAATCCATCCGTTCCCAAGTATGGCTGACTATGATGGATTCTAATTCATCATTAATAACTTCTTTCTAAAATGCCGCATCCGGAGATGTTTAGGGTATTGTAATTCATCATATTGGCCCAGCATTTTTTTTCAACTCAGACGGTTTGAGTTGCTTTAAAACCCAAATCTTGGTATTACATTATTTGTGGGGGCCTCAGATGTAATCCCGAACTAGGCCGCCCACAGGGTCTTAGAGGCAACCCAGTGCTCGGATTCAGGTGGGGCCCATTTCACATGGTAGGCCCCACCTGAAATCCCGTGCTCTTAAACATGGTCTCGGTGGCCCCACCATTGAAATACTATAACTAGGAAAATAAATACTATAACTCCAAAGTTCAAACAGAACACTGTGGAGAGAAAAAACGGGTAAATCGAGAAGGAGAACTTGGAGGAGTGGGATTTCAGACGACAGGAAGCTTCCAGCAAATAAACGGTAAGCGTAGAAAAACGTTAAAATTTCTACGTTGATTGATTTTAATAGCTTACACAATTTTTTTTTCATGCAATTGTAATATTCCGATTTTCATGTTCTCACAAACCATCTTTGTTGACACCACTTGTTTGTAAAAATGTCCATGAGAAGGGTTGTGTTTTCTATGGGAATTGTAATGTAAGGGAATAGTTTCCTGAGTCGAATCAAAGGACTGAATAGGTCTTTGTGTGAACCCCTCCACTCGCCCATTACACACACACAGTTCTTAGCCTTTTTAGCTTCATTATAGGAGGCGCCTAAATTCCGTCATCTACATTCGATTCTGACTTAAAGGTGCAATCCTGTTCTTCACTCCAATGTCAATTTTTGCTGTCCAAGCCAAATTGGGAGCTCGTCTGCTCGGACCCACCCATTAACAACCCTTGTAGAAACCTAAAATTAGGGGTGGCAAAATCCGATCCAACCCATCAACCCAGCTGAACCCGCCCGATTATTAAGGTCGAGGGGTCCGTGTAGAGGTGTCAAATGGACCGTGCCTGACACGACCCATTTGTTTGGCGGGCAGGGCCGGCGCACTAACAAATATGGAGGTCCAGGCACCGCCCATAGGCCAATTTTTTTTGTTAAATTTGTAAATTAAAATTTTAATTGTAAATTTAAAATACAAAGAAACCAATATTGGTCTAAAATTCAAAAAGTATCATTTTATTTATCTTTGAAATTTCTAATACAAGTAGTTGGTACTTGGTACAATACAAAATTCCAAATAAAGGTGAGAATTGCATCACTATAGTTTGAGTACATCCCAACTAGGTTGGCAGTTGGTACTTACCCAACTATCAATTATTTGCATTGCTCAAGCCTTACAATAATGGAAAAAGAACACAATATTATCACTAATCCTTTGGTTCATTACTTATATCTAAGTTTGCAAATTTTTTGGCTATATCCTCCTTGGTGTCTTGTAATCTTAGTTCCCCATCCTGTCAATCCTTCAAGCACATTAAGCACTCCAAAATCTTGGGAGTTAATTTGATCCTCCTCTCAGTCATACCAATGCTTTAAAACACGAAGGCGTGAGGCGAGACGTTAGAACCTCAAGATGTGTGAGGCGTAAACCTCACAAGAAAGCCTCATTCTCTCTCATTTTAACAAATAAATAAAATTAAGAGATGATGTTCAATCATTAATTCATGTGGGCATGTAGGCGCATGAGTGCACATAGAAAGTACTATGTAATTATTTAACTATCAAAAAAATAAATATAAGAAGAGCAAGCAAATGATGAAATTTAAATTTACTTTTTTATTCATATACATATTTTAAGATGATGTTCAATCATTAATTCATGTGGTGGATTCATAATTTTAGAAAAAATTTGCAAAAAAGTCATGAACTACATCGTAGACCAGTGGCTTCAAATTTTTGCAATGTCTAGTAGAGAAATAAGAATTAGTGTGAATTAGACTCAAAAGAATTTTAAAAGCCTTAATATGTAAAACATAATAAATTAAGTATTAGTTGAAACGAATATCATCATCATTTTCAATGTCTTATCTTAAATAAATAGAATGTTATTTGTTATTAATTGAAACAAATAACACATTTGAAATAAAAAATGTTAAGTCCCAATTATGTGGTCCCTAATTTTAGTTAATGTATGAGGCGTAAGCTCTAGACATAAAACGAGCCTCAAGGCATGAGGCGTGTTTCTCATGTGAGCTTTCATACTTTGAGGCGTAAGCCTTATGAGATTTAAGCCTCATGGTTAATCCTCAAGGCGTTTTTTTTAAGCCTTGCCTTGAGGTGAGCCTCAAGGCGTAAGCCTCACACTCCTTTTAATACACTGGTCAATACTCTACTCCGATGCTACTGTTGAGGCCGGATGTGTTAGTAGATCATGTACCATGATGGAAAGCACATGAAATTTTCTTTCATGTTTTTCACCATGTCAAAATTTCAAATTGGGCTAGCTCCTCTTGGGTACGAAATGCAGTCCAATCAGTGTCTAAATATTTGAAAAGTTCAGTGCGTGTAGAGCTTATAGTGCATGTGTGGCAATTGGCAATAGCAGACCAAGCTATGTCATCAGTATTAAACAAAGTGAATGAAGAAGAAGTAGGTCTTGCATTACTAGAATAGTTAGAATCATATGATCATATGATTGATAAATTGAACTTAATAAGTTATTAATATCTTTCCTACTTATAGTTTGTTCAATATTTAAAAATAAAAAAATTCCATGCGTTAGTACTTCTACACCTACTAATTTAATCTTAGGATCCATTATTATAGCTAAACAAAAAATGGGTGATATAGGTGCAAAAATGGTTGCAAAAGTGTGATTTTCTCAATATTTGGCAAAAGTATTAGCAATACAATACAATTAAGTTAGTAGAAGACAAGAAGTAAGGTAATATACCCCTGAACAAATTTCTGTACCATTAAATACTTAAAAAAATTCCATGAAATAAAAAGCCATTTCCCAATCATAACTGTTTAAGAAAATACCAGAAGCTTTAGTATTAGTGCTAATATAAGTACTAATTGCCTCACTTTATTTTACAACAAATTTTAACATAAGATTAGTAAAGTTCTGTTGATGATGGTTATTAAAAAGCTTGACTTGTGAAATTTTGAATTTAAGAAAAATGTAGAGGGGTGTTTTGATTCTTGAAGAAATGGGGTTTACTGCAACCTCAATCTAGCCTAAATCCGATATCCAGACCGTTCTAAATTGAGTTATTTTTGGGAGAAATGATTCAGAGATCACAAGAAAGAAAAGGGGAAAAAAGAAGGAAATGATTTAGAGGGAGAGAAGAAAGAACAATGAAGAAAAATAGTGACAAAATGCTTTTCCTTGATGAATCCTTTACTTTCTCTCTCTGTAAATTCTGATTGGAAATCTGATTTTTTAGGAAATCTTCTCGGAATTAGAAAAATCTCCCTTTCAACAAGGAGGGGTCACCTCTATTTATAGGTGATTAACAAAAATCGTAACTAACTTGTACAGCTGTCATAACCGTTTTTGTAACCGACTTTTAGAGAGAAAAATATTGGATTCCATCAAGATAAAGGCGTTTTGACACCATACCTCCTTTAAGCTTTTATGACAAAAGCTTTCAGATATATTCTTCAAAGGTTAAAAGCGGTATTCACAATATCCATCTTTTAACAAATTCTATCTAAGCCCTCCAAACCACAACTCATCATCCTCCCCCAAAAGCAATCAGTAACTACATCGTGAAAGCGGGTCATACGCTTTCATGGTGTACTGTCCTACTGAGGTAATATATTAGTGTTCAGACAGCAACACTCCTCTAAAGTAATAATCATGATAGCAATAATAATAATAATGATAATAATCATCTAATAATCATCTCAAGTCCAATAGGGAAAGCGTAGGTGCTGGACGAAGACACCCATCCCTTATCTCAAGTCCAATAGGGAAATCGTAGGTGTTGGACGAAGACACCCATCCCTTATCTCAAGTCCAATAGGGAAATCGTAGGTGTTGGACGAAGACACCCATCCCGTCAGGCCTTAAGAGAAACTGAGGAAAAATCCATCCTCAATGCTTTCTCCCTGACTGTCAGCCCAGGAAGTAATCCATGCTTTACTGGAATAGGTAATGAGGGGAAACAGCCACACTCATTCCCACGGGGAGGTACCAATTCATACCGTTCACCCCTGACAAAACAAATCTTCTTTCTAACAGAAGTCATCAGAAAGGTATACAAGTAGGGTACTAATCCATACCACGCCCATCATCATGAGAAAGGCGTTTAAAGCCAGAAAGAGGCACTGAAGCCATATAGAATATCCGAAGGCGTTGAAGCCTGAATCAACATCAAAGACATTAAAGCCTGAAACAGCATCCAAAGGCGTTAGAGCTCGAAATAGTATCCAAAGGCGTTAGAGCCTGAAATGATATCCGAAGGCGTTAGAGCCTGAAACAATATCCAAAGGCGTTAGGACCTGAATCTGTGTCAATAGCGTTAAAGGCGCAATAGTTTCAACTTTCATCAGTGACATAAGGATAAAATTGTCATTAATGAGCAAAATCCTTTTTATGAATAAAAAGCATAAGAGCTTAAAATCATTGATCATTAATGACCAAAATCATCATTATCAGATAAACATGGAATTCTGTTAACCAAATCTCAAAAAAGGATTTTAGTATGTGTAATATGTTAGAACGTCCATTGAGCCACGTGTCATTATTTTATTGAATTATAAACAACGTTCTTAAATTCAAAATTTCACAAGTCAAGCTTTTCAATAACCATCACCCAAAAATAACTCAATTTAGAACGGTCTGGATATCGGATTTAGGCTAGATTGAGGTTGCAGTAAACCCC
Source organism: Tetracentron sinense (assembly GCA_015143295.1). NCBI lineage: Eukaryota > Viridiplantae > Streptophyta > Magnoliopsida > Trochodendrales > Trochodendraceae > Tetracentron > Tetracentron sinense. Next base: position 3,870,493 of record CM026553.1, on the reverse strand, counting down.
ATTTCTTCAAGAATCAAAACACCCCTCTACAAGTTCCAACGGGTTTTAATATCAATTTAAATTTTCTAGCATTTAATCCATAATTTTTGCATAATTGAAAAAAATTCTTGTTGCCTAGAAGGAGATGAGGTAATAAAAAGAATGACATTGCTAATTGATTCTTTATGCTTCTCAATTAATTGTAAACCATCTTGCACAATTAAATTAATTATATGTCATGTACATCTCATATGAAATATTTGACTGCCATGGGGAGGATGCAGAGTACGTTTAAACAAATCAATAGCAACATTTTTAGAAGTAACATTATCAAAAGTAATACAAAAACTTTATCTCTAATTTTAATATTCTCTAAATACATCCATTATAGCTTGAAATATTTGACCATCACCATGAGGATATTTTATTACACGAAAATTGTGACGCCCCGAACCCGCGTCTAAGGAATCAAATTCCGAGACGGGTGCCCGTTCGTCATAACCACGCATACGGAAGACTTTACCCGCGAAAATGCAGGAATTTTGAACATTTCTTATGAGCTTACATAAGCAATAACAACTGGTCATCACAATAACCCATCATAAGCAAATGCGTTACCTCACTGGCTACAGTAGTCCTTACTTTGGCACCACAACTGCGCCGGTACACTTTCCAGACTCTATCAAGCATAGCTTCTTGCCATCTACAATCGCTCCATAATCTGAAGACATAAGATGAAGGAGTGAGCTATAAAGCCCAGCAAAAATCCACAGTCCATCTGAACTATTTTCCACATATTAACATTCATCAATAATGATATATTAGTACAGTACAATTCTCATATCTATAATAATATCGTAATTCGTGACCCGAGGTCACTCAGGATTATTTCACCCTATTCGAGATTCCCAACCTCCAAGTTATCAAATTCATCCAGTCATTATCCACGACACCAGGTTACCGTTTCAAATAATTGCTCATACTTTATCCTCGAGTCCACAGACGCGATCGACTGGGCCTTCGCCCGTGTACAACCTCTATCCATGAGTCCACAGACTCAATTATCAACCAATCGGGACTTCTCCCGATCATAACCAATCAGTGGGTATGCCGACCCAATTAATCCTTAAATCATCATATTCTACACATAACCCGGGTCTTACCCGATAACTGCTAGGAAGAATACTTCTGACACATCACTCTCTGTCAGGAACAACACCTCTGACATATCACACTCTGTCAGGAGCAACACCTCTGACACTTATTATATATTTTTCCTCTATGGGATCATCGACACACACACAACCACATTTGTCAGGAAACACATCTGATCGCCAGGATATACATCTGATTGCCAGGATACACATCTGATCAGGCAGGATATACATCTGATAGCTAGGAAACCTATCCAACCTATCAGGAAAATGAAACTCATCTGACAAGCCAGGGACGCACCTTTGACTAATAGGAAACATCTGATCACTAGGAAACACCTGACTATCAGGAAACACCTGTCTATCAGGTACACATCTAACATATCACTCTGCTAGGCATAACACCTCTTACATAACACCCTTGTCAGGAAACACATCTGATTACCAGGAACACATCTGACCTGCCAGGAACAACACATCTGACATGCCAGGAACACCCATCTGATAACCAGGAAACACTTCTGATAATTTAACCCCGCTAGACAAAACACCTCTGACATTAACCCCTGCCAGACACAACACTTCTGACATCAAATCCTGTCAGACAAAACACCTCTGACATTAACCCCTGCCAGACACAACACTTCTGACATCAAATCTTGTCAGGCAAAACACATCTGACATCAAATCCTGTCAGGCACAACACATCGGACATCAAATTTTGTCAAACTAAACACCTCTGACATTAACCTCTGCCAGGCACAACACCTCTGACATCAAATTCTGTCAGGCACAACACCTTTGACAGCTACCATCATATATCATTACAACCTCTGTTGGGTGCATACCTGCTGAAACAGGCTAATGCCTCCTCAAGGTAACATCATTGACTTCGTAAACTCAATACATCGCTGGGCTCATAGATCCCAATCCAACCTTGAGCCCATGGCCCAATGCCATCCTAACTCTCTCGACTATCAGTCACGGAGGAACCCGGGCTCATAACAGATACCGCCTCGCTGGACCTAGTCAAAGAGGGACCACAGACAGCATTTCACGTAGGTTAGGTTTTCTAACTATAGGAAATTCTCAATTATTCAGGCCCTGCTTGAATAAGGCCTCACGCTCGTGCACCAAGTCCGAGGGTATACCGTTCCAGTGTGGAACATTACCCGGCCGATGGACCATTCCATCACCTTACCATGTCCCAACGACATCACATCATACACAAAGGTTGTCCCGATGTGGGACTTTTATCAGGCCAATGGACCCGACCATTGCCTTTAAAACATCACATCATATTAGATTTGTTCCGATAGGGAACTTAACCAGGCCAATGGACCCTTCCATTACCTTAAAACAAGCATTTCATCACATAAGGGAGTCCACCCTGAGCTCCCAGTCCAAACTGGACTGACTATGATCGATCGTGCCAACGATCGTGATTTACGATCGATCGCAGACCATGTGCGATTGATCACACACAGGTTATGTATAGACTTAATCCATCACCCAGACTACGATCGATCGCACCATCGATCATAGACATCTGCATGGCCTACGATCGATCGCATCTTCCGTGCGATCTATCGCACTGGTATCCGAGCCTAAATTTTGAGTTGTAAACAGCCTGAAACCAAGGGCTACGCCCATCTGCTCCGCATTCTCCCCACATCCCTCCATCCACACATCATCCATAGAATCTCCGAACCATTTCATTCTCGCTATTTTACACCACGCCATGAAAAATTGCACAGAGTTTAAATTTTGAACTGTGAACAGTCCAAAACCGAGGCTACATCCTTCTACTCTGATCAAAATCTCTTCCCATACATTCCATACACGAACCACGGGGTCTCCGACCCTTTTTCATTCACTCTATAAATTAAACACGCCATTCCAATTTAAATAAACATAAATAGGGAGAAAATAGGAAAGAGGGAAAAAGATTTTTACCTTTTTCAAGTGTTTCGAGGTCCTGCATGGACGATCAGTCGCCACCAATGCGTTCCCCACGTCGAAGAACACTGGGATAGGGTACATGCAAAGCGCGGCCACCCTTCTCTCTCCTCCTTTCTCTCTCTCTCTCTCTAGAATCTAACTCTCTCTCTCTCTAAAACTCTCGGTTACTGCTACTGTGCGAAAGTGAGAAATGGGATTAAGGCTTTGCCTTTATATAGACTATGAGGTTAAATCGTGTGTAACGGCCCGTACAAATGTTTGGTGTGGCATTGCCTTTTTGATCGTTGACTTGGTTGACCAAGTTTGACCAGATTCCGATTCTTATAGAAACGACCTGCGTAACCATACCAAACGATGTTCGTTTTCAACGAAACTTTAGATGATTGACCATGAGGTAGTCCGACACCTGCTGTAAAATTTTCAGGGAAAAATAATGAGTTTTGACAGCTGCACTTAAGTCCAGAAGAAAACTGCAAAACCCACTAATTTTCCTGATTTTGGACACAAAACATGCTGCCGTTTCTTCGTTTGAGATGATTAACTACCGAAACGACAGAAAGTCATCCTCATGGCCGACCGGCACGCTGTGGTACCAGCCACACAAATTTCTATTAGAATCCCCAACAATTATGGAGTCCAAACTGGATTACAGAAAATCTGGAATTTCTTGGTTTTCTCGATTTTTTTACATTTAAGACTCCTGCGGTCTTGCGAATAGATACGTAACGGAACCGAAACTTCAGGTGACCGAACTTGGGGTAGTCCGACACCTACTGTAAACATTTCGGGGAAAACTACTGAGTTTTGACCGTTGCACTTTAGTCCGGAAGAAAACTGTAAAACCCACTAATTTCCTTATTTTTCTCAATTTTATCACACATAATGGCCCCATGGTCCCGTGAAATGATACCTGACGGAACCGATACAATAGAGGTGTGTCCCGGCAGTCGACCGACACACTGTGTACGATTTTCGAGAAAAGATACTAAGATTTCCTCGGTGCACTTCAATCCGGGGCAAAACCCACTTTTTATTAATTTAACAACACTCAAGTATTTAACCCCAATTAAGGACCAATAAATGCATAATTTTATTATATTAAAATTCTGGGGCATCACAAAAAGCAATAATTTTTTTATTCAAACTCTAATTATGATTAATGTAATGCACAATAACACAAATATAACCTAATTTATTGACATTAGTCAAAAAATCAGATGTGAAAGAAATTGTAGTAGTAAAACTATAAAAAATCAGCAATTTTATTTATCTTAATTTCCTTAAAAACCTTTATACAATCACTTCTAGTTCCCTATACAGTCTTCCAACATACTTCCTTTCACTATTTAAGATTCCTATGTCTATTGCATCCATTCTAAAAAGAATTCAGAGAGAATTCTTATGAAATGAGAGGGTATATTCAAGGAAGTACCATTAGGTGGACTTGAAAACCATTACTTAACCTAAGTGTGGTGGCGGTCTCAATATTCATCCTCTAACAAGGGTGAATAAGGTCCTTTTGGGGAAATGGCGTTGGCATTTTGGTGAGGAGGAAGGGAGCCTATGGAGGGTAGTGATAGACGCTAGGCATGGGGTGTCCAATAGGTGGTGTCCTTAGCTAGAGCGATGTCCAATTGGGGTGTGGAATGTGGAGCATATCATCTTTTGGAATGATCTTTGGTGTGGCCAATCCACCCTTAGGCACGCTTTGGCAACCTATTTCTCCTTGCATTTAATAAGGAGGCTTCGGTAGCTGAGTATTTAGATTTTGGCAGAAGAGGCTTTGGTTTGGACACCCAAACTAAGGTGTAATTTATTTGATTGGAAGGTTGAGGACCTCGTTGAGGACCTCCTAATGTTAATATCTTATATCTAGCAGGTTATCCCAAATCTTTTCACCAGGGATAGTCAGGTTTGGTCCCTGGAACACAAAAGGCGGTTTTTAGCGAGATCATTTTTCACACCTTGCAATCTGAGCATTATCTACCTTTTCCTTATCAGGCTGAGTGGTTCTTGTCGGTTCCTTCTATGGTGTCATTTATCTTGCGGACTGCAGTTTTGGATAAAATCTTAACTAGTGATCATCTCAAGTATAGAGGATCAAGCTTGGTTAACGGGTGTTTCATGTACCTTTAGCAGAGGAGTCTATTGATAACTTGTTGTTGCATTGTCCGATTGCAAGAGAGGTTTGGTCCTATTTCCTTTCTCATCTTCGCATCCCTTGGAGCTTTTCTAAATCCTTTTGGAGCTTCTTAGCTTGTTGGCTTTCAATATCATTTTTAGGTCCGGCGGGAGTAGTTTGGCCTTTCCTTCCTAGGGCGATAGCATGGGGCTTGTGGAAGGAGAGGAATAAGAGGGTGTTTGAGGACACATCCTTGACCATCCCCAGGGCCGAGAATCGGGTTCGATATCTTGTTGCCATTTGGCATTCAGTAGGAGGTGAGGGTGGAGACCCTTGGGGGATTACCTTTGTCCCTTAGCTTCTTTGATGCATCTGCTGTTTCTGCTTTACCCTTTTTTTTTTTTTTAATATGTTGGTTTGCCTTTGGTGAACCTCGTGATGTATGGCTCTCCATGAATTTATATATATGATATTTACTGGAAAAAAGTTCAAAAAGAGCTTCAATCAATAGAGTATGAGGTAGGGAAGAGCAGTGATCAAGATGGTATTTTAGATTTGGTGCTCAGTAAAGTCAACGAGTTTGGAAAGTTTTTAGGAGTATCGTTCCAAGGCTTTGAACAAGAATCTGGGACCCTATTCTAGGAGATCAGAAAGGGCAATAGAAAGATAAATAATGTTCTTGAGAAAGGAGGAAACAAGCAGGAAAGGAAAAAACTAAGGAGTTAAGAAAACTATCCAGTGGAATTAATACTGATAGTAGGCGAGGAGTAGATTGGGCCAGGAAGTTCTAGGAAGTCGATGGGTGTATTGAAGGGTTAATTTAATCAAGCTGAAAATCAAATCTTGGAACATCTGTGGTATGGGTTATAAAGATAAATGAGTTCAGATAAAAAATGTGTTGTCTAATAACAAACTTTCTTTGTGCCTTCAAGAAGCCAAGATAGAGAGGATGCACGAGGTCTTAGTGCGGGAGATTTGGGGTTCTCAAGTTTTTGGATGGATTGGTCTTCCCTCTCTAGATACAGTGGGTGGAATTTTAATCATTTGCAACATAGCTGCATGGAAACTATGTACAAGGTGGGAAACTTACTTCCCTGGAAGCTCATTTCCTAGACTTGCTTCCCAAGAAGCACTTCCATCACGTCTCATTTAGTGATAAATGGAGCCTATATATGTAGGAAATGATTGGGTGTCTCGAGCCTAAAGCCTAAGGTGTAGATCTTGAGCAAGTATCTTTGGATTGAAACCTAAGGCACATAGTTCTCCATAAATATCTTATGTAAGATCAAATCAAAGGTATGCTTGGCCATCCTAATATAATGTTAATGGGGCACATATAGCTCATTTCTCGCTACCCATTCCCTGAGGAGTTTTTGAGCCTTGTTTCCCACTTCTTGCTTCTCGTTTTGCATCGCTTCTTGTTTTCGATTCGCTTCTCGTTTTTGGTTCTTGCTTTTGTAACAATAATTTGGAATAAGGATGTGATTGAAGTGTTGCATTCAGAAGAGGTGCTTAATCCTAGCCAGTTCTTTGTTGCATTGTGGTTGATGATATCAAGTGGGTCTTTACCGGGGTGTATGCACCACCTCAAATTCTGGTTTCTCCTTTTGGCAAGAACTGGATGATGCAGGGGTGATCTGGAGTCTCCCTTGGTGTCTTGGTGGTGACTCATCTCAGCCAGTCTTGAGCTCAATGCTTGCTAAGAGAGAAGAGGGAGTCATTGATGGCTTTGTGGTTGGTAGTGGCTGAAGGCTTCCCATATCCAGTTTGCTGATGACACTCTTTTCCTTTGTGATGCTTCGTCTATACAATTGAGGTATCTCAGATGTCTCAGCTGTTTTGAGGCGGTGTCCAGTTTGAGGGTCAGTCTTTCCAAAAGCTTGATGTTCGTCGTCAGGGGGTTTCCTATCTATAGGAGTTAGATGGCACATTGGCTTGTAAAATCTGCCGCTTCCCAGTAAGTACCTTGGTATGCTTTTGGGAGCAGGCTCAAAGCAAAACAAACCAGTATAGGATCTGGTGATTGAAAGAGTTAATAGCAGGTTGGTTGCTTGGAAGTCTCGGTACCTTATTAAAGGTTGGCTTACTCTTATCTCTTTTTTCTTTCTCAATATCGACAAATTATTCAATTCATACGTAGATTCTACGAAACAAGAAAAAATCATTTCATTTGAAATAAGTGCATTTTTTGAGGGCCTGCCTGCCAAACAGGACATAAATATCAAAATGAAGTGAAACTGTGAAAGTAGATGAGAAATTTCATAGTAGGCTCTTTCTTTCAAGTGGGATGATTCAAGAAACAGGATGATTTGTGCATCCAAACGCTCTCTAATACGTGTGTTGATTTTTTCTTTCTGAAAACAGAGCTCTAGAGGATAACAGGCATTTGTCCTATTAATGTTTCTATTCTCCCATTGATTGGCAGTGGATATATAACATTACACTGTTTCTCCTCATGTGCATTCCATTCTCAACTCTCTTTTTTGGGAGGTGTTCAAACTTGGATTTTTGTAAAGCATCTCCTTCAATGCTTGGGATATTTTTATAATCATCGGCATATTCTTCAATGACGACCCTTAATTAATTAATGGGGATATCTGTGTGGATAACATGAATACTTTTATTAAGAGATGATTGAAAGGAAGAATCTGATTTGTCTTATCCACCTGCTTGTAGACCGGTAGTTCACCATTTCGTTATCTATTGAAAATCCTGGGCTAGGCTAGGTTCCATTTTCAATTCTCCTTTTTCGTGATCTGGGCAAGCTTGGATTTTTGTAAAGCATCTCCTTATAATGTTTGGGAGGTTGTAATTATCGCTGTATTCTTCAACGATGACCCTTAATTCATTAATGGGAATACTCTGGGTGGATGTCAAGAACTCTTTCGTTAGAGATGGTTGAAAGGAAGAATCTTATTTGTCTTGTCCACCTGGATGTATACCTGTAGTTCATCATTTCATAAACTTTCGAAAATCCTGTGCTAAGCTAGGTTGATCGTTGGGATAGGACTTTGTAACTTGTGGGCTGATAAGGTGGGTCATGCATATACTTTAGTTCATGTTTTAAGTCAACTGTACAAGTTGATGATGCTTTCATGTATCAGTTTGTACATCCTTTATTTCTCAGCTTCTGAAACGTATATATGTGAGTATAGTGGAAATGTACCAGTAAAACAAGTATGGTGGAAATGAACCTTGTGGTACTAACTAGGTGGTTAGTACCAAGGCAACAAAAGATCAAAGTAGTTAATCTTCTCTCTCTAATTTGTGATTTCTGTTATGTAATTTATGCTTTTTGTGTTTTAATTTTTAAATTGTGTCACTTAGTTGTTGCTTTTGCATTGTTATTTGAGCAAATTTATAGCTTCTCCATCTAGCCAAACAACTGAATGTTTTAATAGACTTTGGTTACCTGTAGTCATTATTTTTTCAGTGTACCTTTGACAAAGCCTACTTATTATTTACTAATGCAAACACTTCCAGTTCTTTCAGATCTTGATGTGGCTATAAAGACAAATTTTAGACTTCAGTAACTGCAAAATGATATATGTATTTGTATGGAGATCTCTCTATCTCAAGGGTCCTGTTTGTTTTCCCCTTACTATAGAAGAAAAAAAATGAAAGTAGTTGCAGCGAAGAGAGATTAGAAATGAAGGGTTGGGAAAGAACAAGCCCTCTCTCTCTCTCTCTCTCTAGTATGCAGTGACCAATTGATATCACTTTAGTAACAAGGCAATCTAGCAATATTCATCGTCAAAGTGTTTCCTTTTGTTTTATTGTAGATTGGAGGTATCAATGAAAGGAGTAGTACGAAAATTCTTCATTGCATCAATGTTTATGTGGATAGCCCCAATTGCAATTTTATATGCATTTAACCATCATATGTTCCCAGGTAAGCTTACTTCAGCTAGTTCTATTAACATCTATTCATATACGATTTTATATCAATGATAGCTTGTCGATCTCATTGAAGCTAGTCTATAGTGGTCAGTTCATCTTAGCTTGTATTGTTTTGTCTAAGCTAATCCATTGCCTCAAAATTTTTAGTTTTATGTATTTTGTGGAGGTTTCACTGTTCATACAATATCTATACTTTTCAATGTAGCAGATCAAATTTATTTTCTAGATGATATAATTTATCTTCCACCATCAAATGTTCTATAGAGTGGATTGTTGGGTTCTTGCTTATTTGGGCTTCTTCCCCTAGTGCCTCCACCTATAGGCTATAGATAAGCATTCTCTTGCAAAATTTGCATCACTACATATATACCCTCATTTTTTTTATAACCAAATCCGATAATTTAGTTTCAGTTAATCATCAAATTGATGGTGGACCGGGGACCTGATTTTGAACCTTTGCATGTTGACACTTGTCCAGGCCAGTGGTACTTGCTTAACCATTATTTAAAAATGAAGAGAGGCAGATCCACAAGGAATGATTGGTGTGCCTGCACAGAAGAATACCCAACCCATCAGAACTATGGATCCTCTGAGAGTAGGGATTTTAAACTAACACAACGATTTGGTAGCATCAGCAAGACGATATATTAGAATTTTAGAATCTAAATTCTCCAATAGCAAAGCAAAAGTGCCATTTTTTGTAATCGTAATGTTTTAGTTGCGTTTTAGTTTTTAGATTCACTATTGGTGGATCTACGCTCCCCTTTTATATTCTCTCGTTTTAATGAAATTTTGATTACCAATAAAAAAAGTGCCGTCTACTTACGGTTTTGGGGAGCTCAGTCTACACAACAAAGGAAATTGCGAAGGCATAAGGAGGTTGAAGCGCCCTCATCTTCACTGAGTAGGAAATCTTAAGAAACTCCAGATTACACCTCTGTAAACACTAAGTGGATTTGGATCCATAGTGGGTGACCTACCAGACATTGTGATGCGGACATCAGAGCATCTATTGTGTGAGTGTACGAGCGGAGGAGGAGGAGAGCCCCTACACATGTTTCCTTGTGGATGGACGACATGTACATGGGGTTGATTTGAGCTTTTGATGGATGATTTGGAGCGTTGGAGGCCTCATGTGCACATAAGATTCATCATGAAGACCCCACATTTGGAAGATGTGCGCATAAGAAGAATTCAGCATGTCTCTTTGTGTTAGGAGTTTAAATTGGGTTTTTGTGAGACCCAAATTGGGCCCTATGTGTGGTACTAGTGAGTTGTAATGTTAGTTTAAGTAATTGAGGGTACTTTAGTCTTATTATATGTTATTAGGTTTTTATTATTTTTTAATCTTGGCCATCGATTAGTTTAATGGCCTAGATTTCGTAGGAGGTTTTAAGAGCCTTTATAAATAGTTATAAAGAATCTTTTATGAGATAAATAACTTTTATGAATGAAATATGAGAGCTTTTTGGCTTTTTAGAATCTCCTGTGATGGGAATGGTGTGATGCCAACCTTGGAGTGATTCCAAGGTAATGTTCTCTTCTTTCTTCTTCTCCATTATTCTTCCTTATTTTTCTGTTTTCTATTGTAAACCCTTATCTCCCAAGTAAACCCTAAGTCCCAAAACCCTAGAACCCTTTCTCCTTGCTGCCTCCTTGTTCTACAGACCTTTCCCCTCATAACCATGCTGCCGCCCACACCCTATAACCCTAACTTTGATGTCCCATCATACCCCAGCCATATTCATCACAGCCAAAAGTTCCCCCAGCCACATCCATCCCTGCCACAAGGTTCCAGCCCCATTCCAACTTGTTCCAGCCCTACTCTGACACTTCTACAAGCCTAGCCTTGCGTTCCATTTGTTCCCCACCCCGTGTAAGGCTGTCGCACCAATTCAGCCTCTTCCCTGCTGTCCCAAGTCTCCTATAATCCCCCTCTGCTTGCTGTCCCCTTAAGCTACAGCCACCCCAGTCCATATTAATTGTTTTCCCAGTCCAAGTTGAACCCTAAAACCCTAAAGACAACCTTTCCATTAAGCCTAATACAATTCTTAAACCCTAAAACAGCAAAAGTCAAAACCCTAAAACCTGATTCTTTTATAATTCCTTTTGTTATTACTGCTAGGTTTTTTTGTGATTCAATACAACAATGTTTGAAACCCTAAATCACATGCATATTACAACCCACTAACCCTTGTTGAGCCTAGACCTATGTTTTGGAAATCCTGAAGTGAATAAGAAAATTGCATTGATTGTTGACTGAAATCCCTAAGCTAGTGGAAGTTCCTACTTCCATTACGATCACCTAAATCAAATTGAAAAGTTCATTATTGCGGGATTGTGCTTCACCTAGGTTGTTTAATAATTCTTACTTGATTTTCTTTTGAGTATAAGTGTGAATCTTGATTGTTTATAAGTCTTGTTAATGCTGCAATTTCAAATTCAGATCTCTAAAGTATCATCCTAGGTTAATTTGCATTGTCCTGCATCACATCGTGACTAGAGACATTGACTTGTCTCACTGCCCCTTGTTGCATGGACATGGTCATGGGTGTAGGTATCGAACACGACGAACCCCAAAAAAAGATTCTGGACATGAGGATATTTTAGTTGTTTATATTAAAATCATTATACTTTAAATTTATATGAATAATGCTGTAAGATTAAAAAGAAAATAAACAAATATGAAAGCTATATTATTACAAATAACACTAAGTAATGTGTTGCAAACTACAATTCATTAGGCAATATAAATAAAACACAAACAAAAGCAAATATACTAATGAACTAATGAACATATGCTAGTTTTAAATGTTAATGCAAATCTCAAAGATAATTAATTTAAAAGAGGTTTTTATGGCCCAAATTCAACGCGTTGCACCATCTCTCGCTGTCTCCCTTTCTTTTCTGGTACAAGGATCATTCATATGTTCCTATTTTTTTGTTGAAAATATATGGATCGTGGTTTTTCCCTCCTTTTCCTACCGACTTCTCTTTTCTGATGGTAAGAGTTAAAAATAATTTGCTGAAAATTTGTGTTAATTGTATGTTTTTTTTTTTCGTATAATAAACACTAAACCGATACGTATCACCCGATACATATCGGTTTTAGTAGAATCCGTTACCTGATACTTGACCTTTACAGGTTTTAAAAGAAAAAATAAGGCTCAGTTGAAACCGTTAAGTATCGCCTGAGTCCTACGATACGTAATGGTTTTGGCGTAGGACTTGTTTGACATTTTCATATAAAAAGGGTTATGTAAGCCCCTGAAAACACCTCAAAAGACTTTTTCATTTCCTTCTTACTCTACTCATTCTAAGCCCTAATTCTATGTGGCTTAGTAGTATGTTTCTACTTTCAACTCATCTAATGTTGTGTTATATTTCATTATTTTATAATTTCTATTTGATATTGACTTTAAAAGAATGTTGTTGCCCATCTACCTACTTTTTATTTTTATTTTTTAATTTATTTTGATTTTGATAATTTTTTCAAAAAACAAAAAGAAGAAAAAATATGGCTAAACCGATATGTATTGGTTTCGATGGGACCCGATATGGTCCCGAAACTGAGTTTTTAATCATTGAGGGTATTAGTTGTGTCTCTGTTCATTTTCATGTCCAAAATGCACAGATTTTTCTGTTATGAGTCACAACAGTTGTGTCCAAGGTGTGTTTGTGTGTCTAAACGTTTTGACACGGGATATGCCCATTGTCTTAGGGAATCCACCCAACATGGCACAACCCTATCCTTAGTCTCAATGGAGGACTAGGACAACGGTTTACTACTTGTCTTGCTAGACAACAAGTTCATGCTGGTCGGAATTATATTCGAGCTAGTCTTTGCGCATCTAGTTGCTTCTCGTCATGGATAGAGAAGCCACCATGCAAGCTCTGGTAGGCCATTATGGTAAGATTCTCATTGTTCCAAGCATTCAGGTTGCTGATTATCCTTGTGTATGATATGGAGAAGGGGGTATGCATGGTGGTGCAAATAGTTTTTATGCAAAGGGAGCATCAAAAGAGGATGTATCTGAGTGGGTTGTGTAGAAGATCATGGATTCTAGCAAACATTTTGGGCGTCTTATATGTAGGATGTGAAGCTCAAACAAAGAGACCGAGAATGCCGGTGGTGGAGAAGGCTGATGTAATTGTGTGTAGAGTTACACATTGTGTCCTTCGGTTCTCTTACGGAAAAAATGGGGCAGTAAAATTACTTGGGCATGAAAAGCTCACCGAATATATGGAGAAGAACAAATGATCAACCTTTCCTTAGAGGGCATAGAACACTTGGTGGAATAACTGAGAAGCTTCAGCCTTAGAAGGGCAGATTCATTGAGTTTCACCCCATTTCGGATGCATCATGGTGTATTTTTTTTTTGTTGGTGTGCTACAGGGGTTTCAATCTCTCAGGGATCAGGGGTTCAACTACAGGGTAACGGGGGCTAGCGTCAAGCTAATTGCTAATCAAAAGGAAGGAAGAAAGTGGTGTGCTCAAAAGGTTTGCTGCAGGGTCAGGTTACTGCCATATAACATCTACAGTGTGTGGATGATTCCATTAGGTTTTTTTTCTTTTAATTTTCTTTTCTTCTGGTGCTACTATGACTAGTTACGTTATGTGAGATTACTTTGTGTTGCCTCAAAGAAATATGTGGTCTTTGGATAAGATTAAGAAAAAGTGAGGTGAATGTTGTGGGTGAGATGAAAAATATTATAGAGTTAGCAGGTGCCTTGGGTTGCAGGACAAGGTGTAACGACTCAGAATTTTAATATAATAAAATTACGTGTTTATGGGTCCTTAATGAAGGTTAATTAGTTAATTATTTGTTAAATTGCTAAAAAGTGGATTTTGTTCAGGATTGGATTGTATTGGTAAAACTTTAGTGTTTTTCCTCGAAAATCGTGCACAATGTGCGGGTCGACTATCTGGACGATCACCTATCGTTCCAGCTCCGTCGCGTATCGATTCGCGAGACCACGGGAGTCTTAAATGTACGAAAATCGAGAAAATCAGGAAATTCCAGATTTTTCGGAATTTAGTGGGACTCCATAATTGCTGGGGATTCTAATAGAAATCCTTGCGACTGGTACCACAACGTGCCGGTCGGTCGTGAGGATGATCGTCTGTTGTTTCAGCAGTTAATTGTTTCATATGAAGAAACGACAGCGCGTTTTGTGTCTAAAATCAGAAAATTAGTGGGTTTTGCAATTTTCTTCCGGACTAAAGTGTAGTTGTCAAAACTCAGTATTTTTCCTCGAAATATTTAGAGTAGGTGTCGGACTGCCCCAAGTTCGGTCACCTGAAATTTCATCAAGATTGGGTGTCATATAGCAGGGTTTCAGAGGGCATATGCATGAAAAAGTAGAAAAAGCTGGTCAAATAGTCAAAGTTGTTGACTTAGTCAACTACTACTTTCCACACCAAAAGGGGTCATGTGCTTTTGCACATGATCTAAACCTTAGTCTATATATATTAAATGACCAAACCCTTTCTCATACATTCGGTCACTAACAGTGGAGAATTCCAGAATTTTTAGAGAGAGAAAGTGAGGAGAGAGAAAGGAAGAGAGAGAAAGAAGAGAGAAGCGGGTTCTTGAGGTTTTTCGATGTCCCAGACGCATTGGCGGAGTCCGTTTTTGCGCCAGTCGCCTCGAAAAGCGTGAACTAAGTAAAACCCCTCTTTTCTTCTTTTTGTCCCCTTATTTTGTTATATTCTTTTATCTGAATTATATGCATATCTTTTGGCGTGAATGAAAAATGGTCGGAGACCCCTATGTGATATTGTGAATTTTTGTGGATCTTCGGGGAGCCCAGATCGGGTCCCGAGTAAATTGTATTGTCACTCTAGGGTGACAAAAAGTTGTTTTGCAGGTCGTATAAGGCTATGGAGACATCCATTAACCTGGAAACGTTCCCTAACGGGACGGTGTGTTATCGGAGTTGGTTCACGGGCGCGAGGCCCAAGTATTTCAGTTAATCAAGCGAGACTTGGGCTAACTGAGGTTAACCTGTGTTTAGAAAATCTAACCAGGGTTAAGTGTAGTCTGTGGTTCCTCTTTGACTAGGTCAGGAGAGACGGTGTCCAATAGGGCTCAGGGTTCTTCCGTGACTGATAGTCGGGAGATGTCGGTCTGTTTGTCTAGGTCGTCTGTGGTGCCTCTTGGACTAGGTCAGGAGTGGCGGTGTCCTGCATGGCCCGTGGTTCCTCCGTGACTGATAGTCAGGAGATGTCGGAGTCCTAGGGAGTTTAAAGTGGCTGAACATCAGATAGTGTATAGTCCGGGGTTCCTCTCTGGGTGGGTCAGAAGATTGTCGGCACCGTGTCTATCGAGGTCCCTTCTTGGTGGAACGTTAGGAGATAACGACATTCGTAAAGATGTCGAGGTTCCTCCGTAGACTAGCCAGAAGATGACGGTAGGCAGGTTGGTCGGGGTTCCTTCATGACTGATACCTAGGGCGATGGCGGCGAATACACGGTAGATGTGGTCAGTCAATTGGATGGAAAAGTATGTCCTTATTGGGCGAATGCCCATGTTGTGTGTGTAAGCTTCGGATACGAAGTGGTCTGAGTCGGTATACTCAGGGTTGGTGTATTTGTCTGAGTTGGTGGACTCATGGTTCGGTATGGAATCGTCGGATTCCAGGTGAGTTGGGTTGGTATACCCAAGGTTTGGTCGTGTTCGGGTGAAAGCCAGAACAGCGTGTGTGAGTCTAAATGACTCAATGTATTATGGTTATGATTTAGAGACTTTAAGCTGAACATTTGTGGGCTGTGGCCAATTAATAGAGTTTCAGGACTCGAAATGAAATATGATTAATGATCGAAACGATAACTTGGTAATATAATACATTCATAACTGAACCTCATAATTGGAAAGTAATGTGAGGTTGAGAATTTCTGTTAGGGTGACGTAACCCTAAGTGACCTTGGATCACAGTTTATTATATACTGTTCTATTTTACTCTAACGTGCAAATTGAACTGTTTATTATATCATTATTGATGCGTGTTATTATGTGGAAAATAGTTTAGAAAGATTGTGGTTTTATTGGGCTTCATAGCTCACTGACTTTTTATGTCAGCAGATCTTGGAGCTACTGACTAGTAAGTGAAAAGTCTAATTGGACATTTTGGAAGCTTGTATAAGTTGTATCCGGCGTGATAGAGACGTCTACTTTTGTAAAGCAAACTTGATGTAAATAATACAGGTATATGGTTTGTATGATGACTATTGTGATGATAGGTGTTATTTGCTTTTTGGAAGCATCTGATAAATGTTTAAATTTCCCGCATTTTCGCGGGTAAAGTCTTCTGCTTGCATGATTTGACGAACGGACGCGCGTCTCGGAACTTGATTCCCTAGGCGCGGGTTCGGGGCGTCACACAATGTCCCGTCCATACTCATACTTTGGCTTCTGCTTGGAGCCAGTTATGACTGCAAATCATTGTGGGACTTGGTGGTGGAAGGATTTGAGAGGAGACTTGCGCCCCTAGAAGAAAGCTGTACACATCTCAAAAGGAGCAGGGTCACCCTGATTCATAGCATAACTTCTAATTTGCCTACACATTTTCTATTCTCGTTCACATTTCTAGCAGTAGTGGCTTATAGAGTCGAGCAGTTGATGTATTTTTTAAGGAATAATGCCGACAAGATATTTGGAAGTATCACTTGGCTGAATGGGAAAAAGGTGCAGAGTCCAGAAAAAAGTGGAAGGGCTAGGAATAAGATTGCTAGAACAAACCAACAAAGCTCTTCGAGGTAAATGGCTTTGGAGGTTCAGAGTACAAAAATTGCCTCTTTAGGATCCTTATTATGGGTAAATATGGTTGCAGGTGTCGAAGATGGGAGATAAACACATTCACTCAACATTTACGAAGAGAGTGTGAGGAAAGGCATCGTCAAAGTCTTGACGAATTTTTTGAAGGCATTCACTTCAAGGTGCATTATTATAATGGGGTGAGATTTTGAGAGAATACATGGTGCAGGAGTCTTCGCTTTCTTCCTCCCCATATAGCTTTGAGAGATGATCGGATGGGGTGATTTAGAATCTGAGATTCAAAAGGAGGGATAACTGATTTGAAAGATCACTTCCATAAATAAGTTTTTCGCCCGTCTGAGCCAGTTCGTTGTCACCAGGATCTTCAGATTTACGGTTTGGTAATGGGACAATACGTGTCTGTATTGTTTTTAGGTCTACCGGAAGGTCTTTCCATACTATTCCTTTTTCACTTGGGTTTTCACCCGTTCATATCAATGACATACTCTTACTTATCAAGAAGATAAAAAGCACACATATATATCTTCACACCACGTTATCCTATCCAATGACATTGTTTGTAATTGTTGGATATATGAGCTAAATACTCTTGGACTATATGCGTGGCTTGGGGGATTTGAAAATATAGTAATCTCTATCTAGTTGACAATACTCTTGGATCCATATTCAGTTAACTACCACTAGATACAATGCTTTCCCTTTTTCCTGGTATGGAGGCTGGTATCTTTGCGAAGCATCAGCCAATTTAGCTATGGGCTCAACCACACAAGAGGATACTTAACTTTTTGTGCAGTGTTTGCTGGCTTGCTAATCTTATAATTTTGTGTGATATTACATTATCTGTGTTTAGTATGAGAAAACCAGCTTCAAAAATTCTTTGGATGTCAGTATCTTAGTTACCAAAACCATGCAATACTTTTGTGCTCCCACTCTCGCTCCACGCTGTGGTTACTTAGGTTGGTATGCTATGGAATCATTGTTTTACTCTTGCAATTTTATTATTTATTTTGGTTACCTAATAGACTAATAATATCAATGTTCTGTTGGCATAATTCTTTTGGAACAGGTTCAACTCAGTTGTCCTCCTATTCTCAAACTCTGCTGAGTGGATTCCTCGCTGTCATATCTGTCAATTTGGTTATTGCATTCTACATTTGTATGGCAATGAAGGAGCCTTCGGATGAACATGAGCCAGATCCTGCCTTTCTTGCTGAGGCTGAAGCTAGTATTCGCCAATCTACACCAGGTGGAAATGAAGATTCTTCTGAAGCCCGTGAAAAACAAGAATAGGAGCTGGTGCCAAGTTTCCTTTCGCCCCCCCAAACCAATTAGCCAAGTTTAGTTTAGTTTATTTTTTAATCTTTTAATTTACTGCAAGGCAATGAACTGTGAACTAAGGGGACAACACTCAGCAAAATGGATAACCATGTTAAGAGTCTAGCCACCAAGTTTCTAATTCCATTTGTAGTTGGCGACATATTTAGTGATTCAGGTAACTTGTAGGCTTGGTTGTGCTCCCCTTACATCTCTAAGAGTGCAGATCAGAATAGATTTGGTCTTTATTTTGGTTCAAGTGTTGGTTTTATTTTCATCATTTTTGCTTGGGTATTATGTATTTGAATATGATCTTCAGAAACTCACTAGACTTATTATAGATGATGTATATCAGCTTGTGTATTGGAATCACAATTTAAAATTCCGAAATCTTAGTCTTTTTTTTTTACCGGAATTTGAGTTCTGGAGAAAATTCAAATTCCTGCAAAATATGGAATTTCCAATTTCTTCCAAAAAAAGGAGTTGAAAATCCAGTGATTCAGAACACCTATTGGAATCACAAAATTAGGGCTTCATAACCCTCAACACACCCTCTATCACAACAGTCTCGCCATCGCTCGATGCTATTGATTGCTGCCGTTGCTCATCGCTGTCCATTGGAATCTCGTTGGACGGGTGATTTCTTTTCTTCTTCTTTGTGTCAGCCCGCTACACACCCCAAAATTCTCTATTCATTTCAGAAGGTTCACTATCATACACAGATGGCTGAATGGGAAATTGGAAGCAATGGTGACGTCTCCAGCATGCCTCAGAATCCAATTCCGGTGTTTGCCCCACCTGAATAAAGCAGGAGAAACAAAGTTTGCTTTTGTGTATGGGCATGATTTCAATTTTATTGGATTTTTGTAATTTTTTCTCCCATTATTTTTCTCTAGTATATAATAGTCGAATCTGTTTTTCTTTGGCTTGTAGTTGGGAGTTATTTAAAATAGTTCTTATTTTAAACTATTTTGGCTTTTGGTGAGAAGAGGCTCAGTAGTAGTTTTGTGCACCAACAAGAAGGGGGTTTCTTTTCTTGAGGCCACATGGACCTATGGTCTACACAGTGAGGGGTATCCCTCCCCTCCTTTAACTCGCCCCCAACCTTGATGTAGGTGAGATTCGATCACAGGTCTCTGGTACGACAGAGGAGAAGAGAGCAGACTCAGTTGTGCCCGATTCATCTGAAAAATGATTCAACCGACTCTAACCTGGAAGCTAATAAAGAGCTGAGGCTCATCTTTAAGAAGGATGCGCATCTCCTCCTCCAGGTTAGAGTCGCTTGAAGCAATTTTCAGATGAATCGGGCACAACTGAGTCCACATTTTCTGCTCTACTATCTTAGGTTCTATATACATGTTGAGCTATCATTCTTAGTATCAATTATTCATTCGAATACCGTAGGTCCTCTACTAAAGTCACCGCCATGTCCTCGTGTCCCTTCTAACCCCATTTAACCCTATTGGTCTTAGGTGGGTGGGTGGTACTATTGGTCTTAGGTCGAATACCGTAGGTCCTCTACTAAAGTCACCGCCAGAGCCTCTATTGGTCTTAGGTGGGTGGGTGGTACTAAAATGATTTGGAGGACCTAAAGTGGTCCCATCATTCTGTTGATAGTCTTATCTTTGCAAATTTGAGAAAATGAAATCGTCTTCTGGTTTTAGCTTTTTGTCCTCATAAAATGTTTAACCGATCCTCATTGGTCCACGTCCCTTTTTTAATACTTCACTCACCTCACCCCTAAGGTTTATTCATTTAACCTTAATTTTAGAGAAAAAAAAATATAAAAAATCTTAACCTCAAGTTAGTTAATTAAGCTTAATTAAGTGAGGGTCACTGCTCTTTTCTTTAAGTCACCTTACATTCCTATTTATGCCCTTTTTTAGCTTCTATTATTTTTTACTGCACCAAATAATTTACTATTAGTTACGGAGAAAAAAGATTCATGCTACCAACTCCATATATTTGAGAAGGTATTGACCTATTGTTCCTACAGTTTTCCCCTAACACTTACATCTCGTACTAAAACAAAAACGATTTTGCTAGACAAAGATTTTGGGATAATGCTTCTGAGACCCCTTAGGGCCGAGAACATCCCATACCGTGCATGTATTGCAGGGAGCTCAAACTTGTGCTCAATCCTGTTTATGTTTTTCGAGTTTCATGCATATCATGAAGGGTCTCGGGGTGGTCTCGGCCCTAAAGGGTCTCGGTAGCAAAATCCAAGATTTTGTGGTGAACTTTGCTAATGAGACCAAGCACGGGATTTTAGGTGAGGTCCATTATGTAAAATGGACCCCACTTGAAAGCCCGTGCTTGGGAGCATGATGTCGGTGGTCTCGAGCCTCTTGGCCCTAAGACAGTCTCCGAAACTTTATCCTTTTGTGGTTGTCCTTGACATGAAATCTTTGTCTTCTTGCATGAAAAAGTGGAGAGTGCAATAGGAGAGTGTGGCTAAGATTCCCTATTTGAAAAAAAGACTCGTGAGTCTCTCAGGTTGTACAACACAAAACCCTCTTCAGTGACGCCTTGTGGTGTTGTTGAGTTTAACCTAAAAAAATAAAAAAAGAAAGCCTTTTAACTTCTCTTTGAACCCTGACTAACAACTTTATCTTTAGAGTTAACTTTTTTGAATATTCTTTTCTAAAATCCAAAATTAGATGGTTAAACCCTAATGTTATGCTTGGCTGTCAAGCAAATAGGTGAAAACATGAAAAATAAAAGAAAATTTGATTTTCTAATACAATTTTAAGTTGTGTTTTGTCAAATTTTCTTTTCTTTTCCATATTTTTACTTATTTTCTCAGCAACCAAACATAGGGTAATGGTATATTTGGTAGCAAGAAAATAGGTAAAAACATTAAAAAGGAAAAAAAATTTGGATTTCTAATTCAATTCTTAGTTGGGTTTTATCAAATTTTCTTTTCTTTTATCTCTCCACTTATTTTCTTAGCAATCAAACATGGGGTAAAGGTTAATGAATCTTAACCATGTACAGTTAAGAAATATTAAAGGGACACATGTTGACCTGTGGGATGTAACCAGACTCCTTCGAGTTCGAGTTTGGTTACGATTAGAGAGACTTTGGAGTCAATAAAAAAAAACAGCCACTAGTCTTCTATGCATCTGTAAACAACAAAGTGACTACTAACACATCTCTAACCATGTCCAAGCAAAAGCATTCAAACACCAGTTGATTCTTCATCGACTCTTACTACTACTGCTACTACTATTACTATTTCATATCAAATTCAAACCTACTAGCCGTTAGAAGGACTGAAAGGCAAGTGAAGAATGATGTAAGAGTCCAATAGCCGGTGTAGCAAGTCTAGGTTCGTAAGGAAAACCATGCAGTACTCCACCATCTTCTCCATTGCTGCTGCTACAAAGGGTAAAAGGACATGGAGGGATCCATTGCCACCGCTTTTGATAGAAATTGAAGAGCAAAACCTTATCGGATCCTCGAATCGTAATGGTGATGTAGTCCCCATTTCCAACAGAATCAAACCCATTACCTCTTTCTGCCTCAGCAAACTGACCGTAGAGCTGCTGCGGCATTCTCTCGGCCTCCACCCAAGTCCTTCCACAACCCTGCAAGAGCCACATCCTCATACTTCTCGGCACATTAAGCTTACTCTTCTCGACCGCCGCCACTAATACCAGTCTCCCTCGACACTCCACCAGGCCCGGTGATCGCAGAAACCTCCGCATTGGCACTTGTATATTGCACCACTCATTTGTCGCGACAGTGTAAGATAATACACCGAATGGGCTATAATTCATGCAGTAGAATCGTCCATCGACGAAGACCATGTTTCCTGATTCAAGACTGCAGAGCCTTGGGAGAGAACATGTGGTGCCCCATATTGAATAGAACCCTCCACAGTCGACATGAAAGCTCTCTGTTGTTAAATTCTTGACTGCAAATGGTGAAATCATGTCATCTCCTGCCACGACAAGGTTGATCGATGAGTCGCTCACGTTTAGACCAATCGAAGGGAAGAGCCTGGGTCTTTGTGTGGGAGGCAATTGGGAGAGGTAATTCACAAATGGGTTGCAGAGAATTAGGGTCTTTGGACCAGCATCATCGGAGACCCAACAGGTTAAACCGCCTGAAGAACAGGCCGGAGAGAATCCAGATGGAACCGAGGCGAAGGAGAGACGGTACCACCTAGTCTCGTAAGGATCGAAGAGGTATCCTTGGCAATTGTGGTCACTGCCAATATTGTCGTTCCTATAGATGTAGCTCTTGAGGTTCTTATGCTTGAAGAATAAGAAGCAATGGCGGCGTGACCATATGCATAAATGCAATTCAAGAAAGCTGTCGGAGAACAGGAGGCCATACCATCGCTTACAAACCGACCGGGCCCGAAAGAAGGCCGGTGGCGAGAGAAATGCGATCACCCGGTCGATCAGACTCTGAGGGAGCCTACTCCATATCCTACTATCCATCCAGGGATTGCTAGTAGAGAAGGGTATGGTGGTAGATGTATAAAAAGGCTCCATACAGAAGAACAGGCTTGTTCTAATTTGTTGTTTTCATGAGGTATGACAATTAAAGACAGTAATTTAATGAAATGGGTATGTAGCAATGGAGGAAATGAGAATGGTGGTGACTGGTGAAGGTGTTAAAAAAGCTTCAATTTCGAAGAAGAACGCCTCTTTCTAGTACCAATACTAAAATCTCATATGGGTTTTATGAAAGAAATCTAATGGGGTGGAGACAGAAAGGATTTTGGGTTAGATCTCCAAAAACAGATAGGCTGATCTGTGCAGGTCTGTTGACCATCTTTTTCCTTTTATGGACATTAATTTCTGAAACAAGGAACTTAAAAGGATGACAAAACGAAGACAAGGAGTGTGGGACTGACGCGTTTGCTTCCCGAAACAAAACCCAATAAAAGACAAGAGACTTGCGTAAAGAGAATGATATTAATTATTACGGAGTACAAGAGTGAAAGAGAGGTAGAGCTGGATTTCTCTCTTTCTTTTATTGAGACTTCTTACCTGCTGGCTTCGTTGAACTTCAGAACTTTAGTATTTTTTATGTCATATACAAATATAATACACTACAGTGCAGAACCCACCCTGAGAGATTGGACGTATGATAAAACTCAGTTGTCTCATATGCCTTACATTGGGAGATGGTCTCAACCATGAATCAACTAATCTACAATTCTACATAGGAGAAAAAAAAAAGAAAGAAGAAAAACCCTCACAGAAACAGGTATTATCAAATAGAATGTTGCCCGCACCCACACTATATCTCACTAACACTCCTCATTATCAAAATGAGTTTTCTAGTTCTACCCAACAATATGGGCCACATGGCCCTATAGAGTTTGCTTGGATAGTTGGATGTGAAATTGTCTTAGCATGGATAAATAGGGAATTTCTTCCCAGTTGCCAAAGTTTTTGAAGGCCAGGATCTCTCCAAGAAGAAGTGGTCACAACTCTTAAATCCGTACAAATCAAGTACGGATCATGGCCTTCCAACACTCATAGGGAAGAACACTGACGATTTGCTTCTGATAAATAGTCATAAGTAAAAGGAACTAGATCCTCTACCATTATAACTAGATTATGGGGAATCCAATTATTATTTTTTGGAATCCAGTTATGCCCTTGAGGTTGCCAAGTGTCCCTTTTGACACCTCTTAAATGTGGTTAAAATTCACCCAAGTCTAGGGTTCACCCACCTATCCTTGGTTTTAAAAGAAAGGGATAAGTACCGTTTAGTCACCCTAAATAAAAAATATCACCTAGAAGGGCATGGTTTAAATAAATTTACCAAATGGGGTATGCATTTCAATATTACCCTTATTAGTGTTTGAGTTTTATATGAATAGCTAAGAGGTAAATATGTCAAGCATAATCTTTTTGGTAATAAAAAAAGCATGCCTTGTTAAAAAATATGTCAAAAGCATGCTCTTTGAAGTAATAAAAATACAAAGCATGCCCTTTTAGGTAAAGTGCCCTAAAAAAAATATTAATAAAATATTTTTAAAACCAAGGATGGGTGGGTGAACCTAGGCTTAGGTGAATCTTAGCCATAGTTAAGGAGTGTGGGACATGTGGCGACCTCAAGAGCAGAATCGGATTCCCCAAATCTGGTTATAACCGTAGAGGATTCGGTTCCTTAATAAAATGAAGGAAAAAAAAAGAG
The DNA here is from genome assembly GCA_015143295.1 of Tetracentron sinense. Classification (NCBI taxonomy): domain Eukaryota; kingdom Viridiplantae; phylum Streptophyta; class Magnoliopsida; order Trochodendrales; family Trochodendraceae; genus Tetracentron; species Tetracentron sinense. The sequence continues at coordinate 3,846,119 of CM026553.1, read as the reverse complement.
TTAATCGAGGAGCAACCCAAAAATGTCTTTGCTAGAGTTTTTTTATTGGATATTATAGAAACAAATTTAATTGACCATAGTTCCCTTTTATTATATTTGCAATTACCCAACTACCCCCAATCATAAAGCAATTTTTTTTATGTGTCCATTAAGCAATTTTTGGATTGCTCAAGTTATCTCTTTAATTGAGATCCTGTCCGGGTAACGAGAGTCAGAGGTTTAGGTCTTCTTTTCTTATTAATTTAATAAGTATATTGACCATCAAACATTGTCTTCTTTGAGAACACAATAAGAACAAGCCAAGACTTTACATTTTCAACTATTCTTTCTATCATAAATACAAAGAAAACACATGTAAGTCAAACCAAAGCAGCAACACTGATTCTCTAATGTCTCGATGCTTTTGCCTTTTTTTTGGGGAGGGTTATGTTCCGTTCTTCTGCTAAACTTATAGGATAAAGCTTTTGAGACCCCCTTAGGGCCGAGACCACTGCTCTAAGAGCACAGAATTTCAGGTGGGGCCTAAATTGTGAAATGGACCCCACCTAAAATCCCATGCTCTTAGAGCATGGTCTCGGTGGTCTCAGCCCTAATGGGTCTAGTAGCAAAGTCCAAACTTATATAGTTGTACTTTACAAGTTTTCTGATCATTTGATAATATGCTTTTTTATTTTGAAGGCTAGATATACCGTGCTTTTCATCTCTTGGATTGCAATTCTCTGAATTCAAATGCTGCAAATTTAAGAGCGGACCCTAAAAAGATACTTATAAAATACTTTAAATTAATTTAGAAGTCTTTAATGAAGGTAAAACAATTAGAAAAAGAGTTTAAACATGAGATAGAGTTCCATTTGAAAACATATTTGTAAAGTTCTCCTATTAACTGTAAATTGGGTGACAGGATTATAATTATTGAAAAATGACTCAGTAGTTTCACAAAGGTTTTTTCTTTATAATTATATTGTTGGCTTTGCTAAGCCTTGCCCAAGACAATGGAGATGTTGCTAACCACACAAAGAAAGCTAAACTTCAAAGAAGGCTATTGCCTATTAAGAAGAGACACTCACTGTATTGGATAAAGGAATGCTTACAAATACTAGAAGTCTTTCTCCACTCAATGCCAAAACCATAACCTATTCACTCCTATTTATAGAGTTTACATCATAAGTGAAATTACAAGTGTACCCCTATTCTAGACTTTTCCATAAGACACAAGGGCAATGCCCTTTTAAACTTTCAAAAATTTCTTACTTTTCCAAGAGAACAATCTTCTAGAAAATCCTTGTATGTTCTCCAAGTCAAATGCTTCTACCAAATTCTAGAAACTCTAGGAGTCTAGAGACATCATGAGGTTAGACTCTAGAAACTTCCAAGTTTGTGTTTCCAACACCCCCCTTCAAACTGGAAGTTTTCTCATTCCAAGTAATTCTCTTAGTCTCCTGAATGCATCAGTTGGCAAAGCCTTCGTAAAGATGTCCGCTACTTATTCTTTGGTATCACAATACTCTAGCTTTACTGTTTTCTGCTTCACATGGTCTCTTAGAAAATGGAATCTGGTATCAATATGTTTAGTTCTTCCATGTTGTACCGGATTCTTGGCAAGTGCAATAGTTGACTTGTTGTCCACATATATGATTGTTGATTCTTCTTGTAAATGATTCAACTCTTTTAAGAGATTCCTTAGCCATATTGCTTCACAAACTGTGGATGATGCCGCCACATACTCAGCTTCACATGTAGATAGAGCTACAATACTCTGCTTCTTAGAGCTCCATGTGAAAGCTGTGGATCCAAGGTAAAAAACATACCCTGTTGTGCTTTTACGTTCATCTTGGTCACCTCCCCAATCACTGTCTGAGTATCCATATAACTCTGCATCCTCATTATAAGAATAATAAAGTCAAAATTCTAAAGTTCTTGAAATGTACCTTAGGATTCTCTTCGCTGCAAGACAATGAGATTCCTTTGGAGTTTCCATGTATCTGCTCAGAAGTTCAATACCATAGACTATATCTGGTGTTGTGATTGTGAGATATCTTAAACTTCCAATCAAACTCTTGAATAGAGTTGAATCCATGGTCTTTCCTTCTCCTTCTTTTGTCAACTTCGAACCCATTGCTACAGGAGTGCTTACTGTGTTGCAGCCATCCAATCTGAATTTCTTAAGAAGCTCCATCGCATACCTTTTCTGAGATATGAATATACCATCAGCTTGCTGTCTCACCTCTGTACCAAGGAAGTAGGACATAAGTCCACAGTCTGTCATTTCGAATTCCTTGAACATAGCATGCTTGAATTTATCGAACATCTCCTGGCTGTTCCCGGTGAATAGCAAGTCATCAACGTAGAGGCACGCTATAAGTAATTCTCCATGGTTGTTCCTTTTTATGTAGAGGGAATGCTCATATGGACATTTAGTAAAACCATTTTCTTGAACGTAGTTATCAATCCGAGAATTCCAAGCTCGAGGCGCCTGCTTTAATCCATATAAAGCTTTCTTTAGGCGATAAACTTTATCCTCTTCTCCTTCTACTATGAAGCCTTCAGGCTATTCCACATACACTTCTTTATCAAGAATTCCATTGAGGAATGCTGACTTTACATCCAGTTGGTAAATTTTCCAACTGTGATGGGTGGCAAGTGAGATCAGCATCCTGACTGTATCAAGTCGAGCAATTGGTGCAAAAACTTCTTCATAATCCACGCCATATTTTTGTTTGTAGCCCTTAGCTACAAGCCTTGCCTTGTAACGGTCAATCTTTCCATTGGCCGTTTGCTTGATCTTATATACCCACTTAACACCAATTGACTTATAACCCTTAGGAAGTGAAGTTAACTCCCATGTTTTATTCTTTTAGATGGCATAAATCTCCTCTTCCATGGCTGATCTCCAACAATTTTCTTTCACAGCCTCTTGAAGATTTATATCATCATTGTTTTCAGAGAAGATTTATATCATCATTGTTTTCAGTTTGCTCATAAATTTCTCTTAGGCTCCTCATTTTGATTGGTCTTATAGATGATGAAGGACTAGTTGAGCTTTGAGTTAATGAAGTACCTTCCGGAGTTATGAGTCGTGCATCAGGACTTCTCCGAACTATAGATGATGATGCGCGTGGAGCTGGTGTTGAGATAGTTTGCCGCATATTCTCTTGATTTTGTTCTCCGTGGTCTGCTTCTTGCTTTTCTATCTCAATCTGATTCTCTTTGATTTTCTCTTCTTTATCCCAATTCCATGTTTCTTCTTCACTGAAGATCACATCTCTACTCACCACTACCTTATTAGTAAGTGGATTGTAGAGTTTGTATGCTTTGGACTCCTCACTGTACCCAATGAAGATGCATTTCTCGCCACGATCATCCGACTTCTTCCTTTTTGCCTCTGGTACTTGAGTATAAACAATGCATCCAAAGATCTTCAAGTGTAACACACTAGGCTTATAGCCGCTCCATGCCTCCTGGGGTGTCTTGTTCTTGACGCTTTTTGTAGGGCACCTGTTGAGAAGATAAGTTGTGCATGCAACTGCTTCGGCCGAGAAATGCTTTGGCAACCCCTTCTCTTTAAGCATGGTCCTTGTCATATCAAGGATGGTGCGGTTCTTCCTTTCCGCAATCCCATTCTACTGTGGTGTATAAGCTGCTGTAAATTATTTTCTGATGCCCCGTTGCCTGCAGTATTCTTGAAGTGTATTTGAGGTGTACTCGCCACCTTTGTCAGATCTCAGTGTCTTAATTTTATAACCGCTCTCTACTTCAACACGGGCTTTAAATTTTTTAAAGATGGTAAAAGCAGCAGATTTCTCTTTAATGAAGTATACCCAGAGTTTTCTACTGAAGTCATCAATGAAAGTAATAAAGTACTTACTTCCTCCGAGAGAAATTGGGTCCAACGGTTCGCAGATATCCGTGTGAACCAGCTGTAATGGTTCTGTTGCTCTCCACGATCTGCCACTCGGGAAAGGAATTCGCTGCTGCTTGCTAAGTGTGCATGTCTCACACACATGGTCCACCTGTTTAATGACCGGCAAACCAGAAACCATGCCCGTTGTGGATAATAGCCTGAGACCATTGAAATTGAGATGCTCGAAGTGAATGTACCACTTCCATGACTCATTCTCCTTGCGTCCAAGGAAGCACATTTCCAGTTTTGTGTTAAGATAGAGTGGGAACATGCGATTCTTCGCCATTTGAACTTGTGCAACAAGAATTCCTCGTGCATCTCTCAAAGTAAGAGAGTGATTCTCCATGTGTATTACGTACCCCTTTTCGAGGAGTTGTCCAATACTGAGTATATTGTTTTTCATATTGGGCACGTAGTATACATTGGAGATATATTCTGGCGTACCATTCTTCTGATAAATTTTAACCTTACCTTTGCCTTTCACGGGGACCTTGGATGAGTTTCCTAAGCTCACATTACCATGAATGCCTTCCGCCATCTCCTCGAAGAGTTCCTTCTTTCCACACATGTGATTGCTAGCTCTCGAGTCAAGATATCACACATCTTGTTGACCAGACATTTCTTCTCGAGCAAGGAGGAGTGTGGAGTCTTCTCTTCCACAATTTGATACTTCGGCGAGGTTGGATTCTTCAATAGCCACAACCATGTGTTCGAACTTGGTTGTGAAAGTTCGTAGCACCTTCTCTACGACCCGGAGGTCTTCAATCTTTTCACCATTCCTCTTTAATTGATTCACAATAACAAGTAATCGCGAAAAATAATCGGAGATGCTCTCACCTTCTTTCATATGGGCTGTCTCGAACTCGGCTCTTAGAGCTTGTAGGCGAATCCTCTTAACACGATCAACTCTTTTGAAAATGGTGCCTAGGATCTCCCAAGCCCTTTTGCTTGATGTTGCTTCAGCGATCTTCTCGAACGTTGATTTGTCCAACGCTTGGTAGAGTAAGAACAATGCCTTTTTATCCATCTTTCTTTGATCCTTGAGAGTGCTCTTCTGCTCCACGGTGTACACGGCTTCTTGCTCCATGGTGGGTTCTACATATCCATCATTGACGATCTCCCATAGATTTTGTGACCCGAACAATGCCTTCATTTGTATACACCAATTCTCAAAGTTGTCTTTTGTCAACCTTGGAATTTGAGGTTGAACCAAGTTGGAGGCCATCTTCACGATCCAACAAAAGGAACACTGGTGTGACTCTAGAATGACCTTGGCTCTGATACCATTTTGTTGGCTTTGCTAAGCCTTGCCCAAGACAATGGAGATGTTGCTAACCACACAAAGAAAGTTAAACTTCAAAGAAGGCTATTGCCTATTAAGAAGAGATACTCACTGTATTGGATAAAGGAATGCTTACAAACACTAGAAGTCTTTCTCCACTCAATGCCAAAACCATAGCCTATTCACTCCTATTTATAGAGTTTACATCATTAGTGAAATTACAAGTGTACCCCTATTCTAGACTTTTCCATAAGACACAAGGGCAATGCCCTTTTAAACTTTCAAAAATTTCTTACTTTTCAAAGAGAACAATCTTCTAGAAAATCCTTGCATGTTCTCCAAGTCAAATGCTTCTACCAAATTCTAGAAACTCTAGGGGTCTAAAGACATCATGAGGTTAGACTCTAGAAACTTCCAAGTTTGTGTTTCCAACATATATGCCTTCTACCGTATTTAGGCTTAAATGGGAGCTCTGCCATACATATACAAGGGGAGATTTCACCTCTTATTTGAACTTGTAAAGAAACTGGGAAAAAAAAATACATCTTTACTATTATAATGGGAGAGGCAGGCGTAGATGATTTTCCAAAATTCCCATACTACCCTTATATAGAAACAAAATTTTGATTTAATGTTTTGCTTTACAACCTTAACTACCCCTTGCCTTTGATTTAATTTCCAAACTACCCTTGCTCATCTATCTACTTAGAATCACAGTCACTTGCAATTGAACTCGAGGAGAGTTCAATCGCACTTGTGGGTTAACACGTGTCCCTTTTAACTCCTATTAACTATGGCTAACTCCTTCCTTTTGCTCTCACATGCATCGCATGTGCCACTAGCGAGTTCAATCGCATCCACGGGTTAACACATGTCCCTTTTAACTCCTATTAACTGTGGTTAACTCCTTCCCCTCGCTCTCACGTGCATCGCACGTGCCACCCACTAGTCTATATATATTTAAAGAAAAATCACCCAAGGAGTGGGATTAGTGAGACCCCTATCAGTTTATTCAAATTATTAAATGGTTATAAAATGAGGGGATGAAATACCTTACCCCTAATAAAACTGAAAAATATTAAAGAGATATGTAGACTGATCAGGTTGGGTTGAGGGTTTTTAGGCTGTTTGTTGATGAAATTGTACCTAACCCGATATGACCCACCCAAACGGCCAAACCCGACACAACCTGACCCATTTCCACCACAAGAAATTATCAATTATCATGGTACCAAAAACCAAAATTGTTTAAATATATGGTTTTGTTTGCTATAATATATAGACGAGGGTCCTTTTTGACATTTTGTAGGATTCTGATTTTTTTTTTCCGAAGACTGGAGTTTTAGCTGGTTCTTGTGTTTTGTATAATTGGACAAGGTACCCTAGTTTTGCTGGCACTTATAACTCTCTCTCTCTCTCTCTCTTGCATTTATCTTTGTCCCATTTGCTTGTCCCTTCCTCCCTCGGCCCTGATGAGAGAACACTGAATAGATGGACAGGACACTTCCATTCTTTCCTCCCAAAATAAATAAACAGGAAACCAAAATGAACAAGAGAAAAAAGACGTACCCATCTTTATATAGACACTTGTTTCCTCGGCCAACGAAGGAGATTTAGAAAAGACATTACCCATCTCTATGTCCATCTCGCTACTTTTATTATTAAAAAGCTAGAATCATTTTCTTTTAATATTCACTCTCTTTCTTTTTATTTATTTATTTATTTTTAATAGGAGAGTGTTAGTAAAAAATCATTTTTCACCGGACAAACACATGTCTTACTTATAAAGAAAGTAAGTTTGTAATGTAGTGAAACTTGTGAAAAGAGAAGAAGAACACAGTCTTCAACCTGAATAACCCTTGAATCCACAAATAAAAGAGAGAAATTCGAAATTCTATTGATAAAAATTGTGTTGCAATTGCTTGCAAGAGTATTTATATACTCCTAAAAACCCTAATCCCCGAAATAGTAAAAATTACCAAAAATAGTAAAAATCCTAAATTGACCCAAACTCTACCAAAAGTCTTAAAAGAACTATTTAAGATTTTCTAAAACAAAAACAGATTCAAAATACCTTAAAACGACCTAAAACAGAATTTACCAAAAATAGAAAGTTTTCTCTAAAAAGTGAGATCCGGACCCTTTAATAGTCTTTTATGGGCTTTCTGATGGGCTTAACTGATGTAGCAGGTTACCATGACGTTGGGCTCGTCGATATCTTCGATTTGAGTACTCGTGGGTTCCGAGGCGACGTCCGGATCAAAAGTTATAGCCGTTTGAAGTTTAAGGAGGATATTTTGACTTCCGACTCACCTTAAACACATCTTACCGCTCCAAAAAGTCGTTTGCCACTTGTTCTACATCAGTCCCTTCCATTTAAAGAAAACTCACTCTCGAGTTAATTTTTTGGTAGGACGAGAGAGTCAGGGGCATAATACTCAAACAAATCTTGGACATTGAATGTCTTTGAAATAGCCATGACACTAGGAAGATCAACAAGATAAGCATTGTCATTAATCTTCTTAATGATCTCATAGGGTCCAATCTTCTTATTCTTCAACTTATTGTATGTATCAACTGAAAAACGCTCATTCCTCAAGTGCACCATCACTTGATCACCTTCATTGAAAACCTTTAAAGTGATGATGTTTGTCCGCAGCTGCCTTATACTTAGCATTAGACTCCTCATACTTGGTATCTTCAGCAATGGTACTAAATCCAAAGTATGCTTAGGAACTCGCCCATAAATAATCTCATATGGTATCTTCCCCGTAGATCTATTGATTGTGTTATTGAAGGAAAACTTAACTTGAGCAATGGTCAAGTCTCACTGTTTCGGCTTATTACTAGATAAACATTGTAGGATGTTACCAAAAGTTTTGTTCACTGATTCTATTTAGCCATCTGTTTGTGGGTGATACGTGCTACTGTACTGCAACGACGTGTTGAATCGCCTCCAAAGTATCCGACAAAAGTGACTGAGAAACTTGCTATCACGATCGGAAGTAATTGTCATAGGCACCCCATGCAGCGAACCACCTCTCTGAAAAACAGATTAGCAACCTTCGTGGCATCCGATATCTTCTTGCAAGGTATGAAGTATGCCATCTTAGAAAACCTGCCAACCACCACAAAAACAGAGTCCATACCTCGTTGAGACCGTGGAAGACCCAACACAAAGTCCATAGACAGATCCTCCTAAGGAACATCTGACACTGGCAACGGGGTGTAAAGACTAGTATTCTGTGCTTTGCTCTTGGTTGTTTGACAAGTGTAACATCGCTGCACATATTTTCCGACATCTCTTTTCAGTTGAGGCCAATAGTATCATTCCTGGACTTGGACTATGGTCTTGTCTCTCCTTAGGTGACCTCCTAGTCCACCTCCATGGAGTTCTCTAACAACATGTTCTCGAAGAGAACTTTTGAGTATACATAAATGATTTCCTTGAAAAAGGTAACCATCATGTATATGAAACTCGTTAGAACTGGGTTACACTGTCATGCAATGTTCCCACTTTGTTAGACAAGATGCCCAAAAAAGTCATTTAGATTTTAAGATTCTTATTAATTAGATTAATAGAGACTTCTTCTTAATCTATTGTGAATTCATTATGGGTAATTGACCATGATCATGAGATGATCTATACGATATGAGATATCGACAAAGGTCCATACGATATATTGTAGGAAGGTTATGTGATGGGACTATCATAGGTAGATATAGATTTCCAGTTCATTATACCTTATATAGTCACAACTATGGGTGAAGTTGGACACTTCACTTATATGGCTGCCACAATGCTAAGATGTTCTCAATGTTTGAGATGTAGTTTTATCTCAAACTATTGTAGTGGAGAATACACATCAACATATGGATGTGCTTAAATGTACATTGACTGATTGCATGCAATGAGAGACCTCTTGTATAAACATACTATTAGATAGTTTATCTCTTATTCACATTGAACAGTTTCAATAATCCTTAGATTTGATGAGTTCATTTATAACTAAACAGTAATCTGACTGTTTTGATTCCACCAAAGTAATCTCTACTATAGGGACTACGATTCGGTGACCATTGGATAGTCAGAAAGTTGTTCGAATCATGATGAATTTCAAACAAGAAATCTATGCTCATTAATTTGAGAGATTATCCAAGTTCCGGGTAAAACAGTTAATTAAGCTTAAATCCTGTTAATGTGATTTCGAAATCAAGCAAGTTTGAAATATATTTTTATTAAAATATATTATACATAAATAAAGCTTTTCTCAAAATGTTTTTCATGAGAAATTGTTTCTCATGGCTCAATCAAATGTCTTGGAAACCTGGATAATGTGCAATGGGCTATAAGTTTAGATAATATAATAATCTCGAAGGCCCATTAGGGATAATGTTATTAGAAGAATCAATTGAATTAAAAAGTTCATGTGGCAGGATCCTTAATGTTTAATGTTCTTACATTGGGATTCAATTGCAACATGGATATCTTATGTCACTTGCAATTTCGATATCATTCCTATTTAGGGTCAATGGGATAACATTGGGTAAGCCAGGGTTAGAATGTCCTAGAGCAATCTGTGGAGATGCTCACACAAGAAATACAAACTCAATAATAGATCAAATGTTAATCTATAACTTAAGTGATTAAATGTTAATCATTAATAAATAGATTAAATGTTAATCTATGGTTTAGATTAAAAGTAAATCTAAATTAAATGATATTAATAATTGTTATTTAATTAACATAAAATAAGGGGAAATCGGTTTGACCCATATCCATTAAACCTATAAAGTATGGACCTTAAAAGTGGAACCAAGCTCATGGAATTTGAAAAAATTCGGTGAACCTCAAATCTAAGGTTTGAGTTGAGAACTCATAAAATCAAGGGGATGGCCCCTATAAGTCTATCTATGCTTTTTGATATTTTAACAATTAAGTTATTAATTAAGGAATGATGTACTTTAAAGTGCGGAATAGGGAAAACAATCAAACCACAACACAAGGATTTTTACGTGGAAACCCTTCCGGGAAAAACCACGGGACGTAATCCAGCCAAGAGATATCACTAAGACAAAGTCAACAAGAACTTACAAGACTCGAACTTGACTCTTTCGGATTCAACACTACGATCCTTCAGTTTTTAGTCTTCCGCGCCTCAAAAAGTCATCACGTACTCACAAGTCCCGTGATCAACCGCAGCTGCTCGTACTTCTCTTTGTGTCTCGAAAACAACCACGATTTTTCGATCGATCTCCGTCAATGACGGCATTGGATTCAACTGACTAAATCACACATCCACGATCCTTCTCGGATCGATCTCCTTCGCAAAGGCTCCGGAACACTCCGACCAAGTTGTTTTATCTAGAACGGATTGATGGTTTGATTAAAATCAAATCCTAGATGGACTCCTTTAACGGAAAAGTCCAAGCAAGGTATAATGAAACTTTTGACTTACAAACTCTAGGATGAAAGAAGGAATAACAAGGGGAGGAGAAAAAATAATTTCCATAGTTTATATGAACTCTAGAGATACCTCAAAGTATCCCTTAACTCCTAGGGGGTATTTTGGGGCGCGACAGGCTCAACCTTAGCCTTCGGACCTATCCTTTGGCCTCCGGCCTAACCCTAAGTCTCCGGGATTAAACCCTGGCCTACAGGCCCAAACCCTCTAGACCATGCACGTGACCTCCTCGGTTAACCAACCCTAGCCCCCGGGCTAGACCCTTAGCCACTCCGGTGCACACTCACACTCCCCTAGTCTCGGCACGGGCTCATGTGCCAGAACTACGATCGATCTGATTTCACCACATGTGAGTACGTAGGCAACCCAACCCGGGTTCGACCCTATATAGAATTTTTCCTTTTCATGGATTAGTATAATCTAAAACTTAGACATTTGAATAAAATTTGATATTAATTTAGCTTATACCTAGGGAGTAAGTAACCATTGTAAAATGGGGGTCCCAGGATGCCTAACACCTTCCCTGAGGCTTAATTGAACCTCTTACCTAGATTCTCATGTAGACCATAAGACCTTATTCAAATCCGGGACTTATCCCTCAAAATTAATAAGTGGCGACTCCTAATCTTAAACCTAGTGAGTATAAAAATCCGTGCTCACACTTCTCATCCAAGTGTATTGAAATCAAGAATCAGTGGATTCTTGTCATTGATGTGGGGAGATGTGTAAAGTCAAGAGAGGGTGTTCTCTTGCAAATAGGCTTGATCTTCGTCCGTAAGAAGATTGTAAAGGTCTGATCCTTACCCGTATGGGGATTGTTAAAGTTTGATCTTCACCAAAAAGAAGATTGTAAAAGGTTTGGTCTTCACCCGTAAGAAGACTATGCGAGTAAAATAATGATGAATCCTCTAGCGGGTATAGCTTGAGGCGGGGACACAGGCGGGATTGCCGAACCACGTGAACAACATACTTGTATTTGGATTCTCTTTCCCTACTCTTTATTTTATTGTTTTGATTGATTGTGTAGAATTACATAATTTCTATTACTTTTTAATTAATAAATTTGAAATTTTGCTTAAGGGATTAGGAAGAAATTTAAATTGACATAGACCCTATTCGCCCCCCTCTAGGGTCCAAACCTTGGGCAACAATAGGGAGGAGAGAGAAAGAGCTAATATTAATTACAATATTTTATTTATTGTATTTTCTAAACGGATTGAGGAAGGCTTTTTCTCTCCATCAACAAAATGGGTATGTGTTTAATAGTGGTGGAGTCTACAGGAATTCCTTGTAGATGTTTGTACAAAGGATCCCGACTCGCACAATACCTACCCATATTTTTTGGTCAACGATTGCGTGTTTGGAGGGATGGTGTTTAGCCAGATCTAGGAGAAGATAGTCTTTGCATACATGAACAACCTGGGCAAGCCAGGCCAATATGTCATTTTCGTAGTAGCCATTTCAAACATGAGATTAATTTTGAGCCAGAGCTCTACTTCACGGTGTTGAAGCATAGCTCCCCTTTTTACACTACAGCCATGGCACATTTGTAATTAGTGAAGGAGGTTGGGGCAATTTGCAATACATCATAATCACAAGATTGCCATCGTGATGGTATAAAAAGGGGGAGCTCGTCGGATTTTGGAGATTTCAGAATTTCGGCAATATTTCAGAAATTTATTTTTAGGTTTTTTTAATTAAAATTTCGAAATATTTCAATATTTTCATTGAAATTTTGTGAAAATTTGGAATTTTATATATTATATTTTAAAATAAAATAATAATATTTATACAAATATATAAATTTTAATAACATATTAATTTTTAACATATATATATATATATATAATAAATTATATATATATATATATATATATTATATATATATATTTAATAAAATATAAATAAATAAATTTCACTGAGATTCCGCAATTTTTTGGGATTTCGGTTCTGGTTGGTTGATCAAAATCATCGCAAATTTCAAACCTTGAGCAGAGCTCCTCTTTTTATTTAAATTGTTCAAATTAACATTGGCCGTTCTTCTTAATTAATTGAGGATGTTTTTGTCTGAATTTTTTTTCCTTCTTTTCTCTCTCTTTGATATTATTGGACCACTTATTTGGCTATGACTAAGGTTCTCTGTATGGAGTTCAGGGTTACCTAGTTCGCTGGGAACTAGGGCGAACCGCGAACTAGTTCGTTCCGGTTCGTTAGTATTAGCATATTACATGGTTTTCTCAAACCACCTTGGTTCGTCGAACTTGTAGTTCGGTTCGCCTAGTATTGTGATCGGGTTTGCTACATTCTTAAATCCCGTTCGGTGCTTTTTTTTAAGGAAATTGCTTGAATACTCTCGATAGTACCTACTATCAAGTGCAAGGCTTGAAAATCAAACGACCTCAAGCTGCATTTTCATTTAATGGTGGCCCCACTTAAGTGTTTGAACCTTTAGATTTTTGATATCGAGAGTTTTAAATCACTTCCTTTTTTTTATACAAGTTTGGTTGACCAACGCTATAGGTATTGATAGTTGGGGGTGGGGGGTATATATGTATCATTTTACTAAACCCCTAAAGAAAATTGAAGAAGAGGGCTCATCCCGAAAAAGAGAAGGAGGGCTTGCTTCAGTCTCAGTCTCAAATTAAGGGAATAGAGAAATGCACCGTGAATAGAGAAACGAATTATCTAATCCTACCCTAGCGAACTGGGTTCGTTACAAATAATTAAGTGGCGAACTGCGAACCTAAATTCGAACCGAGCGAACCAGGTAACATTGGTATGGAGGGTGCGTTATAGCCCTTAGCTAACCCCTGAACAAATACTAACCCCACCTAACCCAAAGTAGTGGTATATACTCTCAAAATGGTAGCGGATTTTCTCTTGCAGATGCCCGAGATTCATACTCGGAACCACTCTTGGCATGGTGCGTATGAAGGCATTTAACTAGAGGAAAGTTATAGCATGCATTGCACATTTGGTTGAGTAGTACACGCACATTTAACGAGAGGAGAGTGATAGCATGCATTGCACATTCTGTTGAAGGGAGTTTGACATCCGTGAATTATAGTTAAGATTTACTCTTATCTAAAGTTAAATAATCTAACCTTTATTTTTAGAATAAATAATTAAAAAAAATTAATTTCACTCATTCATGTGATTAATTTTTTGAAGATATTTTTTTAAAAACAAAGATTAGATTATTTAACCCTAAAAGCAAGTGAATCTTAATCATAATTAATGGATGTCAAATAACACACATGATGAGCTAAGAAGATATGCATTGTCACGCCCCAAAATCCCACCTAACTTAATGTGAGACCTTGGCACTTGACTTAAAACATTAATTCCATAACTTCCTGTCATACAGCATTTAAGACAATTCTAAAAACAGGGACCTAAAAAATTTTCTCTTCAAATAAATGCTAATCAAGTCCAATATCTGAAATAATTACTAAGACATCATAATCAAATTAAAATCATCCTCTATGAATCCCTAATCATAAATTCAAACAAACTATAAATCCATAATTAGTCTATTACAAAGTCTAAAATTCAAAATCCAAGATACTAGTGATCTAATGTTCGGAGTATGGCTAGCAATCCAAATTCCATTCTCCATCAGGGTAATCACCTGCTGGCTCTTCCTGCTCCTCCTCGTACTCTTCCTCCTCCCAATGTCCTGGAGCACCGGTATCATAACTATAACCTACCGACAACAACAGTCATCAGCTGAGTAACAAGTTACCCAACGTATATACAAAATCCTATCTAACAATATAACGATATTTAATATGAACATGGTTTAAGATTTCAACATAACATGTAAACATATAACAATTCAGAGTATAGAAGCATAATTAAATTTTGATTCTTACACATGATCACTTGTGCTTATTTCTCTTGTTTATCTTACTTATTTTCTTGTCCGTGAATTTATCCAACAACATACGAATGTAATAACTTAATATAACCCTACCCCATATATTGGGTAGAGACTAACTTATACCCTACTTTTCGAGGTACCAAACAATATACACATTATCCGGTGCATACGGCTTGTCTACACATTATCCGGTGTATACGGCTTGTCTACACATTATCCGGTGTATACGGCTTGTCTACATATTTGCCGGTGTATATGGCTGGTCATTCCTTGATCATAGGCTTGTGGGTAATCGGTCAGTGCAAAACTCAATCATGCATAATGCTTGTATCCTTATGTACTTGCATAATACTTGTCATCTTGTTTCTTATTATCATACTTGTTCATGTCTAATTTCGTGAATAAGTGCGAGTGAAATAATGATAATTATAAATCATTCACAATTTAAACATGCAGAAATTTTCATAATTGATCAACATAAAATATGGGTTTATCAAGTTTTCGACAACAAAGATAGGGACAATTTAATTCATCATGTCTCAATTTCCAATACATAATTTTAATTAAATTAATCTCTCAAAACCCTAGTATATAACATATTATAATTTCAAAACAACATAGAATCACTCCATCAAATTTAACCATCATCACTTCCTCCATTCTTCATCACACAATAAACCACAAGATCATTCCCTTCCCCCTTGTTGATATAATAATTAAATCACAAGAACATCTTTAACATCATCAGTATCTTTTGCAACGCAATCATAAATTTAAACTCTCTAAACATCATATATAATTTCTATGAAGAAATCATGGTCCAAAGCATTCTCAAAATCATCATATATATTTTCTATAAGAAGATCATGGTTGAAACACTCTTTCTAACGTCATATTTATTTCTCATACGAAATCATAATTTAAAAACATCACATGTATGCTTAATCTTGTTTGCTCTTGCTTTAGATCTATCACTTTCATAATTTTATATCAACATCACTATATTGAAAGGAAAGAAGTTATATTTACCTCTCACGATCGCTTCCCCACACTCATGCGCTTTCGAATGGGGTTAATCTACACTTTTTCGCTCTTTCTCCTTGAAAAGCCTTTAATCTCCCTTCTTGGATCTCTCAAAAATCCCTTATGTCACTCTCTTTTAGGTTTTGAAAGCTTTAGGGACCTTTCAAAACCCTCAACCTACGACTAAAAGGGGTAGAAATAGTGTTGGGAGCCCTAGGGACTCCACAAAAGAGAGATCGCGCACTTCCACTGCTGAACGGCGTTTTGGGGGATCAATTACCCACCGGCGGCGATCGATCGCGGTGGTAATTTTTTTTATTTTTATAATTTTTTAAAAAAACTCTTTTGCTACTTTTTGATTTTCTTTTTTTCATGTAATTTATCCTCAAAACGACTTGAGTTTAGCGTTTTATTTGGGTTTTAAATTCTCTACTATTCACATTAAATTATTGGCTTAAATATCTTAAAAGAATTAAACACATGATTCAATAGCATTTAATAAAGTTCACAAACATTAAGAAAATAATAAATTCGGGTTTCTACATCCTAGCCCCCTTAAAAGGAATTTCGTCCTCAAAATTGCGTACCTTAATTGAACAAGTAGGGGTACTTCTCTCGAACTTCATCTTCTCTTTCCCAAGTGGCCTCTTTAATGGAGTGATATTGCCAGCGAAGGAGGACAAAACGAATTATCTTTCTGCGTAGAATATGCTCTTTTTGATCCAAAATTTGAACCGGTTGTTCTACCATTGTCAAATCTTCTCAAATTTCCAAAGGTTCAAAATTGATGATATGTGAAGGATCTGGAATGTACTTCCTCAACATAGAAACATGGAAGACATTATGAACCGCCGCCATGTGAGGAGGCAGGTTAACTCTGTATGCCACTTCTCCTACTCTCCTGATAATTTCGAAAGGTTCAACATACCTTGGGCTTAGCTTACTTCTCTTACCAAACCTCATAATTCCCTTGGTAGGAGATATTTTAACGAAGACAAAATTTCCAACTTGAAATTTCAAGTCTCTTTTTCGGGTGTCTGCATAACTCTTTTGTCTACTCTAAGCAGTCTTCAATCTTTCTCTTATTAAATTAACCCTGTCTGCGGTCTGTTCAACTAGCTCAGGACCCAGAAGTTTTCTCTCTCCCACTTCATCCCAACAAAGAGGAGATCTATAACTTCTACCATACACGGCTTCGAATGGTGCCATCTGAATACTTGCTTGATAACTGTTGTTATAAGCAAATCCAACTAAGGGTAAATGCTCATCCCAACTGCCTTGAAAATCAAGCATACAAGACCGGAACATATCTTCAATTACCTGATTCACTCTTTCTGTCTGGTCATCTGTTTGAGGATGAAATGCCGTGCTAAAATCCAGGTGAGATCCCATGGCCTGCTAAAATCTCCTCCAAAATCTTGATGTAAACCTTGTGTCTCTATCAAAAACTATACTGACAGGTACTCCATGGAGACTTACTACTTCCTTAATATAAAGTTCCACCAACTTGTTAGCATTATAAGTAGTCCGATAAGAAAGAAAGTGAACTGACTTAGTAAGACGGTCTACTACCACCTAAATGGCATCAAAATTCTTGGCTGTCTTTGGCAATCCCATAATAAAATCCATGGATATGTTTTCCCACTTCCATTCAGGAATGGGAAGAGGTTGCAATAGTCCTGCAGGTCTCTTATATTCGGCATTCACTTGTTGACAAACCAAACATTGAGATACATGAGTAGCCACATCTCTCTTCATATTCCTCCACCAATAGTGCCTCTTGAGATTTTGGTACATCTTAGTACCACCTGGATGAACTATATACTTGGATCGATGAGCTTCATCCAAAATCTCCCGTCTCAATTCTTCATCATTTGGACACATAACCTGCCATTAAATGTTATAGCTCCTTCTCCATTAACTGAGAAATCTTCCTGACCATTTTCGAAAGACTTGGCTCGATAAGCTAACAATTCTTCATCAGACCCTTGCAACTCTATGATTCTGGCTCGAACATGTGATCTGACTGCAATATTAGCTACCAATGGTCCAGAGGTACGAAGATTGAAACTTGTTTCATTGTTATACATGTCTTCTAATAATTTCCAACCTTTGACCCTTAAATGTGCCAATAAACCAGAGGGCCTTCTGCTAAGTACATCTGCTACAACATTAGCTTTCTCCGAATGATATTGAATTGAACAATCATAATCTTTCAAAAATTCAACCCAATGGTGCTGTCTCAGGTTGAGCTCTTTCTGAGAGAACAAGTACTTGAGGCTTTTATAATCTGTAAAAATTTCAAACTCTTCTCCATACAAATAATGTCGCCAAATCTTTAGAGCAAAAACCACTGCTGCTAGCTCTAAATCATGAGTAGGGTAGTTCTTCTCATGATTCTTCAATTGCTGGGATGCATAGGCAATACTTTACCATATTGCATGAGAACACAACCTAAACCAACATGCGAAGCATCACTGTGTAAACCACAAATCCACCACTACCTGATGGAACAGTAAGAACTGGGGCTGTAGTATTGCGCTTCTTCAATTCTAAGAAGCTCTGCTCGCATTTATCATCCCATGTGAACTTGACATTCTTCTTGGTCAAGTGAGTAAGTGGTGCTGCCAAGCTAGAGAATCCCTCTATAAATCTTCTGTAATAACTTGCGAGGCCTAGAAAACTCCTGATTTCTGTAACACTCTTTGGCCTATCCCAATCTGCAACAGCTTCAATCTTCGCGGGGTCTACTGAAATCCCTTCTGATGATACGACATGGCCTAGGAATGCTACATTCTCAAGCCAAAACTCACATTTACTCAATTTAGCATACAACTTATGCTTTCTCAAAGTCTCGAGTGTAAGATGCTTCTAATGATCCTCCCGAGTTGGTGAGTAGACAAGGATGTCGTCTACAAATACTATCACATGACAATCCAAGAATGATTTGAATACTCTATTCATCAAGTCCATAAATGCTGCAGGAGCATTTGTTAAGCCAAAAGGCATAACCAGAAACTCAAAGTGTCCATATCTTGTTCTGAAAGCTGATTTAGGGATATCCTCTGCTCTAATCTTCAACTGGTGATACCCTGACCTTAGATCTATCTTAGAAAAGAATTTTGCTCCCTTCAACTAGTCAAACAGGTCATCAATCCATGGCAACGGATATTTGTTCTTTATAGTGACCTTGTTTAACTGCCGATAGTCGATGCACATCCTCATCGACCCATCATTCTTCTTTACAAAAAGAACTGGTGCTCCCCATGATGACATACTTGGTCTAATGAAACCCTGTTTCAATAATTCTTCAATTTGTACCTTCAACTCCTTTAATTCTGCTGGGGCCATCCTATACGGTGCTCTGGAAATTGGTGCAGTGCCTGGAGCTAAGTCAATGACAAAATCAATCTCCTTGTCTGGTGGTAACCCTGGTAACTCATCAGGAAAAACATCCATGAACTCACAGACTACTGGGATGACAGAACCATCTTTTCCTTCTGGATTAAAAAGACTTGAAGCCGTAAATCTAGCAATGTCTTTCTTCTTCAATCCTCTAAAATGGAAGGGAGTTCCATTAACTGGCTTGAACTTCACCATCTTCTCAAAACAATTTACTTGCCCGTGGTAAGCTGCAAATCAATCCATTCCAAGAATGACATCAAAATCTTGGAAATCTAGGATGATCAGGTCTGCCAGTAACTCATGTTGTCCCAAAAGGATGACACAAGCTCGGTATACTTGGTTGGTGACTACTGATCTACCAATAGGAGTCAAGATGGATAACTCCTTATCTAATTGGCTCGGTTCTGAAACAAATCCCTTCGCAAAACTAGGTGTAACAAATGAGTGTGTTGATCCCATATCAATCAGTACATGTGCCAAACATTCATTAATCAACAGGGTGCCTGAGTTGTTAAATAACGAAGTGTCAATTTCATGCATTATTCATATAATATCAGTAGTATATTATTATCAGCACATCATAATTATAAACATCACATTAATCATAAAAATATCACATCAAATATAAATATAACTAAAGTGTACCTTGCACCACGTCATTTGATGCCTGTGCATCCTGATCTGATATTGCAAAAACCTTGCCCTGGGCTACCTGACATGGCTGCTGCTATGGGGGCTGCTGGGGTTTAGGAGCCTGAGGAGGCTTCTGCTGTGGTGCCTGCCTAGGAGGTGACTTATTCCCCTGAGTTTGGGTCTGCTGACTACGGTGAGGACAATCTCTAATCCGGTGTCCCAATTGTCCACACTGAAAACATCCTTCAGTGAGTACTCGACATTCGCCCGCTGGGTGTCTCTTCCCACAATGTACACATACATCAAACATAAGTGCAGAAGAAGTAGGCTGCACATACTGAGTGGCCTGCAAGTAGTAGGGCGGGGCACAGTAGGTGCAGATGGAGGTGCTGGCCTCTGATAAGGAGTCGGCTTAGCTATTGGTGGTTGGCCTGAAAATCTGGGCCTCTTTAACCTGTGGTTCAACCTTGCTTGGCTGTCTCCTACTGAACTTCTCTTTTGGAATCATCTCTCTTTTCTTCAGGAATTCCTCTGAGTTCTTTTCA
The DNA here is from genome assembly GCA_015143295.1 of Tetracentron sinense. NCBI lineage: Eukaryota > Viridiplantae > Streptophyta > Magnoliopsida > Trochodendrales > Trochodendraceae > Tetracentron > Tetracentron sinense. The sequence continues at coordinate 3,825,982 of CM026553.1, read as the reverse complement.
GCCAACTGAGCCTTATCATTCACCTCAGCGAAAGTCTCGAGTCGAAACATTGAGACTCGGTCTCAAATAAAATCTCTCAAACCTCTTTCAAATTTTCCTGCTTTCATCGCCTCTGTGGCAATCATATGAGGTGCAAACCTTGAAAGTTCTGAAAACTTGGCCTCATACTCAGCCACTGTCATCTTCCCCTGTTCAAGAGTGAGGAACTCAGCTTCTTTCTTTTCCCGGACAACCATTGGAAAGTACTTTTTATAAAACACATCTAGAAATTCCCCCCATGTCCATGGTTGGCCTGCTCTAGTTAAATCTCTAGTCCTGGAGGCTGCTCTCCACCAATGCTCTGCTTCGCCTTCCATTATAAAGGCTGCCCATGTCACTCTTTCAGTATCTGTGGGAGACAGAACTGAAAATATCTTTTCCGGCTGTAAGATCTATGCTTCTGCAGCTATTGGATCTGTGGTCTAATAGAATGACGGAGGCCTTAATCTCCGGAACGCCTCAATCCCCGCATGTGGCCTGGGTGGAGGGGGTGCATGTGCTTCTGCCGGTCCAGGAGCAGTTGCAACAGGTTGTCTGGCTGCAAGGAGTGTCATGGTCTGGGCAATCGATCCTAGCACTTCAGTCAAATCAGGCTGATCATTACCAACTGGATGTCCTTCTCCAATACCCCTTCCAGCATTCCCTCTAGTATTATATCCACGAGCTCTGCCACCGCGCATCATTATGATAGTCCTGAGAGCAAACGGTAACAATTAGTCTAACTTGGAATTAATTCGCTCTAACACTCAAAACCTTAAACTAACATCACAATGAATCCTAACCTGTTGTATCCTAAAATATAAGCCCTAGCAACCTAATGCCTTTGCTCTGATACCACCTCTGTCGCTCCCCAAAATCCCACCTAACTTAAGGTGACACATTGGCACGTGACTTAAAACATTAATTCCATAACTTCCTGTCATACAGCATTTAAGGCAATTCTAAAAATAGGGACCTAAAATTTTTTCTCTTCAAATAAATGCTAATCAAGTCCAATATCTGAAATAATTACTAAGACATTATAATCAAATTAAAATCATCCTCTATGAATCCCTAATCATAAATTCAAACAAACTATAAATCCATAATTAGTCTATTACAAAGTCTAAAATTCAAAATCCAAGATACTAGTGATCTAATGTCCAGAGTATGTCCAGCAATCCAAATTCCATTCTCCATCAGGGTAATCACCTGCTGGCTCTTCCTACTCCTCCTCGTACTCTTCCTCCTCCCAATGTCCTGGAGCACCGGTATCAAAACTATAACCTGCCGACAACAACAGTCATCGGCTGAGTAACAAGTTACCCAACGTATATACAAAATCCTATCTAACAATATAACGATATTTAATATGAACATAGTTTAAGATTTCAACATAACATGTAAACATATAACAATTCAGAGTGCGGAAGCATAATTAAATTTTGATTCTTACACATGATCACTTGTGCTTATTTCTCTTGTTTATCTTACTTATTTTCTTGTCCGTGAATTCATCCAACAACATACGAATGTAATAACTTAATATAACCCTACCCCATATATTGGGTAGAGACTAACTTATACCCTATTTTCTGAGGTACCACACAATATACACATTATCCAGTGCATACGGCTTGTCTACACATTATCCGGTGTATACGGCTTGTCTACACATTATCCGGTGTATACGGCTTGTCTACATATTTGTCGGTGTATACGGCTGGTCTTGCCTTGATCATAGGCTTGTGGGTAATCGGTCAGTACAAAACTCAATTATGCATAATGCTTGTGTCCTTATGTACTTGCATAATACTTGTCATCTTGTTTCTTATTATCATACTTGTTCATGTCTAATTTCATGAATAAGTGCGAGTGAAATAACGATAATTATAAATTATTCACAATTTAAACATGCAGAAATTTTTATAATTGATCAACATAAAATATGGGTTTATCAAGTTTTCGACAACAAAGATAGGGACAATTTAATTCATCATGTCTCAATTTCCAATACATAATTTTAATTAAATTAATCTCTCAAAACCCTAGTTTATAACATACTATAATTTCAAAACAACATAGAATCACTCCGTCAAATTTAACCATCATCACTTGTTGATATAATTATTAAATCACAAGAACATCTTTAACATCATCAGTATCTTTTGCAAGGAAATCATAAATTTAAACTCTCTAAGCATCATATATAATTTCTATGAAGAAATCATGGTCCAAAGTATTCTCAAAATCATCATATATATTTTCCATAAGAAGATCATGATTAAAACACTCTTTCTAACGTCATATATGTTTTTCATACGAAATCATAATTTAAAAACATCACATGTATGCTTAATTTTGCTTGTTCTTGCTTTAGATCTATCACTTTCATAATTTTATATCAACATCACTATATTGAAAGGAATGAAGTTATATTTACCTCTCACGATCGTTTCCCAACACTCACGTGCTTGCGAATGGGGTTGATCTACACTTTTTCACAATTTTTCGCCCTCTCTCCTTGAAAAGCCTTTAATCTCCCCTCTTGGATCTCTTAAAAATCCCTTATGTCACTCTCTTTTAGGTTTTGAAAGCTTTAGGGACCTTTCAAAACCCTCAACCCATGACTAAAAGGGGTATAAATAGTGTTGAGAGCCCTAGGGACTCCACAAAAGAGAGATCGCGCACTCCCACCGCCGAACGGCGTTTTGGGCGATTGCCGGTGGTAATTTTTTTTTATTATTATTTTTTAAAAAACTGTTTTGCTACTTTTTGATTTTCTTTCTTTTCATGCAATTTATCCTCGAAACGACTTGAATTTAGCGTTTTATTTGGGTTTTAAATTCTCTACTATTCACATTAAATTTTAGGCTTAGATATATTAAAAGAATTAAACACATGATTCAATAGATTTTAATAAAGTTCACAAACATTAAAAAAATAATAAATTCAGGTGTCTACATGCATGTACTGTCCAAATCACCTCCTTTCGTTTATCAACACCATTCCAAGCTAAAGAGTGGTGCCTAGTGTGAATCTCGGGTATTTGCCTGAAGAATTCCGTTGCCATAGGACCTTGTCATTTGTGTGGGAGTATGAAAACGCGAGTATGACAAAGTGTATGCTAGATTATTGAAAGGTAAAAATACCGGAAAGGACACGCGTCAGCTGCAACTGTTCACACTCTAGTTTATTGGTGGAAGGTAGGAGTTAAAGGGTGTGATACCCTGACCTGCACTCCGATGATAAAGTAAGTAGGTGGAGAAGATGATGAACAGTAAGACGCACAATAGCACTGAAAAATATATGCGTGTTTGGATCCCTTTAACACTGAAATTCTCGGGGTATTTATAGGTTAACTTTGGTATGGCCATAGATGACCATAGATGCCCATACCACGTGCCCTGCACTCATTACCAAATATGTCAATAAATTCTACCACCTGTTGCATCACACGTGAAAGCCTACCATGAGTTCAGTCGGTTGGGTCTGACAGAACACAGAAGTGACCAGCATTAAATGCCAAGACAGTGCTTTTGGCCCACTTGTCAGAATAACCGATCACCTCCTGATCACTTCCTCCTGCGAGTCGGTCTCGTTGTTGACTCGAGCTCGGGTACGTTGTATATGTCTTAAAAGATGACCTGGACATCTTTATCTGAGTTACAACGGACTCGTTGTTTATTTAACAACGAAAACGTTGTCGAGAATACAACGTTTACGTTGTGCATAAGACAACGAACACATTGTCAAAACCACAATGAAAACGTTGTTCGCAAGACCACAGATACGTCGTAATTTATGCAATGTGAACGCTGTGCATCAGATAGTGTATATCCTTCTATTTTAAGCACGTGACTTAAACACATGTCCACGTGTCACTTTCGTGCACAAAACAACAAAAGCTAGCTCGTTCCCTAACGTTAATTAGTTTTTACGAATTTTGTCCTTTACAATTTGCCCCTTTATGAGGCTTAGAACGTAGTCGAAGTGTCATAAACGGACAAAAAGAGTGACAGACCATACGTGCTTCTGCTTTCAGAATCTGAATCGTTGCGTGATTGAAACGCTGAGAAGATAGAACGCTCAAGCTAGCTGGTTTACGCGTGCGAACCGTCACGCCTCATTAATGCTAGACAGGCTGTCATCATTACCGTTTCGGAATTCAAAACGCTTTATATCTCTGACGGTTACTCTCTTTGCGTAAAACGTCGATCCTACCACCACTCTTTCTAGCTTTGACACAGGTGTACGACTCTGATGGAGGGTGTTCTTGTCTTTTCATATTTCTGAGATATCTATAAAAATCCCTCTGGGTTGCATCGTTTCGCTTATCTTGCCATTGAAGTACTGTTACTCTGCCCACTTTGCGTCTCAAGCGAACGTTCAGGCTCTCTTCAAGCTCTCTCGTCTTTTCTGTTTGTGGTACACTCTTACCCTTTTTCTTACTGTCTTTATTGATTCTTCCTCTCTCCCTCTTCTTCTTTACTTCTTTTTCTTCTTCTCTGTTGTCGGTCTGTCCAGTCTGTCCATCCTTTCTTGCATACTATTCTTTGTTCCGCCCCCATCAATCCATGGCTGCCGAGACCCCCATAGAATCCATTAGGGTAGATGAAGTTAGAGGCCAAACCGAAGATGAGGCTAGTTGCACTGGTAGTGCATCGTATGGTGCCTACATAGAAAAATCTTCCGCCCTACGCCAACAACAGTTAGCATACCTTAACCATTTTAGGGAACGTTTCGAGTTTCCTTCCCACGTCAACCTTCACTTCAAAAGGGAAGGCGCTCATATTGATAAACGATCAGCCTGTATCGTTGTCTATCTCTCCCAACTCGAAGCTGGCCTTCGATTTCCTTTACATCCCGTCCTGGACGAAGTCCTTTCCGCTCTACCCTTGCTCCAGGGCAAATGCACCCCAGCTTCTACAAATATATGTTTATGATGATTAAATTCATCAAGGACGGATTCCCTATAGAAGCTAGACACCTCTTCCACTTCTGCCATGCCGTCAGATGCCGAGGTACTGACGATGGCCCCTACAACTATTATTCCTGGAACAAGAAGCCATTGTATCCAGACCTTGTCTCCAGCATCCTGGACAGAGAAAGAGGGTGGAAGGCAACTCCATTCGTTGTCTCTGGGGGGGCTGGAAGGCAGAGACTTCCACTGTGCCCAATGTTTTCCAAGATAAACCAGGTAACACAATACCGATGTCCGATGTCCGTTGTCCGTTGTACATTAGTTCTTCTGTCTCACCATTCCAGCGTCCATTGTCTGTTACTTTTGTTCGTCCTACTTACTTCCGTTGTCTCACACTGTTTGTTTTTGCTCTTTGCAGTTGAAGGGAAGAAACTCCCGCTCAAAAAACTCGCGCCAGAAGAAGAAGGTCTACTTACAAACATCAAGCGAGCACGAGGTAGGGAGTACATCCGGTGGACACCGCTGCCACCTGATACTTGGAGTTTCTTCGGTAGCTCGAACCCGTCTTCACAAAAGCAACAAGGCGCCTCCTCTTCCTCACCTGCAGTTGAGCCGAGTTCAGAAGAAGAAATGGCCAGCACCAACCCTCCAGCATTAATCAGAAAGCCAAGGACCGCTCATCCTGCAACTGTGCTGCCTCCTCTTCCAACTCCTCCAAAGACAGTTCCTTCCACAACGGGAGCGGCACCTTCCGAGCCGAAACGGAAGATTCTAACGCAGGCCGAGTTTGAGGCCATAAAGAAAAGGAAGGACGAAAAGCGTCGGGAGAAGGATAGTACTCGCGCTGTCACTCCTTCTCCTTTTGCTCCTGCAACACACCAAGGAGCAAAGGCTACAACGGGAACGCCAGTAGTCAGCACAATACCTGCTGCTACTCAAGCTGTGGCTGCCCCAATTGCTTCGAGCTCCGCTCTGGTTGCTGTTACCACAACGGAGACGACCACAACGCGTCTGCCAATTGGAGCACCGCCTTCAGAGGAAATAGACTGGTCACCCGACTTCACGCGTTACGGAAGGCCCACTGTTAACGACTCGGTGCAGACATCGGAGAAGGTTGCTCGGGCCTTGACTCATTCCAAGAGGCTTCCCAAGGACATCGCGGATGATGGAAAGATGTCCTTGCCCCAGGTGTCCTATGCAGCCTGCCAGTCCATGGCCTCGGTACGATCTTTGCTCTCTCTCTCCTATTTGCTTGTTCAATTCTCGTTGTGGTATACTGATATTTCTGATCATTCTTGTTATAGCTGAACGTCCTCCTCCATGAGTTATGTGATCGTAGTACCTACCACTACAATCATCTCAAAGATTCCATCAGCTACTGGCAAGGAAGGACTGAGACGCTGGAGAGAACTCTGGCCGAGGACCCACTCAAGATTGAGTTCGACCTGTCTCATACCCGAGCTGAAGTGGTGCGGGTGGAGGAGAAGTTCATTGCCGCCTTCAAGGGGCAAGAGAAGGCAGAAGGCGAAGCTTGAGCAGCCAAGGAGGGAGAAAAGAAAGCCAAACAAGATGTGGAGAACGCCGTTCTCCGAATCAGCGAGTTAGAGCTCGTCTCCCAGGCTCTAAGCAGGCAACTTGAGGAAGCTGAGGTAGCGAAAGCGACGCTGATGGAAGAGCTCGAGGAAGTCAAAAAGGCTGAAGGGGCCATCGAGCAGGCGGTGACCATGAGACTGCAACAACATTATCAGTCTCAGTTGGATACTCTTCTCGATGAGGATAGGGCAGAGACCGAGAAGGAGGTGATGAACATGCTCCGACAACAAGGTCGACTGAAGGAGGACAACAAGGAGGACGTTACCACCTTATCCGAGCTCCAGAGCAAGGATGTCATCGACCTCGACAACGAGACCGAAGTTGAAGGAGTCGAGAAGCCACACCCCTTCGAAGGTCCTGCACCCCTTCCTGCTGAACCATACTTTGAGCCAGCTGCTCCTGAAGCTCCTCCTGTTACTGAAGATCCTCCTGCTACCGCCGAAGCTATTGGTGCTGATGCTGCTGATTCTACTGTCTCCCCTCCTGCTGCCCCTGCTGCTGCTGCTGAAACTTGATTTCTCCTTCTCTGTTTCTCTTTCTCGTTACTTGTAATGCATCATCTTTTTCCCCGTGTCATGGGGTTTTCTGTACTTTACCCAGCAATGGGTTTCTTTAAATGAATGATCAATTTCTCTTTCTTTCATTTGCACATTTCTTTAATTTTTGTAGTGTAACTGAAATTTACGGAGCTTGCACAACGTATGCATACAAGAAAGAATATAACATAAGTGTATGGACATGTTTTACGGATCATAGAATCAGACATGAACATAATAGCTCACAACGTAGGCACTTGAGTGTATGTATATGAAGCTTCTTCGTAATGATTGATGCACACATCGAACAAAGCACTCTGAATCATACACACAACGGAAAAGAGAAATATGCCTAGATACATCGTTATGTAGTTCACTGTGAATGTAATCTGACAAATAAAATTTCATAAGATGAACATAATGTAACTCAGTTCAGAGACACTTGCTCAGAGGATGTCATTAGGATAAACCACTGGATTTGCTCAGATGACATCCTTAGGATAAGCCACCAGTGTCTCGTTGTGAGTATGTTGTTCAAGTGAAATTTTATTCGAATTTGCAAAACATTCACAATATTACACTGATGTTCCAGACAACGAATTGACGCAAAACTTCATAGCAGTGTAATTTAAATGCTCATGTAAAAACTCTAAAAAACTCCTTATTGCAATAACTCATTTATACATCACAGATTCTATTGAAAGAATTGCCTTAGGTTCATAATGTTCCAGGATTTTTGGATAAGATTACCTTGTAGATCTTTCAAGTAGCAAACGCTAGGACTCCCCAATCGTTCTACGATATAAGGTCCTTCCCAATTAGGTCCCAACTTGCCACTGTTAATCTCCCTGGTATTCTGGAATACTTTTCGGAGAACAAGATCTCCGACCTGAAGGACCCTTCGTTGTACCTTTTGGTTATATGCCTTCCTTAGCTGTTGCTGGTATCTCCTCATCTGAATGCTGACATCTTTTCGCTTTTCTTCTAACAAGTCGAGGTGAACGGCCATGAGCTCAACGTTCTTGTCTTTCTCTCCACCCTTCTTCTTGCTATGCCAAGAGCGCATTGTGGGCAAACTAATCTCAGTAGGAATGACAGCTTCCATGCCATAAGCCAAAGAGAAAGGTGTTTAATTTGTAGGACTCCTCGGCGTCGTCCTATATCCCCACAACACGTTGTGCAGCTCGGTAGTCCACTTCCCCTTCGAGTCTTCCAATCTTCTCTTCAAGGCATTTAATATGTTTTTATTAGCTGCTTCAGCCAGTCCATTCCCTTGAGGATAATATGGAGACGAGAAAATATGTATGATCTTTAATTCGCTGCAAAAGTCTGCAATGATACGTCCTGAGAACTGTTTCCCGTTGTCAGTGATAATGGACTGAGGTATGCCGAACCTATAGACGATATGCTCCCACATGAACTTCTTCACTTCTTGTTCTCTGATACGAGTAAGGGAAACGGCTTCAATCCAAATCAGTTGCCACGAGGAGAAAGATTAGATTCCCTGGGGCTTTAGGGAAAGGTCCTACAATATCAAGGCCCCAGCATGCAAATGGCCAAGGTTGAGAGATAGTGTTAAACTCTTGAGCTGGAGCATGAATTAAACGAGCATATCGTTGACACTGGCTGCACTTCTTCACATACTTTTGAGCATCAGCTTGCATGTAAGGCCAGAAGTATCCTTGCCCCAGAGCTCGATGAGCTATCGTTCTCCCCCCAGAATGTATGCCACAAATACCTTCATGAAGCTCAGCAAGAATCCTCTCCATATCTACAGGATGAACACACTTCAACAAAGGTCCCCCGAAAGACTTTTTATATAACTCTCCCTGCACCAGGACATAACGAGGTGCCTTGAACTGGATACGTCTTGACTCTTTTGTAATGATGGGAAGAACTCCATCTTTCAAGTAGGCCGTCAACCCTGTCATCCAACTTGGTACTGGATTAACAAAACATACCTCCCGCTGCGACTGGAATGCTATCGAAGGATATTCTTTATATTCCATAAGGATGGCCTTGGGTTCATCAGACTGCATCATGGAAGCAAGATAAGCCAAAACATCAGCATGCCTATTCTCATCTCTTCAGGTATGCTTGATCACCACAACGGTGAATGCTTCACATTGCAAACGAATGAGTGCAGTATACTATTTCATTCGATCATCCTTGCATTCATAATCTCCATTCACCTGATTCACTACAAGCTGTGAATCACAAAAAAACTCTCAATCTAGAGACCTGCAGCTCGTGCGCACTCTGCAAGCCAAGCAGCAATGCTTCGTACTCAGCTTCGTTGTTGGAGGCAGTAAACCCAAGAAGTGACATCTTCTGTACTTTTATGTTTTTCGGACTAATGAGCACAGCACCAAGTCCTGAACCACTTGAGTTAGAAGATCCATCTACGTACAACAGCCAATCAACCCATTCTGATGATTTATCTCCATCTACAACGATATCCTCGTTGTCAACCTCATCAGGGAGCTCACGAAGATCAACAATCACCTCCTCTGCCTCCTCCACAGGGAAGTCAGAAAGGAATCCTGCCATTGCTTGCCCCTTCTCTGAACTTCTCGCTCTATACTGAAAGTCAAACTCACTCAGAGCCACAGCCCACTTCGACATCCTCCCCGCCAACTCGGGTCGTCCCAAGACGACTTTCAAAGGATACGTTGTGATGACAACAATAGTATGAGCATGAAGTAAGGACGAAGCTTTTCAGCAGAAAAGACAAGAGAAAGACACACCTTCTCGAGCTTGCTATAATTACATTCTGCCTTGAGAAAAGTTTTGCTGATGAAATATACAAGCCTCTCAACGCCGCCACAACACCGGACCAAGACTGAGCCAATGGCCTGCTCTGAGACAGAAAGATACAGATACAAGACTTCACCTGGCTCAGGGACGGAGAGAATAGGGGCTGAGCCTAAATATTCTTTCAAAGCAATGAAAGCTCGAGAACACTCTGACGTCCACGTAAAAATAGAATCCTTCCTCAGGAGCTCAAAGAGGGGTTTACAACGATCAGATGACTTGGAGATAAACCGATTGAATGCAGCGATATGCCCTGTTAACTTCTGGATCTCCTTCTTCGACTTGGGCTCTGGCATGTCCAGCAGAGCTCGAATCTGAGCTGGATTAGCTTCAATACCCCGTTGACTCACAAGATATCCCAAGAATTTGCCAGAAGTAACTCCGAAAGTACACTTCTCTGGGTTTATCTTCAAATTGAAAGTTCTCAGAATAGAGAAGGGCTCAGCAAGGTCCATCACAAGGGTATTCCGAAGTCGGCTCTTCACAACGATGTCATCAATGTAAACTTCAACCGTTTTGCCGAGGAGTGGCTCAAACATGAGATTTATCAGACGCTGATACGTGACACCGACATTCTTCAGACCAAAAGGCATAACACGATAACAGAACAAGCCACGCTCTGTAATGAAAGTGGTCTTCTCTTGATCTTCTTCTGCCAGGAGGATTTGATTATAGCCCGAACAACCATTCATAAATGATAACATTTCATGGCCAGCAGTGGCATTGATGAGCCTATCAATCCTTGGCATATGGAAAAAATCTTTGGGACATGCTCTATTGACACTAGTGAAGTCAATGCAAACTCTCACTTTCCCATTCTTCTTGGGTACAACTACTACATTAGCTATCCAGTCAGGATAATGCACTTATTGGATGAACCCAAACTGGATCAGCTTGTCTATCTCTTCATTCACTGCATCATGATAGGCTGGGGCAAGTCTCCGAGGTTTCTGCTTCACCGGAGGGACAGTAGGATCAACGTTGAGGTGATGGCAGATAATGCTCGGATTGATGTCTGTCATATCTTTGTGCGACCATGCAAAGACATCAAGGTTCCTCTTCAAAAATTCCCGCAACTCGCCCTCTTCGTCCGTTGTCAAGCTCGTCCCGATCTGCAACACCTTTGGCTCTTCTTCCGTTCTCAGATTGACTGCCTTTGTGGGCTCAATGGAAGGTCTGCACAACGTGGCCTCCGAGCTCTCTTCCACAACGGAGTCGACCTGTAATTGCTATTTGGGCACAACGGAAGGAGGGAGATCACACTTCTGCGACGCCAACTGATCCCCTCTGATCTCCTGGGGTCCGTCCTGCGTCGGGTATTTCAACACCTGATAGTACGAGGAGGGAACAACCTTCATCTCATGGGTCCACCATCGACCCAAGATTGCGTTGTAAGGCGATGCAGCATCCAGAATGGAAAATCTGGTTTGTAGGACAACGGGTCCTGCCATAAAGGGTAAGACGACGTCGCCTAACGGTTTCATCGAACTGCCATCAAACCCGAACAGCGGGGTCTGAGCAGAGATGAGAACGGACGGATCTAACTTCATTTGAGTGAAAGCATGAAGATACAAGATGTCTGCCCCACTCCCGGAATCTACGAGCACCCTTTCGATGTTGAAATCTTCTATTCTCATGGTGAGAACAAGAGCATCATAATGAGGCCGGATTACCGTTGCCATATCATAATCAGTTAAAGTAAGCGCCTGCCCCATGCTTCTTGTAGACATCTGCACCTGACAAACCTCAGTTTCGTGAGATATCTTCCTCGTCTTTGCTCTGAAGTCTCTCTCTACGTCCTCCTCTGGTGCTTACACACGGAAAATGACGTTGATAGTGCCCAAAGGGGCTCCCCTCGTCCTCCTCCACTGGTACTTGGATTACTGGCAGGCTCTCCTGTACGAGGTCGGGATAACGGTTCTCTGGTGCGCATCGTGCTATCGTTATCGGAACTGAGATACTCTCCTAAGTACCCTTCCTGGACCAGTCTCTCCAAATACTTCCTCAAGATGCGACATCGGTTCGTAAGATGACCACGACATTTATGATAATGGCAATACTCATGTGCCCGTGGTCCTGACGTAACATCATGTACAGCTCTAGCAGGCCATTCGAAATATGCTTGGCCCTCCATTGACTTCATGATGGTCGCTGGGCTAGCAGTAAAATGGATGGGATCCGTCCGAGCTGCAAAAGGTCGCCTCTCACTAGGCTGAACACCTCTCTCTTGTTGCACTTGTGGCTGTTCCTGGCGAGGCTGATAATGCTGTCTCGCTTGCTGCTGAAAGTTCAGGTTAGGTAGTCTCTCCGTCCTTCCATGCTACTGGGATTGATTGTAATTGCCTTTATACGGGCGCCGAACCGGCTGATCCCGGTGAGTCACATACACTACTTTCTCCTTCTGCTTCCTAGGTGGTGAGTCCTCTGATGATGAAGACTCATACCTCTACCTCTTCTCATTCCTCTTAGACGACCGGCGTGCTTTCTCTATCACGTCCACCCCTCTCGTACTTGGCTTCGGCACAACGGAAACATCATCTTCGTATCTTCCGTACTTGGTTGCATGAACCATCATCTCGTCCATCTTGACAGGATAGTCAAGAGCCAAGGATTTATAGAGCTCGGAATGCCTGGAGATAGCATTCTTAAAAGCAGCAATATAACTCCATTCATCGACTTTATCGATGCTATGGACTTCGTCAGTGAAGCGCGAAATGAAGTCTCTCAAGGATTCTGCCGGTTTCATCCTTAAAGAGAAGAGAGTATCTGCACCTGCTTTCTTCTTTTTATTGATAATGAACTGATCAATAAAAGCCGACCTGAGCTCGGAGAAGTTGCTGATTGAACCAGGAGGCAGATTGCGAAACCATCTTGATGCCGCTCCTGCCAGGCTATTGGGGAAGGCCTTGCAATACAGATTATCATCTGGATTGCGAACAGCCATCGCATGCTTGAAGTCAAATAAATGCTCCTCCGGATCCATTTTCCTGGTGTACATGGGGAAGATTGGGGTCATAAACTTAGAAAAAGTGTATGACTGATTGATGACATCTATGAAAGGAGAGTTCTCGACGTTGTCCTTTGCTGACTGAGCAAAGTGATCAGGAATCCCTCCTTTCATGCTCTTGACACGAGCACTGATCATAGCCTCCACTTCCTTGGAAGTCATCCAAGTCTTCTGAGCATCCGCTCATTCAGCAGCACCTCTCGAATCTTCTTGTCCTGCTTCTTCTCGCAAATCAATACGATCAGAAGAGACTCTCTACTCCACACGAACCGGAGGTTGTCTTGCTTCCCTCTCAATAGGAGGAAGCACGAACCTGGTGTCACGGTTCTCTGGTGCTAATGGGGGAGAAGAGAAGTCAAGCTGACGTCTCACTGATGGTCTTGAGATGGCCCATCATCCACTTCGAGCCTGCTATGCTCGAATGCATCAAGCCTTTCTTACATCATCTGCTGGTATCTGGTGATCTGATTCAAAGCAGACTGCTGTCTTTGCAACATCATCAAAATACGATTAGAGACAGAAGGCTCAATGGGGGAGCATGGTCCTCTTTGGCTGGTCAGACGATGGACTGATCCCAAGAATGAAAGTCTGCACGATAGAAGGTGCGAAGGGGGTGGCCTGACGGGTTTGATTCTCACGCCCGGGCACAGAAGTTTGATCAGTCATGATCACAAAGAGCTAAGGGAGGTTCGTTTATAATTTCCCACAGACGACGCCAATTTTGAAAGGAAAAAATACCGGAAAGGACACGTGTCAGCTGCAACTGTTCACACTCTGGTTTATTGGTGGAAGGTAGGAGTTGAAGGGTGTGATACCCTGACCTGCACTCCGATGATAAAGTAAGTAGGTGGAGAAGATGATGAACCGTAAGACGCACAATAGCACTGAAAAATATATGCGTGTTTGGATCCCTTTAACACTGAAATTCTCGGGGTATTTATAGGTTAACCTTGGTATGGCCATAGATGACCATAGATGCCCATACCACGTGCCCTGCACTCATTACCAAATATGTCAGTAAATTCTGCCACCTGTTGCATCACACGTGAAAGCCCACCATGAGTTCAGTCGGTTGGGTCTGACAGCACACAGAAGTGACCAGCATTAAATGCCAAGACAGTGCTTTCGGCCCACTTGTCAGAATAACCCATCGCCTCCTGATCACTTCCTCCTGCGAGTCGGTCTCGTTGTTGACTCGAGCTCGGGTACGTTGTATATGTCTTAAAAGATGACCTGGACATCTTTATCTGAGTTACAACGGACTCGTTGTTTATTTAACAACGAAAACGTTGTCGAGAATACAACGTTTACGTTGTGCATAAGACAACGAACACGTTGTCAAAACCACAACGAAAACGTTGTTCGCAAGACCACAGATACGTCGTAATTTATGCAACGTGAACGCTGTGCATCAGATAATATATATTCTTCTATTTTAAGCACGTGACTCAAATACATGTCCACGTGTCACTTTCGTGCACAAAACAACAAAAGCTAGCTCGTTCCCCAACGTTAATTAGTTTTTACGAATTTTATCTCTTACAATTATATTAACTTGGCTGCAAAGTAACGAGTCACGGTCGGAGTGGTCTGAACAAAAGGTATGACTAAAAAACAAAGAAAAAACTAAAGAGAGAGTTCTCCACCCAGAAACAAATAAGAGATAGCACATTAGAGAAGAAGAAGAGGAGGGGAAAAGGCAATTTACGAGATATGGAGAAAACAGAGTTGGTGTTCATTCCAATTCCTGTAATCGGTCACCTTGTTTCAACAGTGGAGCTTGCAAAGTTACTCATCCATCGAGATAATCGATTCTCAATCACCGTCCTCATCATGAAACCACCCTTTGCCTCCACAATCGCATCCTACATCGAATCCATCGCTGCTTCCAGTTCCACCACCGGAATCCGATTTCTTGACCTCACTCAAGTTGACCCACCTTCACCTGAGATTTTTAAGTCTCCAGAGGCATTCATATCCGCCTTCATAGAAAACCACAAACCACAGGTCAAACACACAATCACCAACCTCATAGAGTCCCACTCAGTTCGACTCGCCGGACTTGTCCTGGATTTGTTCTGCGTCACCATGATCGATGTAGCCAACGAACTCGGCGTCCCTTCTTTTATATACGTCCCGGCAGGTGCAGCGTTTCTTGGTCTCATGCTCCATCTCCCATCACTCCATCACCAGATCATCACCGACTTCAAAGACTCTGACACTGATTTCACAATCCCGGCTTTCAGCAACCCGGTTCCTCCACCAGTCTTGCCTTCAGTTATACTGACCAAGAACAGTGATGGGTACGACTCGTTTCTCAAAATCGGTCGAAGATTCAAAGAAACAGCGGGAATTATCGTAAATACTTTTGCTGAGCTCGAACCCAACGCTGTTAACTCGTTTCTGGCCGAAGAAGGCCAAATCCCGACCGTCTACCCGGTCGGACCGTTACTTGACCTCAGGGGTCAGACCCAGTCACCGTCAGATCCAATCACGAATTGGCTCGATAAACAGCCTCCATCGTCGGTGATCCTCTTGTGCTTTGGAAGCAGGGGGAATTTTGGTGCACCCCAGGTGAGAGAGATTGCTCTTGGGCTCGAGCGAAGCGGGTGTCGATTCTTGTGGTCTCTGCGTCGGCCACCAAATACCAAGCTTGAATATCCCACTGATTACACGAATCCCGAGGAAGTTTTGCCGGACGGATTCTTGGAACGGGTGGGTGGGAGAGGATTGGTTTGTGGGTGGGTCCCACAGGTGGCAGTCCTGGCCCACCAAGCAATCGGAGGGTTCGTGTCGCACTGCGGATGGAACTCGACTTTGGAGAGCCTGTGGAATGGAGTACCGATCCTGACATGGCCGATTTACGCGGAGCAGCAGCTGAACGCGTTTGAGATGGTGAAGGAGCTGGGATTGGCGGTGGAGATGCGATTGGATTACAGGAGCGGTGCTGATTTGGTGACGGCGGAGGAGGTGGAGAGAGGAGTGAGGTGTGTGATGGATGGTGATAGTGAGATTAGGAGAAAAGTCAAGGAAATGGGAGAGAGGAGCAGGAAGGCTATCACGGACGGTGGATCTTCATTCACTTCGTTCGGACGCTTCATTGAGGATTTGCTGGACAATAACTAAATATTGTTTACAGCATGTTAAGATAGGGCATAATAAAAAGTTGGGGGGTTTTGAAATTGTATGCAATTTATAATTTTATATATTGTTTGTAATTTTTTTTTTTTTTAAATCTATTCCATATAAAATCATATGCATTATAAAAAATAATTGGTTTTTGAAAATTGTTTGAACGAAGGTATCTTCAGTTGGAATCGAATTAAGTTATGTAAGGTGAACTATTGTAACAGTTGTAATTGGTCTTTGAGAATTGTTAAACCCAAAATCCGATCATCCATATGGACGGACATGATACTTACACGTGACAAAAGAATTTAGGCTAGATTTTCAGCTTTTTATATAGGTTTGGGACGGACATTAACAAAAGAGTTTAGTCTAGATGATGAGCTTTTTTATATAAGTTTGGGCCATTGGATTGGGCAAATCACGGCTACTAGGTAAGGCCTTCTAATTTTTGCACCTGTGGTTGAATAATGGCCAAAACGAGGCCTGTATAACATAGAAACACGTGGTGATCACCAAAGGTCAGACACATTAGACACATGGGTCATCAATGACTGAGATCTTAATCATCGTCAAGCATGGAGCATACGGAGGAAGGCGATTATTGTAACTGCCAATAGAGTTCAGGGACGGACAGAAGAAGAGAGGGATAGATGGACCTCCGATCAAGTGGTAATTACTCTCAAAGACACTTGACAAAATCAAATGCTATCAATATATAAAGTAGATGAGAAAAGATCCCTGATCAAGCCAACATACATATACAAAGCTTCTCAGCAACCTACTTCTCAACAATTTAGTCACCTCTTTCGGGAGAGACCTTTGTCTAGTTCCTTCTCCGGGAGATTCCTTTTACATTTTCTATTACCTCATCCAAGAGAGACCTTACCATAGTTTCTTCTTCTAGGAGAGACCCTTTTACATTTTCTGTTACCCCTATAAGCACCCCATTTTTGCACCCCTAGACCTATATATCCTCTCTCTTTTGAGCTCTAGGGGCATCCAAGGCCCAAATCCAAACACCCTCTTTGCTACAGTTATCCAAGTCCAAACCCAACTACCTAGGTTTAAGCCCAAGTGCCCAACAAAATTGACCAAGTTAAAAACTTATTTCTTTTGGGCCTAAACCCTTCACCAAAGCCCAATAAATATATCCCCACCCATGACCCATCTAGTAACAACCCATAATTTAAATTTAAAAAAATAAAAATAATTCACATACCCATATCCAACAATCCATACCCAACTCATAGTCTACGAATCCACCAATTCTCTTACACCTCTTACAAACTCACCAACTCTCTTACACCTCTTACAACAATCAACCCATCAACACTCTTACACTTCTTACAAAACTCATCAAATCTCTTACACCGCTTATGTAGAGACCCAAATTTTTTTCATGTTTTTATTGCATTGCATTAGGGGTATTATAGTCCTTGTGATGTTTTAATGTTTATTGTATTGTATCTCTAATGGGTGTAGTGTGATTAAGGTTTAATCAAATTTCTAGTTCAGGAATGTCATATCACACTCGAAACTTTAGGAAGCTCTAGTTTTGGCACTGTTTATTGGAATTGAGTGATTCTTGAACCATTAGAAAGGTATTGGAACCCTCTTCGAGGTTCATGTTTAATGTTTTTCCTTATTTTTAGTCTAAGCTAAGTCAAAAAAGGGTTTTCCGAGGTTTTGTCTGATGGAATTACAGATCAGTCAACTTTGGGGACAATTTGGTCCATAAATAAAGGAGAATTTGGAAATTCTAAAATGCCAAAAATGTTAGTTTTCGAAAGACGAATCCAACGTAACATGAATTGTCGAAATCTGACGAACGAGTCAAAAGTTATGGCCAAAACAGTAAAATGAGTCGAAATCTGCAAAGCACCGATCGCTCGGTGCAAAACCGATCGATCGGTATCTATCGACTAGTCCAAAATTTTGTATGGGGAAAATTTCCAGAGAGTGCTTTTTTGACCGATCGCCCGGTCAAGAGCACCGATCGATCGGTCATAACCACCGATAGCTCGGTCCTTCGTATTTTTTTGCAGAATTTTAGTAAGGGCTTTTTGGTCTTTTGGTTCTCAGACCTTGAGGCTATAAATAGGGATCCTATTTCGGGGTATTAAAATACTCTACCTATTTCTAACCTAATTTGGCAAAAAGGGAGAGAAACCCTAGGGTTTTGAGAGAGGGCTTTCTTGGGGAAGAAGGAGATAGCTTGGATAGCGCAAGGAGAGCTTGGAAAGCTTCCCCAAATCACCCCGGGAGCGTTTTGAATCTAAGGGAAGGATTCCTTAGGTCGATATACTATCCTAATCAACTCTATTTTAATGTTTTGTGAATATTAATTTGATAGAAATGATAGAATAGAGATTAGATGCATTTTTCTCAAATTTTATATGAAGTAAACTAATTATGGATGGAAATATGGATTAGAATGTGGATGAAATGTATGGAGGATGGGATTAATATGTGGATTTGCATGGTGAATTGATTGTATGGATGGATCATGGTTTGATGAATGCTTGAAAATGTAGAATGACAATGGATTCATATTATGCGTGCTCAAGGTGTTTGTGAAAATGCTTGAGAGGATAAATGCTATTATACTCTTATGAAATAGTGATAAATTGATTATGAATTGCGATATGAATTATGATAAGATATGTATATGTGAATTGTTTGTTAAGTATGTCTAATTACTTGTATGGAAATTGATAGTCGGGAAGGTAAGAACTTAGAGGAACATCTCTCAAACCGGGAATTCTCTAACTATTTAGTATGGGACAGTATAGTGGAGTTTCCATGGTGGGAGATCGGAATCTAAGCAATTACCAACTCGAATATTAATTTCGACACTTAAGCACATATGCACGTGTATGTTAAGATAAGAGTCTCACAAGTCACACATGTGGACCACAAGCATGAGCATGGCATACGTATGACATTTTGAATAAGCATAAGCATGGCATGGTCCATATCCACCAAGAACGGCATGTCAATTACATTTGATTCTTAGGCATTGTCCGTATCCGCCAAAAACGGCATGTCAACCATTTAATTCTTAGAAATGGTCCGTATCCGCCCAGAACGGCATGTCACATCATTGTATGATTTGAATAAGTGCATAAGCATAAGCATCTCACAAGCACGTGGTCTCATAAGCATAAGCAGTTCATAAGTGTATTGTCTTCTATGTCTAAGATTCTCATAAGTACATGAGTCAAGGTGATGATATGATGTATATGCGCACACGTTCTTCCGTACTCTGATTATGTTATCATGCTATTGGATATGTTTCTGACTAATTGCAGGTGTATTATTATTGTTGGTTGGATTTTATATACACCGAGTACTTTTGTACTCAGCAGGACTTTTGTCTTGGCAGGTTTAGAGCAGGAGTACACGGCGGAGCCGTGGGTTGAGGAAACTTACATCGAGGAAGGAGGAGAAGGTGTGCTCATCGAGGAAGGAGCCGGAGTCTTGGGTGGCTACACCTCTTAGTTTATGTTTCGTTGGTTGAGAGAGTTTTGTATTAGACTGATGATGTTGCTCAGTAGACTTTTTATAGTTGTGTATTTCAAACCTTTTGGTTTATAGTGAGTTGTATATGTTGACCGTAGACTTATGCAGGTTGGTTATAACTTATATATCGGAGTTTTATTACTCTCATTTTTGGAGACTCGTGTAGTAAGCCTTGAATGCATGGTCTTTAAGCAGGTTAAGTAATGTGACGATTCCAAAGTCCTATTTTAGCATTGCGGGATTTTGGGGTCGTTACAGAGGTGGTATCAGAGCACAAGGCGTTAGAGTCCTTAGGGCTAGAGTATTAAGTAGAGGATGTAGGAAGACGTGAGTCTTAGGGAAGCAACATCAAGTTCAGGATTTTAAAATTATGGAGGATTGAGTTTTGGTTAAGCGTAGACTTAAGCATTTATGTGAGTGTGTTTCTAAATGAATTGTTTTCTTCTTCTCAGGATTGTAAGCATGAGAAGGGGTGGAAGAAATAATAGGAATGGTGGATGCAGTGTGACTGATGGGGATACTTCAGATGGTACCCCCCAAGCTAATGTGGGTCGGGCTATGGAAGCTATTATGGTAGCCATGGAGAGGCAGGCTGAAATTATGGCTCAGCAAACTGCATTACTAACGGCAGGTTAAGCTAGGCAAGAGAGGCAGGTTGATGTTCACCCATCCCGTCACAATGGAGTGGAAGCTTTTAGGAGGATGAGTCCTCCAGCCTTCTATGGTAGTATGGATCCCTCAGTTGCCGAGTTATGGATCATGCAACTAGAGAAGATTTTCTCCGTGCTTGAGGCTACCGATGAGCAGAGGGAGAAATGGGCCTCCTTCTTCATGGAAGGCGAAGCGGAGCATTGGTGGAGGGCAGCATCTAGGTAGAGGAATGAGGTGCGAGCCGGACAAGAGTGGACTTGGGGAGAGTTCCTCGACATCTTCTACGAGAGATACTTCCCGGTGTTTGTGAGAGATCAGAAGGAGATTGAATTCTCTACCTTGGAGCAAGGGAGGATGTCAGTGGCCGAGTATGAGGCCAAGTTTGTAGAGCTTTCTAGGTTCGCTCCTCACTTGATTGCTACGGAGAGACTGAAGGCAAAGAGGTTTGAGCGAGGCTTAAAGGATTTTATTCGGGAGAAGGTTTCGATACTTCAGCTTGAAACATGTAGGGAGGTGTACCAGCGTGCCTTGATAGCTGAGAAGAATTCACAGGAATTTTTGAAGAAGAGGGAGAAGATGCAAGCAAGCAGGTTTGGCCCCCAGGACAAGAGGCCGAGGATAGCAGGTCCTATGCCCATTGCTAGGCCTACCCCGTATCAGAGGCCTACTCAGGCAGCCCCTCGAGCATCTCAGGTGGCTCCGCCTACTGCTGGTACCCAGTTGTATGATGTATGCAGCCAGTGCGGAAAGAGGCATAGAGTGGGAGAGTATAGGGCAATTACTGGAGGTTGTTTCCATTGTGGAGAGGTCTCACACCGGATCCGAGATTGCCCACTCCGCATTCAGTAGGGGCTTCAGTCGACTCAGCCACAGGGTGTCAGGCCCCCAGGCAGGCAATCCGTGCAGTAGAGGCCACCGCAGGGTCTTAGACCTCAGCAGCCTCACCCATCAGCTCAGGGTCGAGTGTTTGCTACCTCGGAGCGGGATGCACAGGCGTCCGACGACGTTGTACAGGGTATGTCTAATTGTGTTTTTAGTTAATTAAAATATTGATCTGATGCTATGTGTGTGATATTAAATATTATGTAGTATGATGTATGATGTATATATGCATTCATGATTTGACAAAATTGGCTTTGTGTATTTAATTCAGGCTTATTGTTGATAAATGATTTTCTCGCTCATGTTTTGATCGATACTGGGTCTACTCACTCCTTCGTTACACCTAGCTTTGCACGAGAGTTTTCGATGGAGCCAAGTCTGTTAGATCATGAATTATCTATCGCTACTCCTGTCGGTAGTTCAGTCATCACTGATAAGGTCTATCGAGATTGCGACATTCAGGTAGGTCAGAGAGAGATGCCGGTTGATCTGATTGTCCTTGAGTTTCAAGACTTAGACATCATACTAGGCATGGATTGACTTTCCAAATACCATGGGCATGTTGACTGTTTTGGGAAGGTAGTCAACTTTAGACCAATCAGTGAGCCTTCTTTCCATTTCCAAGGGTTGAAGAAGAAAGACTTAGCTCGTTTTGCGGCATTGAGTCTTACTACCTCGAAAGCACCAGATTCCTCAAGTATCCCTGTTGTAGAGGAATTCATGGATATCTTTCCTAAAGAGTTACCGGGTTTGCCACCGGATAGAGAAGTAGAGTTTGCAATTGAGTTGGCTCCGGGTACGGCACCCATTTCTAAAGCTCCATATAGGATGGCTCCATTAGAGTTGAAAGAGCTTAAGGAGCAGATTGATGAATTACTTGGTCTTGGGTTTATTCGCCCAAGTGTATCACCTTGGGAAGCTCCTGTTTTTTTGTGAAGAAGAAGGATGGTTCGATGAGGATGTGCATCGACTATCGGCAACTGAACAAGGTCACTATCAAGAACAAATATCCTTTGCCTAGGATCGATGACTTGTTTGATCAGTTGCAAGGAGTTAAGCATTTCTCCAAGATCAACTTAAGGTCAGGCTACCATCAACTGAAGATAAAGGTGGAAGATGTGCTTAAGTCTGCATTCAGGACCAGATATGGGCATTTTGAATTCCTAGTCATGCCATTCGGTTTGACAAATACCCCGGCAGCATTCATGGATCTCATGAACAAAATCTTCAAGTCGACTCTGGACCGCTTTGTGATTGTGTTTGTGGATGAAATTCTAGTGTACTCTAGGACACAAAAGGAGCATGAGATGCATCTCAGGATCACACTGAAGACACTTCGTGAGCATAAGTTATATGCTAAGCTTAGCAAGTGCGAGTTTTGGCTAGAAAAAGTAGCATTTCTAGGCCATGTTGTGTCAGAAGAGGGGATTTCAGTTGACCCTTCCAAGATAGAAGCAGTGGAAGGATGGGGAAGGCCAAAGAGTGTTATAGAGGTTCGAAGCTTTTTGGGCCTAGCTGGTTATTACAAAAGATTTGTGGAAGGTTTTTCTAGTTTGGCAGCTCCACTTACTCACTTAACTCGAAAGAACGCTAGATTCGAGTGGAATGAGAAATGTGAGAAGAGTTTTCTTGAGTTGAAGAAGCGTCTCACCACCGCTCCGATCTTGACTGTTCCATCGGGTAGTGATGGTTTTGTGGTTTATAGTGACGCCTCACTCGTTGGGTTAGGTTGTGTTCTTATGCAACACGGGAAGGTGATTGCCTATGCTTCTCGGCAGTTGAAAGACCACAAGAAGAACTATCCTACCCATGATTTGGAGTTGGCAGCCTTGGTTTTTGCTCTTAAGATCTGGAGACACTACTTGTACGATGCGCAGTTTGAAGTTTTCACCGACCACAAAAGTCTAAAGTATTTGTTCTCGCAGAAAGAGTTGAATTTGAGGCAGTGTTGTTGGGTGGAATTCCTCAAGGATTATGATTGTTCTATCCAGTACCACCCGGGGAAAGCAAATGTAGTGGTAGATGCACTAAGTAGGAGACCTACTGGGTTCCTGGCACACTTGATGGTCCAAGAATGGAAGTTACTTGAAGAGGTGTCTAGCCTTGATGGGGGTTTCAGTGTGGGAGCGTCTGGAGCCTTGTTGGCTAATATTATGGTCAGGCCAACCTTATTGGACATGATTAAAGACCTGCAATGGAATGATGGAGAACTGCACGCTGCTATAAATAAGTCACTTAACAGTGGGTTTGAAGATTTCTCTTGGAGAGATGGTGGAGTTTGTTTCAAGGGTAGACTTTGTGTTCCGGATGATGAGGATTTAAGAAGGGAGATTCTGGATGAAGCACACAAGTCCAAGTACACCGTGCATCCGGGAGGTACTAAGATGTACCAGAACCTTAAGAAGTATTTCTGGTGGAAAGGTATGAAGAAGGATATGGCTACCTTTGTATCTAAGTGTTTGATGTGTCAGCAAGTGAAAGCCGAACACAGGAAACCAACAAGACTTCTTCAGTCTCTTCCTATTCCCGAGTGGAAGTGGGAAAATATCTCCATGGATTTTGTTGTTGGTTTGCCAAAAACGGTCAAGAACTTTGATGCCATTTGGGTTGTGGTTGATCGATTGACTAAATCAGCTCATTTTCTTCCATATCGGACCACTTTCAACTCCAATCAATTGGCTAACCTCTATATCAAGGAGATAATCCGTTTGCATGGAGTGCCGGTTAGCATTGTTTCTGATCGAGATTAGAGATTTACATCCAGATTCTAGAAGAGTTTTCAGCAGGCTATGGGTTCCCATTTGGATTTTAGTATGACATTTCATCCACAGACAGATGGGCAAATTGAGAGAGTGAACCAGATCATAGAGGACATGCTACGAGCTTGCATGTTAGACTTTCAGGGTACTTGGGTTGATCACTTGCCGTTGGTTGAGTTGCCTACAATAACAGTTATTCATTTAGAACCGTTGGAAATTCGGGAAGATTCGACTCTAGTGGAGCAACCGGCTCGAATTTTGGACTGGAAGGAGCAAGTTTTGCGTTCTAAGGTCATTCCTCTTGTACTCTTGCAATGGGAGCATCACTCTAGAGAAGAGGCTACTTGGGAGAGAGAAGCCGAAGTCCGCGAAAAGTACCCGCACTTGTTCACCTAAGATACGTAAATTTCGAGGACGAAATTCTTTTAAGGGGGGAGGATGTAGAGACCCGAATCTTTTTCATGTTTTTATTACATTGCATTAGAGGTATTATAGTCCTTGTGATGTTTTAATGTTTATTGTATTGTATCTCTAATGGGTGTAGTGTGATTATGGTTTAATCAAACTTCTAGTTCAGGAATGTCATATCACACATTAAACTTTAGGAAGCTCTAGTTTTGGCACCGTTTATTGGAATTGAGTGATTCTTGAATCATTAGAAAGGTATTGGAACCTTCTTCGAGGTTCATGTTTAATGTTTTTCCTTATTTTTAGTCTAAGCTAAGTCAAAAATGGGTTTTCCGAGGTTTTGTCTGATGGAATTATAGATCAGTCAACTTTGGGGACAATTTGGTCCATAAATAAAGGGGAATTTAGAAATTCTAAAATGTTAGAAATGTTCGTTTTCAAAAGATGAATCCAACGCAAGTTGAATCGTCGAAATCCGACGAACGAGTCAAAAGTTAAGGCCAAAACAATAAAATGAGTCGAAATCTGCAAAGCACTGATCGCTCGGTCAGAAATAGCGATCGATTGGTGCAAAACCGATCGATCGGTATCTATCGACTGGTCTAAAATTTTGTATGGAGAAAATTTTCAGAGAGTGCTTTTTTGACCGATCGCCCGGTCAAGAGCACCGATCGATCGGTTGAGCACTGATCGATCGGTTGAGAACCGATCAATCGGTAATAACCACCGATCGCTCGGTCCTTCGTATTTTTTTGCAGAATTTTAGTAAGGGCTTTTTGGTCTTTTGGTTCTCAGACCTTGGGGCTATAAATAGGGATCCTATTTCGGGGTATTAGAATACTCTACCTATTTTTAACCTAATTTGGCAAAAAGGGAGAGAAACCCTAGGGTTTTGAGAGAGGGCTTTCTTGGGGAAGAAGGAGATAGCTTGGATAGCGCAAGGAGAGCTTGGAAAGCTTCCCCAAATCAGCCCGGGAGCATTTTGAATCCAAGGGAAGGATTCCTTAGGTCGATATACTATCCTAATCAACTCTATTTTAATGTTTTGTGAATATTAATTTGATAGAAATGATAGAATAGAGATTAGATGCATTTTTCTCAAATTTTATATGAAGTAAACTAATTATGGATGGAAATGTGGATTAGAATGTGGATGGAATGTATGGAGGATGGGAAATGTATGGAGGATGTGATTAATATGTGGATTTGAATGGTGAATTGATTGTATGGATGGATCATGGTTTGATGAATGCTTGAAAATGTAGAATGACAATGGATTCATATTATGCGTGCTCAAGGTGTTTGTGAAAATGCTTGAGAGGATAAATGCTATTATACTCTTATGAAATGGTGGTAAATTGATTATGAATTGCGATATGAATTATGATAAGATATGTATATGTGAATTGTTTGTTAAGTATGTCTAATTACTTGCATGGAAATTGATAGTCGGGAAGGTAAGAACTTAGAGGAACATCTCTTAAACCGGGAATTCTCTAACTATTTGGTATGGGACAATATAGTGGAGTTTCCATGGTGGGAGATCGGAATCTAAGCAATTACCAACTCGAATGTTAATTTCTACACTTAAGCACATATGCACGTGTATGTTAAGATAAGAGTCTCACAAGTCACACATGTGGACCGCAAGCATGAGCATGGCATACGTATGAAATTCTGAATAAGCATAAGCATGGCATGGTCCGTATCCACCAAGAACGGCATGTCAATTACATTTGATTCTTAGGCATGGTCCGTATCCGCCAAGAACGGCATGTCAACCATTTGATTCTTAGACATGGTCCGTATCTGTCAAGAACGGCATGTCACATCATTGTATGATCTAAATAAGTGCATAAGCATAAGCATCTCACAAGCACGTGATCTCGTAAGCATAAGCAGTTCATAAGTGTATTGTCTTTTATGTCTAAGATTCTCACAAGTACACGAGTCAAGGTGATGATATGATGTATATGCGCACACGTTCTTCCGTACTCTGATTATGTTATCATGCTATTGGATATGTTTCTAACTAATTGCAGGTGTATTATTATTATTGGTTGGATTTTATATACACCGAGTACTTTTGTACTCAGCCGAACTTTTGTCTTGGCAGGTTTAGAGCAGGAGTACACGGCGGAGCCGTGGGTTGAGGAAACTTACATCAAGGAAGGAGGAGAAGGTGAGCCCATCGAGGAAGGAGCCGGAGTCTTGGGTGGCTACACCTCTTCGTTTATGTTTCGTTGTTGAGAGAGTTTTGTATTAGACTGATGATGTTGCTCAGTAGACTTTTTATAGTTGTGTATTTCATACCTTTTGGTTTATAGTGAGTTGTATATGTTGACCGTAGACTTGTGCAGGTTGGTTGTAGCTTATATATCAGAATTTATTACTCTAATTTTTGGAGACTCGTGTAGTAAGCCTTGAATGCATGGTCTTTAAGCAGGTTAAGTAATGTGACGATTCCAAAGTCCTATTTTAGCCTTGTGGGATTTTGGGGTCGTTACAGCTTATAACATTCAACTCATCAACTCTGTTACACACCTTACAACACTCATCACATCAACTCACCTGACAACACTCAACCCTTTACCCATTAACTCTTTTTATGTCGCACCCCAAAATACCCCCTAGGAGTTGAGGGATACTTTAGGCATGAATATACGTACCTACCAAACCATCCTGTAATGAACAAGGTAAATAAATACTAAAACAATAAAAATCAGAGCGCGAAAGCTACACATAGATGCGAAAGCATAAACTAACTTTTTCTTTTCTTCTAAAGTTCCAAGATAGTATTCAGAGTGAACACAAGTATATACAAAATATGTCTAAGTCTAAGGTGGATAGAGCCACCTATCAAAATGTCACAACTACTCAAAAATCCCTTCGCACTCTCCTCTCAACAGTAGTCAAGGTATGGCCACACGTCGAGGTCTCGGTCTGCCTGAGACTGTAGTGGAATAGACGGCTTTCTCTCCTCTATGTACTCTTCCTTGACCCAAGGCTTTGAGTCGAGGGCTCCTTCAGTACCTGCCGACATGAAAGTACGGCTGAGCATGGAATACTCAACGAGTACAAGCTACTAGCTAACCATAACAATTAATAAAACACCACCACAGTAATACAATACAAAGCAGTAAGAAGAACATCACCAAAAGAAACAATATTAAACATGGTACGATACAATCATCTTGACGTGCGTGCATGAATGCGAAAAATCCGATAAAACTCATGCTTGGAAATCCGTTTCATGTCTTGGTATGACTTGAGAAAAATCATGTATGCGTGCATGCATGAATGCCTTGTCATCATCTTGTAAACTTGCATCTTGTAACTTGTGAGCCAGAGGCTAGCACCGGAATCTCCCTGGGCTGCCAACCTCCTTGATATATGGTTTTCTTGTAAGCCAGAGGCTAGTACCCGAATGTCCCTGGGCTACCAACCTCCTTAACAATACCTAAATTTTAGTTACTTGTTTAATTTTCTTGTGAGCCAGAGGCTAGTACCCGAATGCCCCGGGGCTACCAACCTCCTTGATATGTAGTGTTTTGGGTTTTCTTGTGAGCCAGAGGCTAGTACCCGAATGTCCCTGGGCTACCAACCTCCTTGACATGCAATGTTTTCTTGTTGATTATTATATGCATATGCTCTTGAAATCTCGGTCCATGCATACATGCGTGCTCGTGTTCATAGTATAAGCATAGGTAAACTTGAGTAATCTACATGACATTTGATCAATTCATCAGTCATAAGAACACATGCCTAAGACCTACTTCCATTTCCTTCATTTAAGTCATTTATTCATAGTTTAGGCATTTTGTCAAACACATAACATGCAATGTTCCATAATAGTTTATCTTCTTCTTCTTAGTGCATATTTTCCATCCAACCATCAAGGTGAGTTCATTATTGGAAAAATGTTCATCCTCCATGTTCCATTTCACACACCACACACATCTATACATTTCGGCATCCAATCGCCTTAATCCACCCCATACACATCCATAACATTTTCTTATCTTATTTATATTTATTGGAGATGTTACATTTCATAGGGAAGGAAAACATAATAGCAAGAATCACATTTCACATTGAAGATAACTAGATTATTGCTAAGGGAAGTTAGTAGGGTGTACTAACCTTGAATCAAGGCTTGATCTTGGTTGTAAACCTTGATTAGAGCTCCAACTTGCAAGAAGAAGGACTCTTGCTTAAAGAAGGCTTGAGTGGGAAGGAAACCCTCTTGAAAATACCTTGGAAAGTGCTGCCCTTGCTTGAAGGAGGACTCCTCCACGAGCTTGAGGCTTGGCTTTGAAGAATCCAAGCTTTGGGACAAATCTTGGGTAGCCCAACTCTTGATTTCTTCTCAAGAGGAAAACCTAGGTTAGGAATCCCTTTCTCCTCTCTTTCTATCTCTAAAAATCTCCTAAGTATAGTGAATGAAGCCCTAAGGCTCGGGCAAGCCTTAAGAGGTAAGGGTTTAACCCCCAAAAGATAAAAAAGCCCTTACTGAAATTTCTGCAAAAACGCGAAGACCGAGCGATCGGTGGTTATGACTGATCGATTGGTTGCCTACCGAGCGATCGGTGTTCTGACCGAGCGACCGGTCAAAAACATGCGTTCTGGAAAATTTTCTCATACAAAAAAGTTAACCAGTCGATAGCCTCCGATCGATCGGTTTTGGACCGATCGATCGCTACAATGACCGAGCGATCGGTGCTCTGTAGGTCCCGACTGTTTTGACCATATCTTTTGACTCGCTTGTCGGATTTCAATGATTCAGCTTGCATTGGGTTCGTCTTTCAAAAAGGAACATTTCAAATATTTTAGAATTTCTAATTTCTCCCTTATTTATTAATTAGACTACGAGAAAGGCCAATTAGCTATGAAAATGCTATTCATTAAGTACAGAAAAGTCCGGGGTGCTACATTTTATCCCCCATGTAAAAGGCATACCCCAACCCCTTAATTTTCCTATAAATACTCATCTCCTAGTTCCTTGGAGACCATCTTTCATGACCCCTTAGAAGACTGTCACCTACTCGTTTTTCTCTTGAACCTTGAAGAAGTGAGAAGAAGCTAAGGTTTAGAGTATGGAGAGAATTTATAGAACTCAGGATCTTGATGACTTGGCATGGTGAATAGTGTTATGAATAGTGTCTAAGGCTTAAAGCCTATTGTAATGCCTTGAATTGTTATCAATGATAATAAGAACCTTGTTTTAATATATTTCGGGTGTATGATGTGTTATGACATGTATTAAAGCCTTAATAACATTTTGTTAAGTTTATGGGTGTTTGGGATGAATGATTAAGAATATAAAATACTTTAAGTGTCAAAAAGGGTTATATCTTAACATACCCTCAACTTTGGGGAACTCTATTTTTGTCACCGTTGATCGGAATCAAATGATTCTTGAACCATTAGAAAGGTATGGAAACCCTCTTCAAGGTTTATGTCTACCATTTTTCCAGATTCTTAGTTAAAGATAGGTTAAATGTTGGATTTCCAGAACCGGGTCTATTGAAAAATCTAGGTTGCTGAAATTCATTCCAGACCAGTCAGCTTTAAAGCGCATATAGACAATTAAGAACTCAGAATTTGGATTTATTCATTAGACACAAAATTGTTTCTTTTTGAATGATGAGTCCAGCGTAAGTTGAATCATCAAAATCTGATAAGCCAATCAAAAGTTATGGGCGAAATAATAGAGCAGAAAAATCAGAACACCATCCAATCACCATAAAAATAATGGCCTGTAGCAACGGATTTTTAGAGGCGGTTACGAAAATTTGCCACCACATATTACATACAATGGTGGGTTTATAGTATTAGCGTCCATGATCGTTTTCTGAAATATAGTAACGGCGGTTAATAAATAACGGCGGTGGATTTATAAATAATCGTCGTTACAAGTGTTTTAAGGGCGACGGATTTAGTATAACAGTCTTGGAAAGCTTTCCCTCAATCCCTTTTGGTTTCTTGCCACCTCATTCACAGCAAACATGTATCGGCGGATGTAAAAATAATCGTCGTGAATAGTGTCTTAAGTGCGGGGGATATAAGATAACTGCCGTTGGTTATTTATATATGACGGTGGGTATTGCAAAACCGCCGTTAAACTTCTTTAATAGGACCTCGATAGTTTCTCCTTTCTTTCTTCCTTGCTCTCCTACTCTTTGCTCTCCTGCTCTCCCCTCTCTAGCTCTCTGGTCACTCCACCACCTCCGACCACCTGATCTTCGACCACTCTTCCATCTACGATGACCTCCGACCAACACCGGCGACCTGCGATTTTCTCCTTGGTCACCTGCTCTCCCTTGTCGGCCACCTCCGACCACTTGATCTCCCCTCTCCACGCTCAGTAATCCCTCAAAACCGACATGCAAGCCATTTTTTTTTGTTTTAGCTTTCTCTCTTAACTCTCTCTCTCCCACCTCCGGCAACTCCACGGAAGGTCCACGGTAGTTCCATCCCTCCACGGTAATCTCTCTCTCTTTCTCTCTATCTCTCTCTCTTTCTGCAATCTCACCACACCTTCACCTCTATTTCTCTGTAATTTCACAGCACCACCCTTCAGCTCGTAGCATCCTCTACCTCAGGCCACCTTTCTCTATGTAACTCCAGGTAATTTTTTTTATTTCTTTAATTTAATTAAGTTAATTAACTTAGGTAATTTTTTTGTTCTTAACTTATGTGGTTAAGATTCACTCACTCCTAGAGTTAAGCAATCTAATCTTAGTTTTAATAAGGAAAAAAAATATTAATCCTAATTTTCTTAAGCATAACCATAGTTAAAGGAGTGTTAAAAGGGACATGTGGCAATAGCATTTGACTACATAGTCTGCCCAGCCCATTATCGAGTATGTTTTCCGTCCACTGACACAAATCAATAAAGCGGCCCTTCTTTTTATTTTGTTGCAGGAATCTTAGATTTCAAGATCTTTAACTGGGTTATTTTTTATTGTGTTTTTATAATTTTTTTGCTGTAATGGGATGCAAGTTTTAGTTTGTTTATGATCTGGGTTTCTCTTTGTTTGGCATTATTTATTTTCATATGTCTGATAAATATCAAATCAATTTGAGTTTCTTTTATCCTAATTATTCTTGTTCTGGGGTTGAATTGGATTGTTTTGTCATCCTTGTGTTGTTGTTAATTTGAATTCCATACACATAGAGAGTTATCTTGCTTTTAGTGCCGTGTTTTTGTTTCTAATTTCATTTTATGGATATTGAATTGTAAGACACTGAAGTTTCTTTTTATTTATTTATTTATTCATTTCATGGATATTTATTTATTTATACACGAATCAATAAAGCAATCTAATCTTGGTTTGGAATGGATAATAAAACTGTGGGTAACCAGCCCTACTTGTTCTTGAAAAATAAAGCCCAATTAGAGACTTCTAAGCCATCAATTTTGATGATGATATGTATGTATGTTGGTTTTGAAGGACTAATCTGGAGAAAATACATGATTCCTCATTTTGAGTCATATATATTTTAGGTGGTTTTGTCTCTGAAATTATAGGGATTTATATTTTTTTATTCGGTAATTATAGGGATTTATTAGGATGAAAAGATATGATTTTCTTACTTTTGTTTGGATAAATTTGATGATTTAGAAAGCTAAAAACTTAGGTTTATTATGTCTCTGTTAGATATATATTTGGTGATTTTAGATATGATATTTTGTAAATTTGGTGATTTTTGTTTGAATGAAAAGATATTTCAGATATGATATTTTGTCTCTGTTAGATTCATGCGTGTCCCCTTTAACACCCACTATTTGTGGTTAAGGTTCACTTACCCCTAGGATCCATCTAACCTTGGTTTATAGAAAAAAAAAAAAAAGAGGGGGGGGGTTGCATATATACCAGGTTAGGCCCTGTTTGCAAATACAATGTTATGAATAACAGTTTTGCAAATTAACTCAGCATTATACAACCGTTAGCCAAATAACCTCATTCTTCCACTTCCGTTAAATTCATTCAAAATTGTTTAAAGAGTGAGTATAATATTTGGTGACATTTAATAGACTTAATACATGACTTGTAATACATGTCTTCATTTAAATTTTTTTAACTATGATTAACATATACTAACCCTTAAGGTTAAAAGAATCTAACCTTAGCTTTATAAAAAAAATTATAACAAGGGTTAAAACTTATTAACCGTAGTTCAAGGGAAATTAAAGGAGTGTCCTCTTTTAATTCCCTTTAACTATGGTTAAGATTCACTAACCCTTAGGATTAAAGCATCTTACCTTGGCTTTTAGAAAAAAAAATAACCATGAGGTTTAAAACTTATTAACCATAGTTTAATGACAGTTAAAAGAATGTCCATTTAACTATGTATAAGATTCACTAACCCTTAATAATTAAAGCATCCAACCTCGGCTTTTTTAAAATAAAATAAAATTAATCACAAGGGTTAAAATGTTAACCATAGTTGAAGGATAGTTAAAGGGGTGTCATCTTTTAACACCCTTTAAATATGGTTAAGATTCACTAACCCTTAGTGTTAAAGCATCTAATCCTTAATTTTTAGATTTTAAAAAAAAATTAATCGTAGGGTTAAAATTTGGTAACCATAGTTCAAAGACAACTAAAGGAGTGACTCTTTGAAGTCCCTTTAACTATAGTAAAAATTCACTAACTCTTAAGGTAAAAATAGCTAACCTTAGTTTTTAGTTAAGCAAATTTAAAACTTTATCAGAAGGGTCAAAACATTAACCATCGTTCAAGGGCAGTCAAAGGGGTGACAACTTTTAACACCCTTTAACTATGGTTAAGATTCACTAACCAAATGCCCAACAGAAGTAAGGATTGAGAAACATGGTCAAATTGTTGAAAAATTATGAGTTAATTTGCAAATATGTTTTCCATAACAGTGTTTTTGATATGCAAAAATCCTAAAAAAAAAATTATGTTGATTATGCTTAGCCATAATTAAAGGGGGATCTACAAGCCGCTATGTGTCCCCTTTAACACCCATGAATAGTGGTTAAGACTGACTCACCACTAGGATTCATCCATCTAAACTTGCCCAAGTAATGGAATTTCTTAATCTGCTGTTTTTTCTTTGGTATATATGCCTAGTAAGATCTCTAGTTCAATTATATATTGTGCTTACTTAATTGTTAACAGCCTTGTTCCCGCTCTACTACACTTTGTATATTGCATGACTGAACCCCGTGGTCTATGTTAACTATTTGGGTGGTTATATGATATTTTCTTTTGATCTCTATGTTATATGTCAATGTTTGAGCAAATAATGTACAGATTAACCTATTTAGTACATTATCAGTGACTAAATGAAAATTTAAGTTCATATGTTCATACTCATCCAGGCATCAAATCTTAGATTTCCCATTTCAGAATCATTACGTGACAAGTGTATTTCTTATATCACCTATTTGGATGGATTACTTGTAAACTATGACATTTAGTTCTCGTGTGGGGCTAAATGCAGGTTAACAACTTTTCGGTCTTGTTTGTGATAAAGTGTATTTGTTTATATATGATTCTTGAATTGTCTGATTGGATAGTTTGGGAATGCATAATCTCCAGTATATTCAATTGCTCATTGTTTGTCCAGATTGAGGAAAAGTTTGACAGTTGTTTCTCTTGTTCTCTGGGTACATATTTAGACAATGTGGCATGCTTACCCCTAGTCTAAGTCGTGTACTTGGATTACGAAAATTATGCTAAAATTTCCTTGAAATGGAATAAAGCACTTGAGCTATTCACTTTTCACTACAAAATTTGAGCTTTTTTACGGTGGTTCTAAACCGCCATACTATCTAAAATTACCGCCGTCATAATGTATCACGGCGGTAAGCTGACCCGTCGAAGAATATGTTGTCGAGGATTCCTATCGCGGCGAATATGAACCGTTAATAAAAACCGCCGTCTTATATGAATAAATTACTGTGGTTGGTAACCACCGTAGTTTTATTTTTAATCTCATTATTAAAATCACCTGTTACGTCATAAAGTAACCGGCGTTATATATAATCCATATCAAGGCGGTTCAAACCGCCATTCTTTAGATTTCATTTTATGACATTTATCCCGCCGTCCTTTATTGATTCTATCACGGCGTCAGTTCCCGCCATTATAAATCAAAAATCTACGGTGGTTGCAACCGCCGTAAGACCTTAAGGTAGGTCAGAACCGCCGTAATATTATTTTAATAAATTAAATTATTATTAATATCACGGAGGTTCAAAACTGCCGCCATATTAAAAATATTTTCAAAAAAAAGAATTTATTTTTGCAAAAATTTTGTTTTTTTTCCCTGTAATATCTGTACCTGTGAGCAATATAAATCTAAATAAACATGTATTGTACCTGTAACAATATCTAATTCCAACTAAGAATAAAAAATTCATGTAATTAAAAAAATGCCCCAAACAAGCAATATCAAAATTATATATACATGCCCAAAAAGTGTTGTCATTAAAAGTATACATAATGAAAAAGGAAAAAAAAAAAACAAAAAGTAGTTGTCTAACTCCCGCCTAGCGATGGTCGAAAACCCGATATGTGCATGCTACTGGCACCCTCCTACAAAAAAAAAATATACACAATTTATTAATCTTTTTTCTAAACGAGAAAATTTGATAATGTAATAATTATTAAATATGAAAAGATCCAAACTCATCTCAAAATACTGATAGTTTGCAGTATTACATCGGCCTAAACCTACATCGTCCCATCATTTCCAAACTAGGGGTCGGATTTCGATCTTGTTTCTTCTAACACGTGTATTTCAATACATCCTAAGTATTGGAGTTGGTTTCAAGCAAATCCGAGGCCGTATGCCCGATATGAGCGCCGAGATGGCCGAAATCCATACTTGGATACTGTACTTCGGCCTAAACCTACATCGTCCCATCAATTCAAAACTGGGGGTCGGATTTTGATCTCATTTCTTCCAACACGTGTATTTCAGTATATCCTAAGTATTGGAGTTGGTTTCGAGCAAATCCGAGGCTGTATGCCCGATATGGGCGCCGAGACGGCTGGAATCCATACTTGGATACTATACTTCGGCCTAAACCTACATCGTCCCACCAATTCCAAACCGGGTGTCGGATTTTAATCCCGTTTCTTCTAATGCGTGTATTTCAATACATCCTTAGTGTTGGAGTTGGTTTTGAGCGAATCCGAGACCGTATGCCCGATATGGGCGCCAAGACGGCCGAAATCCATACTTGGATACTATACCTCGGCCTAAACCTGCATCGTCCCACCGATTCCAAACCGGGGGTTGGATTTCGATCCCATTTCTTCTAATGCATGTATTTCAGTACATCTTAAGTATTAGAGTTGGTTTCAAGCGAATCCGAGACCGTATGCCCGATATGGGCGCCGAGACAGCCAAAATCCATACTTGGATACTATACTTCGGCCTAAACCTATATCGTCCCACAAATTCCAAACCTTGGGTCGGATTTCGATCTTATTTCTTATAACACGTGTATTTCAATACATTCTAAGTGTTGGAGTTGGTTTCGAGCGAATCTGAGGCCGTTGCCCGATATGGGCGCCGAGACGGTCGAAATTCATACTTGGATACTATACCTAGGCCTAAACCTACATCGTCCCACCAATTCTAAACCGGGGGTTGGATTTCGATCCCATTTCTTCTAATGCATGTATTTCAATACATCCTAAGTGTTGGAGCTGGTTTCGAGCAAATCCGATGCTGTATGCCCGATATGAGTGCCGAGACGGCCGAAATCCACACTTGGATACTATACTTCGGCCTAAACCTACATCGTCCAACCAATTCCAAACAGGGGGTCGGATTTTGATCCCGTTTCTTCTAACACATGTATTTCAATACATCCTAAGTGTTGGAGTTGGTTTTGAGCAAATCCGATGCCGTATGAATACCGAGAGGGCCGAAATCCATACTTGGATACTATACATCGACCTAAACCTACATCGTCCCACCAATTCCAAACCGGGGGTCGGATTTCGATCTTGTTTCTTCTAACGTGTGTATTTCAATACATCCTAAGTGTTGGTGTTGGTTTCGAGCGAATCCGATGCCGTATGCCCGATATGGGCCCCGAGACGGCCGCAATCCATACTTTGATACTATACTTTGGCCTAAACCTACATCGTCCCACCAATTCCAAACCGGGGGTCAGATTTCGATCCCGTTTCTTCTAATACATGTATTTCAATACATTCTAAGTGTTGGAGTTGGTTTCGAGCGAATCCGAGACCGTATGCCCGATATGGGCACCGAGACGGCCGAAATTTATACTTGGATACTATACCTCGGCCTAAACCTGCATCGTCCCACCGATTCCAAACCGGGGGTCGGATTTCTATCCCGTTTCTTATAACGCATGTATTTCAGTACATCCTAAGTGTTAGAGTTGGTTTAGAGGAATCTGAGGCCGTATGCCCGATATGGGCGCTGAGACAGCCAAAATCCATACTTGGATACTATACTTCGGCCTAAACCTACATCGTCCCACCAATTCCAAACCGGGGGTCGGATTTTGATCTTATTTCTTGTAACACGTGTATTTCAATACGTCCTAAGTGTTGGAGTTGGTTTCGAGCAAATCCGAGGCCATATGCCCAATATGAACGCCGAGAGGGCCGAAATCCATACTTAGATACTATACTTCGGACTAAACCTACATCGTCCCACCAATTCCAAACCGGGGCTCAGATTTCGATCCCATTTCTTCTAACGTGTGTATTTCAATACATCCTAAGTGTTGGAGTTGGTTTCGAGCAAATCCGAGGCCGTATGCCCGATATGAGCGCCGAGACGACCGAAATCCATACTTGGATATTATACTTTGGCTTAAACCTACATCGTCCCACCAATTCCAAACCGGGGGTCAAATTTCAATCCCATTTCTTCTAAAGCATGTATTTCAGTACATCCTAAGTGTTGGAGTTGGTTTGAGCGAATCTGAGGCCGTATGCCCAATATGGGCGCTGAGACGGCTGAAATCCATAATTGGATACTATACTTCGGCCTAAACCTACATCATCCCACCGATTCCAAACCAGAGGTTGGATTTCGATCCCGTTTCTTCTAACGCGTGTATTTCAATACATCTTAAGTGTTGGAGTTGGTTTCGAGCGAATCCGAGGCCGTATGCCCAATATGGGCGCCGAGACAGCCGAAATCCATACTTGGATACTATACTTTGGCCTAATCCATACTTGGATATTACACACCACCACCCATCCACCACCACTAGAACCAGCA
Source organism: Tetracentron sinense (assembly GCA_015143295.1). Lineage (NCBI taxonomy): Eukaryota > Viridiplantae > Streptophyta > Magnoliopsida > Trochodendrales > Trochodendraceae > Tetracentron > Tetracentron sinense. Next base: position 3,788,482 of record CM026553.1, on the reverse strand, counting down.
CTATCACCACCCATCCACCACTAATACCAACTACCCTTCCACCACCACTATCACCACCCAACCACCACTAACATACCACCACCCATCCACCACCACTAGCACTAGCACTACGACCACTCATCCACCGCCACTAGCACAACCCAACCACCACTAACACACTTCCACCCTTCCACCACCACTAGCACTAGCACTACCACTACTCATCCACCACCAGTAGCACCACCCAACCACCACTAATACACTTCCACCCATCTACCACTACTAGCACCACCACTACCACCAGTCATCCACCACCACTAGCACCACCCAACCACTACTAACGCACCACTACCCAGCAAATCCTGAACTGCTTATTACAACCGTATTTATGGAAGAATATACTTCATAAATTTTCTTACTAAATGACCCTTGCAAGGGTTAGGAATGTCCTCATTCTTTGACCGCTCATACAGGCACTCTTTACAATAAAAGGTCCGATGATGTTGAGGCTCGTGATTCTTAGATATACATTCTTTCAGAACATTTTCCTGGACTAGGTCTTCACGTCAGCGTGTACACGTAATCGATGATGATAACATATGGTGACCAGAACAATACTTATACAATATTATTCACCTTTGAATTATATCATTAACATCGTGGAGGAATCCGTGCTACGTACTGAAGGACCTCCAAAATACCTGAATTTGAATAGGCTGAAAATTTGGATTCATTTCTCGACTTATCCCTTTCATTAGTATCGTTTGCGACAACTTCATTTGGCTATCCATTCAAAGAACTATCTGGGATTCAAAAATTGCCGATTTGAGCGACTATGTCTTCCACTAATTTTATTCCTGGATTTAGACTAGGTTCTTGGAAGTCAGCCCAATTTGGGCACCGAGATGTCATTTATTCTATCTTTGAATCGTTTAGATGACCTTCATCCCAAAAAGGAAGTTGTCAGGAACGGTAATAAAGATAGGGATAAGAAGAGAACGAAATGAAAAAGTTCAGGTTATTCAAATTCACGTAGTTTGGTGGTTGTTCAGTAACATGAAACCCTCCACGATGTTAACGACATAACCAAAGGTGAATATTGTTGTTCATGATGTTTTGGTCATTGTATGTCATCATCATCCATTCTGTGTGCTTGCGCACTTGAAGGTCTGGTCAAGGAAGAGGTTCTAAAAGAATGTATATCTATGAATCGCGAACTTCAACATCACCAGACTTGTTATTATAAAAAGTGTCCGTATGAGCAGTCCAAGAATGAGGACATTCTGACCCCTGTAAGGGTCATTTAGTAAGAAAATTTATCAAATATCTTCTTCTATAAATGCGGTTGTAATAAACAGTGCAGGAACCAGGTGGTACATCGAAGCATAACATGCAATTTGCAAGTCAAAGTTTATCCTTATTCTGAATTTAGTGTTAGCTAGTGTTGGAGTTACATCTGCACCTTTTGATGCCTGATTTGGGCACCGAAAAGCCGAATTCCCGATCTGGAAGGTAACCCTTAAGTTTTAACTTTAGGAAATCTCCAATTAATCTGACTAAATCTCGAATTTGTAGAGTATAGTGTTCCAACTCACGAAAGTGAGGTATCTCTATCACTAACACATGCTAAGCAATCGCATATATTGCAAATTTTGCAAGGTATAGAGCCCAACTCACAAAAGTAAGGTTCATCCTTCACTAACATACTAACTAAATAGGTATAAGATTTAGATTTTGCAAGGTAAAGTGTTCCAACTTATGAAAATGAGGTATTTCCATTACTAGCATACTAACTAAATGGGTCTAAGATTCAGATTTTGCAAGGTAAAGTGTTCCAACTTATGAAAATGAGCTATTTCTATTACTAACATACTAACTAAATAGGTCTAAGATTCAGATTTGCAGAGTAAAGTGTTCGAACTTATGAAAATGAGGTATGTCCATTACTTACATACTTAATTAAATAGGTCTAAATTTTGGTGAGGCTGCTGGCTAGGAATGCTCTTTGTACTAAGGAATGGCAGATTTTTTTTTTGGCCAATTACATTCAAGTTTACATTTGACATATTACACAACAATAACACAACCACTACCCACAACCACTACCACCACCACCACCCATCCACCACCACTACCACTACTACCTACAACTACCACCATCACTATATACCTGCCCCTGTTCCAGCCCCATCCCCTGTAATACTCGGTTGAGGGTCGCCTAGATCTGAGCGATCTGAGTCTGCTGGGTCGCCACAAGCACCTGAGTAGACGCGAGCTGATCCCTCAGCATCTGGGTCTCAGCAGCTCCTAACGTCGAACCAGCATGGCTCGACGATCGTGACCAGCCTAACTGGGTGGCAGTCGGGCCTAATCCGAGACCACGTATTCTCCCAGGATGCTCAGGCGGCATAACCTAGGAGAATACATCATCTCACGCCGTACTGTCCTGCGACCCATCCGGTAGCTGCGCCAGGAGCTCCCTCATGCGTCCCTACAAACAATTAGAAACAGTTGTTGGATGTCGCATATGTTAAAATATTAAGTATTTTATATAATGGAATATTCGAACTTCTAAAGATTACCGACCATCAACTCTCCAGCCTCCTCGTTCACTGGTGTACCACTCTTGTCTTGGTGCGTGACGATCCACACCTCTGCACACCCCGGGGCTGTCTGGGTCAGGCTTGCCTTCTTCTGTGCTCCCAATAATGACAACATCAACCAACCAACATAACATAAAGATGAATGATAAATTTCAAATTCAGGAAACGTTTCTTCGAACATACCATCGCGTCTTTGACGCGAGCAAAGCTCTTCGACCCAGAAGTGTGCATCACCTTCTGCTTTTTCCGATTCTCTTTATTTTGAGCGCTTCTTTTCTGCAAAATTGAAATTTATTCCCGTTTAGAATGAATAAGTGACATTATTGAAGTCTATTACATATTAGAATAAAGAAGTTAATGAATATATACCATCCCCGTATCAGAGAACTAATAATCCACGAGGCCATGCCACTGGCTCTTTGAAATATCTTAGGGGCATCTGGCATAGACACCCGCCGGTCCAAGCTCCGCGATCATGTATTTCATCTTCAACCTCGACCTCCAGTCCCTCCACTTATGCTCGAGTGAGTGGAAGACATTTTTCTCGAGGCTAGGCAGGACCCGAAAATGTTCCTGGATCACATTGTCAATTGCTTACCTTTTCAACTATTAATATAACAAATGTCATTCTATTCAAAAATGAAAACTATAAGACATGCATATTTTTTGCGTCTTACCTGGACTAGATGCCAGACACGTACCCTGGCCTCGGTGCCAATGTCCTTTCAACTGACATCGAAGCGCAAAAGATGTGGGTCACGAGCTATGGTACCCAAAAACTGACCTAATGTCTTGCCACCCGGCCCTACGGGCTAGACAAGATCATCGATCTCAACCTCTCTCAACTCCCCCAGCTGGGCAGTGTGCATACCTAGCATCCTGGTACGGCCTCAGGTCTTCCTCGTAGGCCCGGGTGCAGGTGCAGAGGACTCGACATGTGGTAGCGAACCACTAGGTCCTACAGGATCCATCTAAAAAAGAACATGCAAATAAACAAGCTATTAATGAAAATTTCATATTTAGAGAATTTAAACACATAAAAATATCTGGATTTCGTCATTAACATACAAATAAATACTTAACCAAGTACAGGAAATTTCATACTTAGAGAGTTTTCTCAATTAAGAAGTATATGGATTTCGTCATTAATATGCACATAAACAATTAACCAAGTGAAAGGAAATTTCATACTTAGAAAATTTAAACATATAGAGCAAGCATTTGGATTTCACCATTAACATTCAAATAAACACTTAACCAAGTAAAGGAAAATTAACACTAGAGAGTTTTCTCAATTATGAAAGTATATGGATTTCGTCATTAAAATACAAATAAACACTTAACTAAGTAAAATGAAATTTTGCACTTAGAAAGTTTAAACCTATAGAGCAAGTATCTGGATTTCATCATTCATATGCAAATAAACACTTAACCAAGTAAAAGAAATTTCATACTTAGATGGTTTAAACACATAAAAGTATCTAGATTTCATCATTAACAAGCAAATAAACAACCAATAGCAACGTTCTTTATAAAAATAACCTCGTTTACCTCCGCGATTGGATTAAACTTACATTGTTTATGTTTGTATATTTAGGTGCATATTATTTGTTGCAATCTGTTTCATCGTTATAATCCGATTCAACTTCATCTTCACTAGATTCAGTCGAAGGAGTTTGGTGGAGTTGCACTTGAGGGGGCGCATCAACAGTTGTTCCGGTAATCCCTAATCCCACCTAACTGACATCACTTTCATCATCATGTTCAGTGACATTTAAATGTTGGTCGTTGAATGGCTCGTTTTCTCTTAATGCGCTATCGTCCACAGAAGATTCTTCATTCATGTCAAAAAAGTCTCTTGGTTTTGTCTTGATGAAACCATACCAATCTAGGTCAGAAGGATCTTCTACGTAAAATACCTGCTCTACCTGAGATGCCATTACATATGGTTCATGAGACACAGCGTGTGTCGGGAGCAGGCATGTAAAGTTCACAAGCATAAACCCATATTCATCGGTCTTTATTCCTCTACCCTGTGACGTCACATCAACCCAGTCGCACTTAAACAATACAAATTTTAAGTTTTCTGAATACGTCAATTGCACAACGTCGGTTAAGCGGCCATAGTAGGTTATATCTCCTACAATGGGAATCCTGTCCCTAAAAGATGGTCCACGCTCTCTATCTGTAGTGCAAAACCTATATCCATTGATGATGTAACCCTTAAAACTTTGTGCGACTGACTGTGGACCGTATGCGAGGCATTTAATCTCGTCAGACACTGAACTGCATGGCATTCACACCCTTTCAACCTAATTGAATGCCAAAGGCATATGACTTACATAATAAGATTGGTTCAATATGCAAAACTTCGTATAGGTGTTGTGCAAATATAAAAGTTAAGAGCATATGACTTACATAACCCCTAAACCATTCAACAAACTGATCACTGTGTTTTCGTTGGAGTTTATGCGGAGACGATCTTAGTTTGGGATTGGTCATCTTCAGTACATTCATGTGTTGACTGCAGATAACGAATCGATCCATGTTTTTCAAAGTCAAATCTATCAAAAATAAAAATTAAATTAAAGACAATTAACAAAAAATTCATGATAGTATTCGTCTTACTCTCGATATGTTGTGAGTTGCTCATCATTGGAAAATACATAACGATGTGCCTGCTACCATTCTAATTCACTTAGGGCAAATGGTTGCGCACCCCCGATCACACTTTCATCATCATTCCTCACCGGTTGATTGAATCTCGATTCAACATTATTTAGATACCTTGAGCAGAATGTCAAACATTCTTCAGCCAAGTACCCTTCTGCTATGCAACCCTCTGATCGAGCTCGGTTGCGGATATACGATTTCATCATCGACAAGTACCTATAGGAATTACATTTAGGTAAAACAATGAGACAATCATATAACGACAAGAAGTTAGAGCAATTGATACATTATAATTGAAGTCATACCTTTCAATGGGATACATCCACCGGTATTGTACAGGTCCACGTAGCCTTGCCTCTGTTGCCAGATGTATAGGCAAGTGCACCATAACATCAAAGAATGTCGGTGGAAAAATTCTCTCTAAATGACATAGCGTAAGTGCAATTTTCTCCTCTAACCGTCTTAATTCTTCGACATCACAGACTTTGGAACATAAAACCAGAAAGAAGTTGCTCAATTCAATTAGTACGGAAGTGACGTTCTTCGGCAATGTCTTCCTCACAGCCAATGGTAGAAATTGTTGTATTATGACATGAGAGTCGTGACTCTTTAGTCCATAAATTTTACACTGCTCCATATTGATATGTCTTGCAATATTAAACGAGTAACTATCTGGCACCTTCACACTCTTTAGAACTTTGCAAAACAACTCTTTCTCATTCTTGTCCATTGAAAAACAAGCCGGGGGTAGATACACTTTATTTATGCCAGGCTGTAAATGAGGGTGAAGTGCTGGTCTTATGCGTATATCAACCAAGTCGAGTCGAGCTTTTAAGCTATCTTTCATTTTTCCATCCAAACCCAACAAAGTTTTAAGCACATTGTCGCATACATTTTTCTCAATATGTATTACATCAAAGTTGTGCCTCAACAAATTGTGCTCCTAATATGGCAACTCAAAGAATATACTCAACTTCTTCCAGTTATACAGCATGATATCCTGGGTAGCCTGCCTTCGTCGTTTTTGCCTTTTCTGTTTTCCAAGGCAGAAAGCAATCCCCTCTAATTGACGGTACACATCGGACCCAGACATTGTAGTTGGAGCAGTGCTTAACTCTACAATGCCATCAAAAGAGTGTTTGTCTCTCCGAAACCTATGATCCGCCTTTAAGAAACGACGGTGCCCCATGTAACATTGTTTCCTACTATTAGACAAGTACCGTCTACAAGTGTCCTTGTGGCATGACGGGCATGCAAACTTTCCTTTCATACTCCAACCAGACAACATAGCATACCTTGGGAAGTCGCTAATAGTCCAGAGCAATGCCGCATGCATTACAAATGTCTCCTTTTTTGACGCATCATAAGTTGGCAAACCATTCTCCCACAATTCCTTCAACTCTTCTACTAGAGCCATCATGTAGACATCAATGGCAATTCCAGGCTCGGAGGGACTAGGAATAAGCAAGGACAGAATGAAGTTCGGCTGCTTCATGCACATCCACGGTGGTAAGTTGTATGGGATAAGAACCATAGGCCATGTGCTGTGAGCAATGCTCATCGTCCCAAATGGATTGAAGCCGTCAGTCGCTAACCCAAGTCTCACATTTCGAGCATCCGAAGCGAAAAAAGGGTAGTTGTTGTCCAAATTTTCCTAGGCCAGTGAGTTTGCAGGATGCCTTAACCTCCTATCCTTAGTTCGACCCTCATCATGCCATCTCATTTCAGAAGCAGTCTTGGACAACATAAACAATCTTTGTAACATGTGTTTCAACGGAAAGTGACGTAAAATCTTCACAGGAGTCTTCTTTTTCTTTTCTCCCGACTGATCATCCCCTGTCTTCCATCTTGATTCATCACAGATGTCACATGTTTTCTTGTTCACAGTGTCTTTCCAATAAAGCATGCAATCATTGGGACAAACATCGATTGTTTCATAGTTAAGCCCTAAGTCATACATCATTTTTTTGTCTGAAAGTACGTATCCGGTAGTGTTGATCCCTCGGGGAGTATCTCCCTAAACAACTCAACCAACAAGGTGAATGATTTGTTGCTCCATCCACTAAGACACTTAATGTGATATAATCTTACGATGACAGACAACTTCGTGTGATTCAGGCATCCTGGATACAAAGCTTGTCCCGCATCCCTTACCAATTGAAAAAATTTATCCGCCTCAGGAATGGGATCCCGACTACTGGCAGCAGTTTCATCTCGATTTGGTACCCCAAACAAATCGTTCACCAAGTCTTCCATCTTGAAAAATATCTCGGTGAACCCCAAATAAAATATTCGAGTTGAGAACTCACAAACCCAAGGGGGGATGCTAGCTTTCCCTATAATTCTTTCTACCCTTTTTAAGATTTAATAATTAAATTATTAACTAAGGAAAAATAATAATCAAGTGCGGAAAAGGAAAACAAGCAAACCACAACACAAGGTTTTTTTTACGTGGAAACCCTTCCGGGAAAAACCACGGGACCTAGTCCAGCGAAGAGATATCACTAAGACAAAGTCAACAAGAACTTACAAGACTCGAACTTGACTCCTTCGGACTCGACACTATGATCCTTCAGTTCTTAGTCCTCCACGCCTCGAAAAGTCATCACGTACCCGCAAGTCCCGTGATCAACCGCAGTCGCTCGTACTTCTCTTAGATCTCCACAACAACCACGATCCTTCTTGGATCGATCTCCTTCTACGAAGGCTCCGGATCACAAACACTGGCCAAAGACACACACGTGTCGGGATTGTCAAATTAATTTTCTAACAATCTCTAGAGGGATCTTAAAACCATGAAGATCACACAATGCAAGAGCTAAGAATAGAAAAGTTATTCTTGCATTCTCTAGAGAGGTTGTAAGAGGAGGGATCAACTATAATCAATGAAGAATAAAAGAAACCCTAGGAGAGAGTTCTCCAGCCTCTACTCTCACAAACTAATAAGATTTCCATGAATTAGGTCAATAGAATTCGTATTTATAGATTCCAAAGAGTTTGTATTTGAATAGGACTCGATTTTTTGCACTGAAGGATGTATCTAAGGTGAGCACCGATCTATCCATGCAAAGCACCGATCTATCCATCAAAGCATCGATCTATCCAACAAAGCACCGATCTATCCATCAAAGCACTGATAGATCAATTCCTATGTTGATCGATCTATCCTTCATTACCAAGGATAGATCCTTCAAAATCTAACTCTCTGGAAAAAATCCTCATACATTTTCTTACACCACCGATCTATCCAACATGGAGGAGGATAGATCCTTCATTCCATACTTAGCCAATTTCGAGTGTTTTGAAAGGCTTGAATACAATAACCTTGTTTATGGAATTATATTAACCTCCTAGGTTGATAAAAAGGTGTTCTAAGTCAAAAACCAACCTAGGTAATGGGTCACTAAGTCACTTACCTTCCTAGATCCGGAGGTGATACTTGATATAGATTTCTTCTCTTTTCTTCGGCTTCTTGAAGCTTTACCAAGTATGACAAGTTGACTTTAAAATGACTCCACTATGACCTACGTTTCGATACAGAATTAGCCAAGATATTTTTGACTTACACATCTCATTATGTCTGTCATGCACGTCAGGATTCTGAGACATTCTTCCGCCAACCGACGTGTGTTGTAATATGTCTTCCCCGTGATAAAACTAGATTTTATAGTTAACGTCAAATCTATAACAGATCATATGGTCGCACGTTGTACCTCTCTCTTAATAAAGGACATTGTTGCATTTGGGACATAGACACTTTATACCACCATTGTTATCAGTCGCTCCATGAGCTAATGCAAACTCTATAAACTTCTTCATCCCTTCTAATTATTCTTTTGAAACCCTATGTAACCAAAAAAATATCATATGCTTAGATGCTCATATTTTATCATTCCGGGTTTCGTCAAAACTTATGACAAATAGTACCTTGACTTTCTAATCCAACTCCTATCCATGAGGGATGAGATGAGATTTCTAGGTCCTGCTTTGTTAGCTATTCTAAGATATAGCAAACGTTGATCACATTAGTCAATTGTAATAAAACAGCTATCGAATGACTTCCCCATCTACACAATATGTATGCATACATGCTTCCTATCGTTTTCAACTTCTCTTCTAACAGGTGGGGTGTTCCTATCCCATTAAGGAATGCATAATCTCCAATATTCAGTTGCTTAAGTGCTTTGTTCCATTTTGAAAATTTCGGTAGCATTTCCCTATGGTTCTCCAAGCACACGACTTAGACTAGGGGCAAGCATGCTATATAGTCTAAATATGTACCCAAAGAACAAGAGAAACAACTGCCAAATTTTTCCACAATCTAGACAAACAATGACCAACTGAATATACTGGAGATTATGCATTCCCAAATTGTCCAATCGGACAATTCAAGAATCATATACAAACAAATACACTGTATCACAAACAAAACCGAAAAGTTGTTAACTTGCATTTAGCCCTATAGGAGAACTAAATGACATAGTTTACAGCTAATCCGTCCAAATAGGTGATACAAGAAATGCACTTGTCACGCAATGATTGTTTAGCGGGAAATCTAAGCTTCAATGCATGGATGAGTATGAACCTATATGAACTTAAAATTCCATTTAGTCACTGATAATGTCCTAAATAGGGTAATATGTACATTATCTGCTCCAACATTGACATATAACATAGAGATCAAAAGGAAATATCATATAACTACCCAAACAGTTAACATAGATCACGAGGTTCAATCATGCATGCACTATACAAAGTGTACCAGATCAAACGGGAACAGGGATGTTAATAATTAAGTAAGCACAAGATACATACAATTGAACTACAAATCTTACTGGACATATATTCCATAGATAAAACAGTAGATTAAGAAATCTTATTACTTGGGGAAGGTTAGATGGATAAATCTTAGTATTGAGTCACTCATAACCCTACGATTAATTTTTTTTTTTTAAATCTAAAAATTAAAGGGGACACGTGGTGTCTTTCAACTATGGTTACCAAATTTTAACCCTACGATTAATTTTGTAAAAAATCTAAAAATTAAGGATTAGATGCTTTAACACTAAGGGTTAGTGAATCTTAACCATATTTAAAGGATGTTAAAAGATGACACCCCTTTAACTATCCTTCAACTATGGATAACATTTTAACCTTTGTGATTAATTTTATTATATTTTTGAAAAACTGAGGTTGGATGCTTTAATTATTAAGGGTTAGTGAATCTTAAAGATATTTTTAAAAAACCAAGGTTGGATGCTTTAATTTTACCCTTGTTGTTAATTTTTTTATAGGATAAATTACACTTACCTCCCTTGAGGTTTGATGAAATTTCATAAACCTCCCTTCTAGTTTATGAAATTACACTGCCCTTTTCCCATTTTTCCCCTATTACTTGAATACACATTAACTATGATTAAGATTTACTCACCCTTAGGGTTTATCCATCTAACCTTAGTTTTAGGAAAAAAATAACCTTAGGTTGGTTATGTTAAACCGCAATTAAAGAGGGCTCTACAAGTCGTCATGTGTCCCTTTTCACACCCACTAACTGTGGTTAAGATTCACTTATCCCCAGGATTCAATAATCTAACCTTGGTTATAAGAAAATATAATAAAAAATATTAATCTTAGGTTAATTATGTTTAACACAAGTTAAAGGATCTCTATAAGCCACCATGTGTCCCTTTTAACACCCACTAACTATGGTTAAAACTCACTCACCCCTAGGGTTCATCCATCAAACCTTAGGTTGCTTATGCTTAACCACAATTAAAGGGAGCTCTATAAGCCGCCACGTGTCCCCTTTAAAGCCCTCTAACCGTGGTTAAAATTCACTCACCCTTAGGATTCATCCGTTTAACCTTGATTTTTAGAAGAAAAACAAAACCTTAGGTTGATTATACTTAACCACAATTAAAGGGGGCTCTACAAGCCGCCACGTGTGTTGGACATATATGCCCTCGAAACCCAATAAGAGACTTTTCTATGTTGATTAGATAAGCATCATATTCACACAACCAACTATAAAGGGTATTTATATTCATTACTGTCTCATATGATGATGACATAAAGTTTCATAGGTAACATTATAGGAAAATCATGCAAAGGTTGCGAGGAGATATGATTTTCCAGTTCCTTATAAACCTAATATTGTTCGAAGCCTCTAGAGTACTGGTTGGGCGCCGTACTTCATCATAGCTTGCACATGTGTAGTTCTATGAGATAATGTGGTGAATTTCATTCACAGAGAGTGGTGACTCTTGACTAACATGTGAGCATATATAGCAAGTACATAATATTGAACGGGGTCACTAGTGGATATCCTATGGAATACACTGTCAGATTGTATTAGGGTTATCCATTTGACAAATTGTCCTTAGACTTGAGAGGTTAACATCTTCTCAGACATCTGTCTATATGGCTTTGATGTGCCAATCGGCAATGTCCAATACACAAGACTAACTCCAGGTACGTTGGGTCATGTACACAATGTTTGGAGAAGTGTGTAAACACTCAATAAGGAATCCACAACTCCTTAATTGGAGATAATGATATCAAAGTGATACTTGTTGAACTGAACTGTTAAATCCAGTACTGGTGCTTTTCGGTAAAATGGTCTTTATCGAAGTTGATATTTTCAAAGTATATATAAATATATATATGTCAGTTCTTTTCTAATGTTTCTTCAAAATTGTTTTGGAGGTTCAGTTCAATGAAAAAGTAATCATGAGAAAAGGTTTTATTCATAAGCTAGGGACTAAGATTGTGGAATTGTTCTAAGCCCGGAAGTTTACAAGTGATATCGGAATGTGGAAGGATTTATTTGTAAATATATTATGAGATGGTACTTACAAGAAATTCTCTAATTTCTAGAGGTTAGTCACATTGTGTTAATGGACATTAATTGTGATTGGTGGAAGTCCAGGGATATAGATAAAATTCTATAATCTTAATGGAGTGTAGGAAAGGTGTTTCCTAGTAACAATGCTTTAACCAAAAAGGTTGAGTACTTGGTCCCACAACCGGAAATAGGAGATCCTTTTAGATCCCACACACGAGGGCCTTCTTAAAGTATTTAATTTAATTTATAATTAAATTAATTAATTTCTCTAAGTAATCACTATATGGTTTAGAACCCTTAAGGGCATGTGGACTGGGGCCCACCTAGGGTGGGACGCCCACTTCATGGAGGAAATAATAATTTTTATTATTTATTTAATTAGTTTCTATATAACTAATATCCTTATTGGATAAGATTAGTTAGTTAATTAGAGTTAGTTACTAATTAAAGATTCTTTGTTGGACAAGGATTCTATTAGTTTCTTGCTAATCAAGGAATCCTAATTGGATTAGGATAATAATAAGATTAGTTGGACACTAATGGATAAGGTTAGTTTCTATTTTGATTAATCCTAATTAATTAATGAGAAATCAAAAAGGAAACAAATTGAGGAATTCTAATTAGATTAGAAAGTGGACTCTTGAGTTGCAAGCAAACCAAATCCTTATAAATAGATGTGGACGTCCAAGGCTTGCGGGCAATTTAATTTTCTAGAATTTTTGGATTCCTCTCCTCCCTCCCTCAATACCTCACACCCCTCTCTCTCCCCTTGAAAAGGTGTACGGTCACACCCTCCACCTCTCTTCTCTCTTGTCTTCTAGGTTGAATATCAAGAAGAAGAAGATCATCAATTCTTGTTTGATCAAGAAAGGTTCTTGATAATAAAGATTGGATCTTATTTCAAGATCCTAGAGCTGAAAATTTGGAAGGGGCATTAGCTTCCATTAGAGAAAGCTTTAAATGAAAAAGAAGGTTCGTGTGAATCGACAGGAGACTTGACACTTGTGAAGTTTTGCGAGTACTATTCTAACGTGGATTCGACTTAACAATTTCAAAGTCATAAAGGTGAATGTTATTCCTACCTTCATTGGATAAAATCAATTAGAATCTTAGCCAGATCTTAGGATTCGATGTATGCCCCCCAAGAACTGTTTTTCTAAAATTAAAAAGAGGCATACTTTCAACGTGTCCTATTTAACACCCAGTTAATTGTGCTTAAGATTCACTCACTCCTAGGTTTAATCCATCTAACCTTGCTTTTAAGGAAAAATTAAACATATTAACCTTTAGTTAATTATGCTTAACCACAGTTAAAGGATCTCTATAAGTTGTCGTGTGTCCCTTTTAATACCCACTAACTATAGTTCAGATTCACTCACCCCTAGAGTTCATCTATCTAACATTGGTTTTTAGAAAAAAAAAATATATTCTTGATTTTGGAAATATATATTAACCTTAAGCTGATATTATTGAACCCCAATGGTTAGTTAATCAAAACCACGATTGATTTGGGTTAAAAGGGACACGTGTTGGCCGATGGTTGCTTTTGAACTCTCCCTAAATCCAATCACAATTGGCTGTGAATCAATCTCTAGGATTGGGAATGGGGGTAGGTGACCCTAAACTTTGAATTTATTTTTTTTTGAGTTGAGATCATATTCAATCACGATTGAACTTTCCCCGAGCTCAATCACACCCACAGGTTCAACAATCTAACCTTTGTTTTTAGAAAAAAAATATTAACTCTAATGGTTTAAAGTTCTTAACTAGAATTAAAAGGAGGTTATGTGAGTGTTACTGTCCGAATTCAATCACAATTTGATAGGATCGAGGACTCATAATTTTTTATATTAATTTGTTTAAGTATTCTTTTTTCACAGTCTAGGGTTAGGGGTTAGTATATGTTTAATCAAAGTGTGGAGAATTCTCAATAACAAAAATTTTCAATAATCAGATTGGCAGCACATCCTTTCCAAGGCACCTATTTCCATCTCCCATAATCAATAAAAAAAAATAAAAAAACCATGATAACCAAAAGTAAAAAATAAAAAAGGGATAACATTAAACCATGATAAAAAAAAAATAAAAAAGGGATCACCATTACAATAAACCATGATAACATAAGTAAAAAACCATGATCACCAAAAGTAAAAAAATAAAAAAGCTCTCACATGAACAAATCTAGCAAGAAATAAAAAAAAATTCAAATTTTTTATAATCTGAGTGTGGCCAGAGGTGGAGGGGTGGAGCTATCGTTAACTGTCCGTGGAGCTGCGAGAGGTGGGAGAGAGAGCTAAGAGAGAAAGCAAAAATTTTAAAAAAATTGGCTTGCATGTGGGTTTTGAGGGATTACCTGAGCGTGGAGAGGGGATAACAGTTGGTCGGAGGTTTTGAATGTTGCCAGACGTTCTGGATGTGGCCACTGAGGGAGAAAGGGTCTCCAGAGATATATGCTACCGGAGGTGTCATCGGAAATCATGGAGTTGCCGGAGTTCAGGTGGTCGGTGGTCGTGGAGTGGCCGAAGAGCAAGATAATAGGAGAGTAGAGAGCAGGAGAGTAGAAGAGAAGGGGAGGAAGAAAGAAGAAAGTATCGGGGTGTTATTAAAAACCTATCACGGCGGTTGCAATATTACCGCCGTCATATATAAATCTATGACTGCGGTTTTATTATACCTGCTGCCCTTAATTAAATATTCACGACGATTATTTTAAAACCCGCCGTGCTATGTTTGCCGCAAATGAGAAGGTGGGAAACCGAAATAGGTGGAGGGAAATCCTACCACGACGGTTATAGATAAACCCCCCGCCATATAGTACATAACACAGTGGGTATTAATTAACAGTCGTGACATTTGTTCCGAAAACAGCCATAGACCGCGGTATTATAATACTGCCGTGGTATACACTATGTCGCCGCGGATTTTAGTAACCGCCTTCAAAAGTCCGCCGTGACAGGCCTTTATTTTTGTAGTGTTTGGGGATTATGCATTCCTGAATGGGATAGGAACACCCCACCTATTAGAAGAGAAGTTGATAACGATAAGAAGCATGCATGCATACATATTGTGTAGATGATGAAGTCATTTTATAGTTGTTTTATTGCAATTGACTGATATGATCAACGTTTGCTATTTCTTAGAATAGCTAACGAAGAAGAACTTAGCTATTTAATCTCATCCCTCATGGATAGGAGTTGGATTGGAATATCAATGTGCTATTTTTCATAAGTTTTGACAAAACTCCGAATGATAAAATATTAGTATCTAAGCATATGATCTGTTTTGGGTTACATAGGGTGTCAAAGTAATACATAAAAGGGATGAAGGGGTTTATAGAGTTTGCATTAGCTCGTGGAACGATTGATAACAATGGCGATATAAAGTGTCCATGTCCCAAATTCAACAATGTGGTTTTTCAAGAGAGGTACAGTGTATGACTATATAATTTGTTATGGATTTGACTTGAATTATAAAATCTAGTTTTATCATAGGGAAGACATATTACAACATACATAGGTTGACCAAGTATCTCAAAATCCTGACGTGCATGACAGACAGAATGAGATGGAAGATCTAGTGCATGATTTGTTTGGGGTACCAAATTAAGATGAAACCGGCACCAATAGTCGGGATCCCACTCCTGAGGGAGACAAATTTTTTCAATTGGTAAGGGATGTGGGATAGGCTTTGTATCCACAAAGTTGTCTTTAATCGTAAGATTAAATTACATTAAGTGTCTTAGTGGATGGAGCAACAAATCATTCACCTTGTTGCTTGAGTTGTTGAGAGAGGTACTCTCCGAGGGATCAACACTACTGGATACGTACTTTCAGACAAAAAAAGTGATGTCTGACTTGGGGCTTAAATATGAAAAAATCGATGCTTGCCCAATGATTGCATGCTTTACTGGAAAGACACTGTGAGCATTCCTATCAATCACCCACTCTAGATCGAGCCAAAATCTCACATGAAAAGAGAGAGAAACCTTTATTTTATTATTTGTGTGGGACCACAATAAAGGAAGAGAGAGAAATATTTAGCTTTGGTTTATTTTGGTGAGCCAAAACTCTAAAAAAATGCCAAAATGGGTCCCAGCAGCCTCATCAGAATAAGATTTCGATTTGGTGAGTCTACAGTACTCACCAAGTTTGGTGAGTACTGTACACTCACCAAAGTTAAATCTTTCTCTCCCTTCCTTTATTGTGGTCCCACACAAATAATAAAATAATGTTTCTCTCTTCCTTCCTTTCTTGTTTTCCTACACAAATAATAAAATAATATTTCTTTGTCCATTTTTTTTTGTTAAATTGGTGAGGCTGCTGGGAGTGTTTTAAAAAGGACTTTGCTACTAAGACCGCAAAGGGCCTCAACCACACCGAGACCGTGCTTGTGATGCACGGATCTCAAAGTTTCATTAAATCCATTTTTGAAATTTTGAGATCCGTGTATCACATGCACGGTCTAGGTGTGGTCTCGGCCCTTTACGGTTTCACTAGCATTTTCCTTTAAAAAAATGGATTGCCAAAGTAGTAAACAGTGAGTTTTGGTGAGTAAAATTTGGTGGGGGCTGCTAGGAATGCTGTAACCGAAATGGTTATTTTAGTGAATTTTGATAAGGCTACTGGGACCCATTTTTACAATTTTTAGTGATTTGCCTCACCAAAATAACCAAAAAGCTATTTTGGTGAGACTGCTAGGATTGCTCTTAGACCCACACTCATTTGGCTATGCCAAGGTCATTTGTATTAGCACCCCTCTTTGCATTAGAGCATCTCCAATGCACTCCCTAAAGGAGCTCTCTTCCCTATAGTAGAGAGGCATACCCTCTTTTAAGCACTCCAACGCACTCCCTATATGCACTCCCTACTATAGGATTTTTATTTGGCTCCTTACTAGTAGGGAGCCAAATCCCTCTCTCTATTATTATTATATATTTTTTTTTAAGTCTTGTCAAATCATTTGAATATGAAGTAGAGTTGGGAACCACAGTCAATTGCGATTGAACTAATAAGGGAGAGTTCAATCGCACCCACAGACCAACACGTGTCTCTTTTTAACTTCTACTAACTATGGTTAAGATTCACTAACCCTTGGGATTTAACATTATAATATTAGTTTTTAGAAAAGAAATAAAAAAAATAGGATTAAAGTGCAATTGAACTCTTAACGGTTGCAATAATGTTAAAATAAAAAGAAATAAAAAAGTGAGTATTTAAATAGAAGTATAGAAGAAGTAAAGAGTGGGGTTGGAGTTGCAAGAAGAAAAAGTGCCCCTTATTTTGAGAAAACTCTCTACTGTAGAGTAAAAATAGAGAAATTTAAAAATAGAGAAATTTAAGAAATTGGGTTAGAGATGCTGTTAGACTAACAAAGAGGAGCATGGCAAAGTATACGCTAGTACATGACGTCAAGGTCACGAGTCGTGGTCCTGAACGGTAGGACGACCTACCGACAAATCAGGAAAGAGAAGAGTTAATCCACACACCAAAAGATAAGAGAAGAGAAGAAAGTTCATTATTAAAGAAGAAGAAGAAGAAGGGAAATTATACCATTTACTTACGAGATGGAGAAAATGGAGTTGGTGTTCATCCCAACACCGGTAATGGGTCACCTTGTTTCAATAGTGGAGCTTGCAAAGGTACTCATTCTTCGAGATAATCGATTCTCAATCACTGTCCTTATCATGAAGGCATCCTTTGCCTCCACAATCCCATCCTACATCGAATCCATCGCTTCTTCCACCACCGGAATCCGATTTCTTGACCTCCCTCAGCTGGACCCACCTTCACCTGAGATTGTCAAGTCTCCAGAGGCATTCATATCCGTCTTCATAGAAAGCCACAAACCACTTGTCAAACACACAATCACCAACCTCATAGAGTCTGACTCAGTTCGACTCGCTGGACTTGTACTGGATATGTTCTGCGTCACCATGATCGATGTAGCCAACGAACTCGGCGTCCCTTCTTTTATATACTTCCCGTCAGGTGCAGCGTTTCTTGGTCTCATGCTCCACCTCCCAACACTCCATCACCAGATCATCACCGACTTCAAAGACTCTGATACTGATTTCATAATCCCGGCTTTCAGCAACCCAGTTCCCCCACTTGTCCTGCCTTCAGGTATACTCACTAAGAAGAGTGATGGTTACGACATGCTTCTCAAGGTCGCTCTCAGATTCAAGGAACCAGCGGGAATTATTGTAAATACTTTTGCTGATCTCGAATCCAAGCCTGTTAACTGGTTCGTGGAACTGGAAGGCCAAATCCCGCCCGTCTACCTGGTCGGACCTTTACTTGATCTCAAGGGTCACACCGAGTCACCGTCCGATCAAATCATGGATTGGCTCGATAAGCAGCCCCCATCGTCGGTGATCCTCTTATGCTTTGGAAGCATGGGGAGTTTTGGTGTACCCCAGGTGCGAGAGATTGCTCTTGGGCTCGAGCGAAGCGGGTGTCGATTCTTGTGGTCTATGCGTCAGCCACCAAAGACCGAGCTCACATTTCAGAGTGATTACACGAATCCCGAGGAGGTTTTGCCAGACGGGTTCTTGAAACGGATGGATGGGAGAGGGTTGGTTTGTGGGTGGGTCCCACAAGTGGCAGTCCTGGCCCACCAAGCAATCGGAGGGTTCGTGTCTCACTGCGGATGGAACTCGACTTTAGAGAGCCTGTGGAATGGAGTACCGATACTGACATGGCCCATTTACGCGGAGCAGCAGCTGAACGCGTTTGAGATGGTGAAGGAGCTGGGATTGGCGGTGGAGATGAGATTGGATTACAGGAGCGGTGCTGATTTGGTGACGGCGGAGGAGGTGGAGAGAGGAGTGAGGTGTGTGATGGACGGTGATAGTGAGATTAGGAGGAAAGTGAAGGAGATGGGAGGTAAGATCAAGAAGGCTGTCACGGACGGTGGATCTTCCTTCTCTTCGTTAGGACGCTTCATTGAGGATCTTCTGGTCAAGAACTAATGGGGGTATAAATATGGACTTTACTAATAAGACCCTTTAGGACCGAGACCTTGTTCTAAGCCACGGGATTTCTTTTCAAGTGGAGCCCAATTCATATTGGTAGGCCACACCTGAAATCCCGTGCTATTAGAGCACGGTCTCAGTAGTCTCGGCCCTAAAGAGGTCAAAGAAGCTTTGTCCTATAAATATAGCTAGGTTCCATCTTCTTATCTTGCAGTACAGGGCTACTAGCTAACATTGGCATTGGAGTTTTCGAAACTCTTTAGTGGATCTCAAGACCTCTTTATTGAAAAAGGCCTCACCCCACCATTGGTACAAGAAATGTGGGAGTGTTACAATATGTAAAATTGGGCATAAAAAAAGTTGGGGGTTTGAAATTATATGCAATATATAATTTTATATGCTGTTTGTAAAATGCTACAATCTTAACTTTTTTTTAATCTATTGCATATAAAATCATATACATTATATAAAATTCATGGTTCAAGCTATTTTCAAATTGTTTCAATTGAGGAAGGTATCGATTAACTATTGTAACATTGCAATCCTCTTTGAAAATATAAGTAATTTGTTGGGGCTCTTCCGTGGATCTAGGCACAACGCCAAAACATAAATTGGCTATTTTTTTTTTTTGGTGTATTTATTGTTTAGTTTAACGAATATTTTAGGATAAGGCAACAAAATCAGTTTCGCATGATAAAAGTTGCATGATAGGATGTTTATTTTGATGACCATGTGAATGTGGTCTACCCCATGTATATTATAAATCTAGAGATGTATTTTTTTTCGGAAGGTGTTTGTTGTAATCAAGGATTCGAATTGTTGAGTTGGATCTATGAGTCTTTCTGCAACTATAGGTTTGTCGAATAGGATCAATGAATCATCATCAACAATCTCCTCTGTTATTTTGCAAGCCTGGAACTTCTCCGAGATTCCTAAAAGAATAAGATAAGAGGGAAGAGAAAAGATAATGGAACATCATCTGGAGGAAGAGAAGAGAGAATAGTGAAGAACATGAATAAACTGGCGGCCTTTCTTCTAAAGAACACACAAGAACACTTGAAATCCTCTCTAGATCTGAGAAACTCTCTTTTAGAGAAGAAGACCTCTCCTAGAAGATCTCTTGAACTCTTGTAAAGTTCTCTTTTTCAATCCATACGAGTATTCCCTATTTATAGAGAATATTCTAAGTTTAACTAATATCTCTGATATGACAGATTACTAATTTTGACACATGCCAACTGTTATTCCGTTAAGTAGAGTCATTCTGTTAACAAATGAATGTATTCTGTTAAAAGGAACCTACATCCGTTAAAGGGATCCTATCTGTTAAGTAAAACGTGTTCTATTGAGAAAGAGTTGTCAGCTCATCAAAACCACCGTAACTCACCTTCAGTTATAGTTTAATCATTTGAATTGTCATGATCGAAAACAATCATTTGGATGCATTCTTCAAAGGTTAAAAGAGTAAACTTTCTCAAGAAGGAGTTTATCTACTTTAACAAATTCTCTCCTAACCCTCCAAACCACATCTCATAATCCCTCCCCCAGATACATTCATATATATGTATATATATAAATCATCGTACACCAAAGGCAAGTCTTACGCCTTTGGGATACCTTGGCTAGACAAATCATAAGTGTTAGACGAGGGCACTATTTTTATGGCGGCCAGATGCGATAAGCATCATCAGGCATAAATCATCTAGTACGAGAGAATGAGACTATGGAGACCACGTTTTCCTCCAATAGCCTACATGGATATGGGGCAAGATACATCACTGAATTCTCTCCTAACTGTCGGCCCAGGAAGTAATTTATACTTTGTTGGAATAGGAGATGGGAGAAACACACACGCTCATTCCCATGAGGAATGTAATCAGTACTTTTACACCCTGATAAGGCAATAGGGTACATGGTGATCTGAATCCACCAAATCCCTATGGAGACGAGGCTGAACCGGTAACTACCTTTCTTGTCTCAACGGAATTTGATTCTTACGAGCTTTTCATCAGCATAAGCTTGCAACGCCATTGATTCATGACATGTATTAAAGAATAAAATATCATGATGGCGTTAGAAAATATTCAATAATCTGATTCTACTGAAATCTTACCAAGGACGAATTTGGCCATGACGGAGTATGTGTCGCCTTTGAACTTTCCATCAAATTTTGAAAGCTTATCAGTTGATCAAAATCTATTCCTTTGATCATATCATCTATTGAATACTCAACTACTTCAGTCACGAAGGCGTAGTGAGTGAACTAGTATGCTATGAGTCCGGATCTTACTCTCAAACGTGGCATACTTTAAGGTATCTGAACCTTCCAGATCATCATAATCTTTATTCACATGGCTTCCGACTAGTTCAAATTCTGATCTGACTAGGAAATAGCTTCCACGTGTCAATACATCATTTTCCATTATCAACATTTAGCCCCCTTCTTACAAAGGCGGCGAAATTTATCATCTTTTTAAGACGTCTACGCAAGCAATTAGAAGACTTCAAATCATATCAGAACATGTATTAGAATGTATTAAATACATCAAAATATCAGAATGTATCAAAAATGTATCGAATTATATCAGATTTATCAAAATATATCAAAAATGTATCAGAAATGTATCAACGTATCAAAATGTACTAGATTGCACTAGAATGAATCGGATTTTTTCAGATCATAGCAAAATGTATCAAGATATATCATAATGTATCTTTGTCGTTCAGAGTATCTCTGCTTTTGAGATGGCTTGTCAGTCCATGATGTCAATCAAATCTATTTATCAGCTTTTACGGAAATGACGGTTCAAGATTTCATACTGACCATCGGATGCAATCCTTTGTATTTATTGCATTTATTATCAATCCCTTCATCACTGTCAGCTAGCCAATACAATATAGAAACCTTTGTACATACATCTTTTCTCCAAGTTTGGTTGTGGGAACGCTTTCCTCAATACGCACCCACTCTCAAGGAGTTTAAACCTTTAAAGAACATAAATTTAAAGTTCAGAGCATGGAGATGGGCTTCCGTGCCCAAGAAGAAAGGAAGTACATTATTAGATTTCCTTGACAAAGAATCAGGTTTCGTTTTTAAACTATATATAGGGTCCATCAAAGGTGTTGAAAGGCTTTTATTTCACTCACAATCCCCTTTAGAGATCGTGGACATGTCAGTCGAAGGTAAAGAAGAAGATTTCCTTGAAGAAATTTGATTGTTTTGCTTTTGTATCAAAAAAAAATCTGATAGGATTTTTTAGCCTTGACCACAGCAGAACAAACAATTTCGTGGTAGTTTCCTATAATCTGCATATATGCATGAGGCAGTTCGGTATAGATCATGGCGTTCCCGAACCGACTACAGCGTTAATTTCAATGAAACAAATCATGAAAACTTTTATTTAGAGACATGGGCCCAAGAGCTGGGGCCAGATATTACCAATTTCCATATAGCCGGTGAGCAAAGGATTGGACGATGCACTCACAACTACCAGTCCTACTGGAAGGCTTGCTTTTTTGCCTTCAAGACTTTTGTTGAACTTTCGAGGATGATCTGCCAGCTAGTATCTTTACTGATGGATGAAGAGAAAGGACTAAAGTCGCCTCCGGGAACAGGTAGAAAGCGAAAAGCTGAGAAAGAAGCTTCCTCGTCACCTTCTCCTCAGGTAAAACATTCTATGCAAAACTTTCAATTAAAGAGAAAAATAATTCTCACGACTCAGCCTTGGATGTTTCTTGGTCCTTCATCTAGGACAAGGTCAAAAGGTTCAACTATAAGTATATTTTACATACTTTACTTTTTATTCGATGTATAATTCATATTCTCATATTTGTAATCTTTCAACTCTATTTGTCTTATGCAGATCCCTTCTTTCCCTCCTTTCAAAAAGAATAAGAATCCTAATGACAAAGAGGAATAAGAAGATCATATTCCTCTGATCATTAAGAAAAGATCTCTCAAGCAAAAGTTTAATCTTTCACAAGAATATTTCGCGAAGGCTCAACAGTCATCCCCTTTGGAATTAGTTTTTTTTTTTTTTTTAGAAAAGCCACTCAGAAGGAGTGGGGGGTTTGGCAGACCCCTACCAGTTTTATTATAAAAATGAAGAAGGGGGGGACATAAACCTTACCCCGAACAAACAACCAACTGAGAGTGGGGTCAAAACCTAACCCCTCCCAAGACAAACCACACTCAAAGATGGCATTTCCACCTCTGACAAAAAACACAAAATTACATAGACCCTTGAAACCAGCAAAAAGACCTGCACGCGTTAGGGAGGACAAAAACCAAAAACTCCAACCTGAGAAAATAGTCCCTATTAAGGAGAAAATGCTCAATACCCAACCACAACACTGATCAATCTGTTCAAACATTTCGGACACTAAAAATCGAAGAACGATCAGTGCATAGCATACCCTTAATAATCTGAGGACAATCATTTATACCTCTGAGAATTTTACTGTCTTGAGTCTTGCAAGCTTCTTTAGAAAGAAAGTCCGCTATCTGATTATTTTCACGGTAGGTATGCTGAAATATTAAGTTGCATCTAGTCTTCAAGCTGATAATTTTCTTCCACCAGTTCCACGTTTTCCATGGAGGAATCAAGACACCATTTAACACATCAATAATAATTTGAGAATCACTTTCCACTATGATATTTGTTAATCCCATTTTATCACACAGAAGACAACCATCCCATATAGCCCTGATTTCGGCTACAGTGTTTGTTTCCAATTCATAAAACTCATAGTAAGCTATGATCATATGACCATTGGAATCCCGAATTATGCCACCTCCACCACTAATGCCCGTTTCATTGTTAGCTGCCCCATCGAAATTTAATTTGAACCATCCCGGAGAAGGGTTGATCCCTTTAGTGAGGATGGGACGCTTCGTTTTTGGAGCCACAATAGGGATATCAAAGAAGACACTTAAATCTTTACCAGTGGAGCTTAACCTTTTTGTGAACTTCCAAGAAACTACTGCACCTTTCAAACCTGCATTAATTCTCTTCAATATGTCATTGAAATTCCTTTTGAAATTATCATATCTGGAAACATTACGATAAAGCCAAATCTCCCAACAAATGAAAACCGGTAAAACAGATTTAAGGAAACCCCACACAGAACCATTTTTTCTACTTTGGAAAAATCTCATCAATCTGGTTTGGATAGTATCCTCTTCAAAAATCTGAATATTCAAAGCATTTCCCACTCTTCTCCAGATCTTCGAAGCAATCTCACCTTGACAAAACAAATGTGATAAAGATTCCCTCTTAGGATTCAAACAACACTCACATTTGCTAGGCAGGGGTATCCCTTTGTCTTGAATTCTTAAATCAACAGAGATAGCATTGTGGAAAATTTTCCAGATTAGAATGGAAATCTTAGCAGGGATTGATTCGTTCCAAATAAAAAAGGACCAATTTACCTTTGGAGAGACTTCTCGAACACAATCCCAACAAGATTTGGAAGAGAATTTACCTGAACTCTCTCTACTCCAAATAATCTTGTCCTCATGGAAGGAAAGATTTATAGGATAGTTTTTAACAGCCTGAATCATGCTACTTGGGAGTAAATGTAACTCCTCCACCGTGCACCTCCCTCTAGACCAGCAATCTCTAATCATAGGGAAATAAGTAGGAAAATCTGAAGCCGAGTCAATCAACGGAGCATTATCCAACCAAATATCAAACCAGAAATTTGTCTCATTCCCATTACCAATCAGCCATTTACAGTTTAGTAATGTGCTCTTTATCCAACGCCCCATCTCAAGCCAAGTCTTGTTACCTTTGAGAAAATTATCTATCATCCAAGGATGATTATTTCTTAAGTACTTACTTCTGAAATAATCACTCAAGAAACCTTTTTCTGATATTATTTTCCAAGCCATCTTCATACGGAACGCTCTGGTCACATCCACAAGATTTCGAATTCCCAACCCACCTTCATCCATAGGTTTAGCAATTTTATTCCAAGCAACCCAGTGAGCTCTGTTGCCGCCCAAGGAATCATTCCAGAAGAACGAAGCAAACATACTTTCCGTT
Source organism: Tetracentron sinense (assembly GCA_015143295.1). Taxonomy (NCBI): domain Eukaryota; kingdom Viridiplantae; phylum Streptophyta; class Magnoliopsida; order Trochodendrales; family Trochodendraceae; genus Tetracentron; species Tetracentron sinense. Next base: position 3,763,363 of record CM026553.1, on the reverse strand, counting down.
CTATAGATAACACCCTTCGGAATATTAGTGCTCATCAAAGTGTAAATAGGTAAGGATGCTAAAACCGATTTAATGAGCACTAATTTCCACCCTGAGACAGTAATTTACCTTTCCATCCATCTATTTTCATTCTAACTTTATCAATAATAAAGTCAAAGAAATTTTTTTTCATTCTACCAATAAAAAGAGGAATCCCCAAATATCTAAACGGAAACTTACCGATAAAACAAAAGTGTCCTTTTGTTGAGTCACTTCCCTTTGTTATTGATTTCTTTTTCTCCCTTTTTCATCTTATATATTTTACTTTGTAAAGATCTGATTAAATCCATAGCGTCAATGGAGAATTGGAAACCCTCGGACATTGCATCTATACATTTGAAAGAGAATTGAGAGATGAAAACCCTTGGAGGACAGAAGAAGAAGAAGAAGAGAAAGGAAAAAATTTATCACCTTACCTAGACCACGAGTTCTTCGTCGGCATCTGTGGGTGATGTTTTTTAGGTGAGTGTTGAAGCACGAAGAGAGATAATGTGAAGAGATGAATCCGTTGGGCTCTCTCTCTTTTTCCAATTCCACAACAACGTTGATTTGTCAAATAAGACCTCTTCAACAAGGAATTGGATTCCACAAATTTTGCTTTGAAATTAGTGCCTTAATTCCTTAGAGAATTCTAATTCTACCCTCACTATAATGTGCCTAAACAATGGAATTGAAATTATGGGATGAAATTAACAATTCCATGCTCCAATTCTATAAATCCAAATGCATACGAGTTAATGGGTATAATACAAAATCACAAAAAATTTTTTTAAAAAAAATAAGGTGTTTACAAATAGTTGTCATGCCCCAAAATCCCCCTAGGAGTAAGGGATACTTTAGAAGTGACTATTCGTACCTGCCAAACCACCCTGTAATGAACAAGGCTAACATAATGCAATAGCAATAATAATCAGAGTGCGGAAGCTATAACATAAGTGCGGAAGCGTGAACTAACTTTTTCTTTTCTTCTATTACTCAAACTAGTATTCCAAGTTTATACATAACATATCAAGTCAAAGGTGGACATGCCCACCTATCAAAATACAAAAAGAATATCGAGCCTACTATGCTCAGCAATAATCTAAATACGGCCAAACATCACCGTCTCTATCCTCCTGCGACTGTATCGGGATAGGAGGCTCTCTCTCCTCTACATACTCCCTCCTCAACCCAAGGCTCGGGGTTGAGGGCTTCCTTGGTACCTGCCAACATAAAAGTACGGCTGAGTATGGAATACTCAGCGAGTATGAGCTACTAGCTAACAATAGCAATAACCATCACACAAGGCAACAATATATACTTCATCACATCAATTCAAAACAAGTAGTGGCAGCATATGACAATAACATTGAAAATAAAACACTGTGATAATCTTGACATGCTTGAATCAATGCAAAAATTCTGATAAAACTCGTGCTTAAAAATTATGTCTTATTCTTGAAAATAGCCTTTCGTGTTCCTTTCAAAACTTGTTGTCATGTTTGAAAACTTGTTCTTGTCTTGGTTTCGTTCGTATAAATCATGCATGCTTGTTCTTGTCATGTTTTTGACTTGACTTGCTTGTTCACTTGTGAGCCAGAGGTTAGTGCCCTTGAAGCTACTTGTGAGCTGGGAATGTAAATTTCCTTCAGCAATATATATATAAAATAAAGGTACACCAACCTCCTTGTCTTATTTTCTTGTGAGCCAGGTATGACATATCTTGCGATATGCCCTACCCTTAACCGGCTCGATGTCCGGCTTTATCATTCATGCTTGTTTTCCTTGTGAGTCAGGTATGACATATCCTAGGGAGATGCCCTACCCTTGAGCGGCCTGATGTCCGGCTTTATCATTCGTAGCGTAAATCACATTCTTGTTCTTGTTGTTTGATATACTTTATACTTTAGGAAAATCTCGGTTAATACATGCATGTGTGTGAGAGGCAATGTGTAATAATCATGATAACATGAACAATTAAAAGGAATCGTGTGTGTAGCACTTGTAGTGATCATAGTAGCATGTGCAACAAAAGAGAAGATGTATAACATTCTCATTCTTAATATAATCATGCAAGAATTTAGACAACATAGGGGGCATTTGATCAACTTATCATTCTTAGGGAAAATTACATAAGCCTACTTTCATTTTCTTCCTTAAATCCATTAAATTCTCGTTTAGGTATTTTATCAAACACATGGCGTGCAACCCATTCATTGTCATTTCATTTCAACTTCTTAGTGCATATATTTCATCAAACCACATAAAGTGTGTTCCTTATGCTTGAAATGCCCATCCTCCATTTTTCCAACACACATTCATCAACCAACACGACATCCAATTGCCTCAACATCCACCATTCATTCATACATTCCCACACTCATCCTTTATCTTGTTAATCTTGAGAAGTTAAGCATTTGAAATCAAAAAGGGGGAAATAGGGGAGAATCAATTCACCATGTTCACAAAGCTAAGTTATTACCAAGGTAGTTAGTAGGGTGTACTAATCTTGAGACAAAAAGAAGAAAACCCTGGAGAATACCGTGGAAGACGTTGCCCTAGCTTGGAAAAGAGCTCACACGAGCTTGAGGCTTGGGCTTGAAGAAATCTAAGCTTGGAGATGATCTAGGATTTTCAAACCATTGATTCTCTCAAGTTGAAACCCTAGGAGAAAACCCCTTTCTCCTCTCTTACTCTCTCTCAAAATATGATGCCTTAAGGTTTTTGAACCCTTATGACACAAGCAAGCCCTTATAGGCAAGGGTACCAAAAGACAAAAAAGCCCTTAATGAAATTTTTGCAAAACGCAAAAAACCGAGCGATCGGTGCTTATAACCGATCGATCAGTGGCCTACCGAGCGATTGGTATTTTCGACCGAGCGATTAGTTGAAAACACCCTCTCTGGAATTTTTCTCCATACAAAATTTTGGACTGGTAGACAAATACCGATCGATCGGTTGTGGACCGATCGATCGCTAATTTGGACCGATCGATCGGTGTTCTGCAAATTTTGACACTAAGTCCATTTTACTGTTTCGGCCATAACTTTCGACTCGTTCGCCGGATTTTGACGATTCAACTTGCATTGGATTCGTCATTCAAAAGAGAAAATTTTTGGAATTTTAGAATTTTTTATTTCTTTTTTATTTATTAATTGGACTACGTGAAAGGCCAATGGTTATGAGAACACTCAACTTCTTAGTGCATATCTTTGAGTCTTTGTCTGCAACTATAGGTTTGTCTAATATGATCAATGAATCATCATCAAATCTCCTCTTTAACATTTCTAGGTTATTTTGCAAGCCTGGAAGGGGTTCAGCTACATTGCAACAGCTCGAACTTCTCCAAGATTCCTGAAAGAGTAAGATAAGAGGGAAGAGAAAAGATAATGGAACATGATCTGGAGGGAGAGAAGAGGGAATAGTGAAGAACATGAATGAACTTGCAGCCTTTCTTCTAAAGAACTCACAAGAACATGAAATCCTCTCTAGATTTGAGAAACTCTCTTTTGGAGAAGAAGACCTCTCCTAGAAGATCTCTTGAATCCTTGTAAAGTTCTCTTTTTCAATCCATATGAGTATTCCCTATTTATAGAGAATATTCTGAGTTTAACTAATAGCTCTGATCCAAATATCTCTGAAGTGACAGATAAGTAATTCTGACATATACCAACTGTTATTCCCTTAAGTAGAGTCATTCTATTAACAAATGAATGTATTATGTTAAAAGGAACCTACATCCGTTAAAGGGATCTTCTCTGTTAAGTAAAACGTGTTCTATTGAGAAAGAGTTGTCAGCTCATCCAAACCACCGTAACTCACCTTCAATTACAGTTTAATCATTTGAATTGTCATGACCAAAACCAGTCATTTGGATGCATTCTTCAAAACCTCCAAACCACATCTCATAATCCCTCCCCCAGATACACACACACACGTATATATATAAATCATCGTACACCAAAGGTGGGTCATACGCCTTTGGGATACCTTATCTAGAGAAATCATAAGTGCTGGACGAGGGCACTATTCTCATGGCGGATGCAATATCCACCGCCAGACCTCAATCATCTATTACGAGAGAATGAGACTATGGAGACCGCGTTTTCCTCCAATAACGCACAGGGAAATGGGGTAAGATATATCCCAGAATTCCCTTTCGACTGTCAGCCCAGGAAGTAATTCATACTTTGCTGGAATAGGAGATGGGAGGAACACACTACTTTTATACCCTTATAAGGCAATAGGATATATAGTGATCTGAATCCACCGAATCCCTATGGAGATAAGGCTGAACCAGTAACCACCTTTTTCGTCTCAATGGAGTATGACTCAATTGAGCTTTTGATCAACATAAGCTTGCAACGCTATTGATTCAAGACCTATCTTGAAGAATAGAATATCATAATGGCGTTAGAAAATATTCAATAATTTGATCCTACTGAAATCTTACCAAGGACGAATTTGGCCATGACAGAGTATGCCGCCTTTGAACTTTCTATCAGGTTTTGAAAGCTTATCAGTTGATCAAAATCTATTCCTTTGATCATATCATCTATTGAATACTCAACTACTTCAGTCATGAAGGCGTAGTGAATGAACTAGTATGCTATGAGTCTGGATCTTATTTTCAAACATGACATACTTTAAGGTATCTGATCATCATAATCTTTATCCACGTGACTTCCAACTAGTTCAAATTCTGATCTGACTAGGAAATAGCTTCCATGTGTCAATACATCATTTCCATTATCAACATTTAGCCCCTGCCGACAAAGGTGGCAAAATCTATCATCTTTTTAAGATGTCTGCGCAAGCAATCAAAAAACTTCAAATCATATCAGAAAGTATCAGAAGTGTATCGAATTATATCAGATTTATCAAAATATATCAAAAATGTATCAGAAATGTATCAATGTATCAAAATGTACCAGATTGCACTATAATGTATCGGATTTTTTCAGATCATAGCAAAATGTATCAAGATATATCATAATGTATCTTTGTCGTTCAGAGTATCTCTTCTTTTGAGGATGGCTTGTCAGTCCATGACGTCAATCAAATCCATTTATCAGCTTTTACCGAAATGACAATTCAAGATTTCATACTGACCATAAGATGCAATCCTCTGTATTTATTGCATTTATTATGAATCCCTTCATCACTATCAGTTGGCATATGCAATTTAGAAACCTTTGTACATACATCTTCTCTCCAAGTTTGGTTGTGGGAACGCTTTCCTCAGTACGTATCCACTCCTAAGGAGTTTAAACCTTTAAAGAACATAAATTTAAAGATCAGAGCATGGAGATGGGATTTTGTGCCTAAGAAGAAAGGAAGTATATTATCAGATTTCTATGACAACACTACAAAAATAATGCCCAGTGGTGGCAGATTTTTGGAGGCGGTTCCTATAATCCGCCGCCATATATCACATACCACGAAGGGCATGTAATACCGCGGTCATAAACTGTTTTCGGGACAATAGTAACAGCGGTTAATTAATAACAGCCGTTATATATCATATACGACGGTGGGTTCATACATACCCGTCGCGGAAATCTTTCCCTCCAGCCCTTTTGGTTTCCCGCCACCTTATACGTGGCGAACATATAGCGGCGGGTTTATCAATAACCGTCGTCCATTGTTTAGTTATGATGGCGGATATAATTTAACCGTCGTGGATTTTTTATATATGACGGCGGGTATAATGTAACCGCCGTTATAATCCTATAATAGACCCCAATAGTTTTTTCTTTCTTCCGCCCCTGCTCTCTACACTCCTGCTCTCCGGCTCACCTGCTCTCTCTGCTATCCCGCTCTCTGGCTACACCACCACCATTGACCATTTGTTCTCTGGCCACTCCACCATCTTCGACGACCTCCGTCCAACGCCGACGACCTGCACTTTATACTGTCACGCCCCAAAATACCCCCTAGGAGTTTAGGGATATTTTAGATGTGACACTTCGTACCTGCCAAACCATCCTGTAATGCACAAGATAAACACAGTACTAAACAATGATAATCAGAGCGCGGAAGCTAAACATAATTTACGGAAGCGAAAACTAAATTTTTCTTTTCTTTATAATGATCCAAAATGTAGTATTCCAAGTTAACATAAATACAAAACACGCCTAAGTCTAAGGTGGACAGGCCCACCTATCAAAATACATAAGACCCAACACTTTCTCGATCAATAGTCACCCCCGTGGGGCCAATGGTCTAAGTCTCTCGCCTCCGCCTGAGGCTCGACTACTAGATCCTCATACGGTTCTTCCTCCCCATAGTCCTCCTCTATCCAAGGACCCTGATCACATATGTCAAGAGGGGCTCGCGCACCTGCCAACAAGAAAGTACGGCTGAGCATGGAATACTCAGTGACTACAAGCTACTAGCTAGCCATAACAATAATAACACACGTAATAGTCATGCCATGCAAAGCAGTAATAGAAGCATCACGAACTAAACAATATTTGACATGGTACAATACAATCATTTAAAAGTGTGTGCATGAATGCAAAAACACCGATAAAACCCAAGCTTGAAACCCATGTCCTGTCTCGATATGCCTCGTAGAAATCATGTATGCGTGCATGCATGAATGCATCATCATCATCTTGTAAACTTTCATCTTGTAACTTATGAGCCAGAGGCTAGCACCCGAATCTCCCTGGGCTGCCAACCTCCTTGATATGCAATGCACTTGTGAGCCAGAGGTTAGTACCCGAATGTCCCTGGGCTACCAACCTCCTTGATATGCAATGCACTTGTGAGCCAGAGGCTAGCACCCGAATCTCCCTGGGCTGCCAACCTCCTTGATATGCAATGCACTTGTGAGCCAGAGGCTAGTACCCGAATTTTCCCTGGGCTACCAACCTCCTTGACAATAGGTGTTTTAGGGGTTTTCTTGTGAGCCAGAGGCTAGTACCCGAATTCTCCTTGGGCTACCAACCTCCTTGATATTCAATATTTTATTGTTGTTATTATTAGATGCATATGCTATCGAAAAACTCGGTCATGTGTGCATGCGTGCTCATGTGCGTGCCAATAGTGACAAACGTGGGAATGTGGGTGACAAGAGAGATATGGCATTACATTTCATTCCATGATGTGAACATAGGTAACTTAAGTAATTTCCATAACATTTGATCAATTTATCATTTATAAGAACGCATGCATAAAACCCATTTCCATATTCTTCATTTAAACCATTTATTCATAGTTTAGGTATTTTGTCAAACACTTAGTATGCTGTTTTCCTTCATGGTTCATTTCCATCCTTTTAGTGCATATTTTCCATTCAATCACACAAAGGTAAGTTTATAATTTGTGCAATGCCCATCCTCCATTATCCAATCCACAACCCACACATACCATACATCACCCATTCGGCATCCAATCGCCACATCCAATATCCATCCAAGCATCCATACCATTTCTTTATCTTGTTTATATTTATTAGGGATGATACATTTCACAAGAAAGCAACCATAATAGCATAAATCACATTTCATAAGGAAAAACCTAGATTATTGCTAGGGAAAGTTAGTAGGGTGTACTAACCTTAGATCAAGGCTTGATCTTGAAGAAACCTTGAAATAGAAGCTCTATTTGGAAGGAGGAAGCCTTTGCTTGAAGGGGACTTGAGTTGGGGAAGAAACCCCTTTCAAAAACGTGAGTGAGTGCTGCCCTAGCTTGGAGAATGCACCCCACCCGAGCTTGAGCCTTGAACTTGAAGCAATCCAAGTTGAGGATGGTCTAGGGTTCTTAAACCCCCTTTAATTTCTCCTCAAAAACAAAACCCTAGGTTAGAGTCTCTTCTCCTCTCTCAAACTCTCAAAATCTCATAAGTATGGTAAATGAATCCCTAAGGCTCGTGCAAGCCTTAAGAAGAAAGGGTTTAACCCCCAAAAGATAAAAAAGCCCTTAATGAAATTTCTGCAAAAAAAACGCGAAGACCGAGCGATCGGTGGTTATGATCGATCGATCGGTTGCCTACCGAGCGATCGGTGTTATTGACCGATCGACCAGTCAAAAACTCACTCTCTGGAAAATTTCCCCATACAAATTTTTCGACCAGTCGATAGCCTCCGATCGATCGGTTTTGGACCGATCGATCGCTCCGTGGACCGAGTGATCGGTGCTCTGCTGGTCCCGAATGTTTTGGCCATATCTTTTGACTCGTTCGTCCGATTTCGACGATTCAACTTGCGTTGGATTCGTCTCTCGAAAACGCACATTTCTGACATTTCAGAATTTCCAATTTCTCCCCTATTTATTAATTAGACTACGTGGAAGGCCATTCAACTACGAAATACTTATTCATTTAAAGATGGAAAAGTCTGGGGTGCTACATTCTCCCCCCTTACAAAAATTTCGTCTCCGAAATTTGGACGATACATACATGCACAAAATAAAAACAAAATTACAAGCCATATGCACAAGTCTATTCAAACAACTCGGGATACTTTGCTTTGACTTCGGCTTCACGCTCTCACGTGGCTTCTTCTCGTGCATGATGTTGCCATTGCACGAGGACTAACGGAATAGTCTTGTTGCGAAGTACTTGGTCTCTTCGATCCAAAATATGAACCGGCTTCTCAACCAAAGTGAGGTTCTCTCGAATCTCAACCGGATCAAGCTCGATGACGTGAGAAGGATCTGGGATGTACTTCCGAAGCATGGAGATATGGAACACATCGTGGACCACCGCCATGTGAGCGGGCAAAGCAACACGATAAGCAACTTCACCGACTCGAGTAATGATCTCGAACGGACCCACATATCTCGGGCTAAGCTTGCCTCTCTTCCCGAATCGCATAACACCCTTGGTTGGTGAAATCCTTATAAATACAAAATCACCGACTCGGAATTCAAGATCCCTCCTTCGATTGTCGGCATAGCTTTTCTGCCTATCTTGGACGGTCTTTAACCTCTCCCGGATAAGCTTGACCCTATCCGCGGTTCGTTCAATCAACTCGGGGCCCAAAATCTTTCTTTCTCCAACTTCAACCCAATACAAAGGGGATCTACAACTTCTTCCGTACAAGGCTTCAAAAGGTGCCATTTGTATGCTTGCTTGATAACTGTTATTGTAGGCGAATTCCATCAAAGGTAGGTGATCCTCCCAACTTCCTTTAAAATCCAACATACAAGCTCGGAGCATGTCTTCTATCACCTGATTCACCCTCTCGGTCTGCCCATCCGTCTGTGGATGGAAGGCCGTGCTAAAGTCTAACCGGGAACCCATGGCACTCTGAAAGCTTTTCCAAAACCTGGAGGTAAATCTAGGGTCCCGATCCGAGACAATGCTCACGGGCACCCCGTGCAACCGAACTATTTCTTTGATATACAATGCAGCCAACTGATTTGAGTTGAATGTAGTCCGGTACGGTAAGAAATGGGCAGACTTCGTGAGTCTGTCGACCACGACCCATATAGCATCACAGTTTCTAGTCGTCTTCGGCAACCCCACAATGAAGTCCATAGAGATATGTTCCCATTTCCACTCGGGAATAGGGAGAGACTGCAAAAGACCCGCCGGTCTCAAATGCTCCGCTTTACTTGTTGGCACACCAAACACCGTGCCACATACTCCGCAACCTCCCTCTTCATGTTTCGCCACCAAAAGTGACTCTTGAGGTTCCGGTACATCTTCGTACCCCCAGGATGCACTGTGTACTTTGAACGGTGAGCTTCATCCATGATCTCTCTTTGAAGGTCTGCATTGGCTGGGACACAAAGTCTTCCCTTGAATGTAATAGCACCCCGGCTATTGAGAGAGAAGTCCGTACTACCCTTGGCAATTTCCTTGTCCCGAAAAGCCAACAAGTCAGCATCCGTGGCCTGGTACTCCTGGATCAAATCTATAAGGTACGGCTGAACCGTAACATTTGCCAAAACAGGACTGCGGACAGAATCATTCACACTGATGTCCAGATTTGCCAAATCGTCTAACAGTCTCCATTCCCGCACCAACATGTGAGCCAACAACCCCGATGGTTTCCTACTCAAAGCGTCTGCTACCACATTTGCTTTTCCCGGGTGATATTGGATCGTGTACTCATAGTCTTTTAAGAACTCAATCCAACGCCGTTGTCGCAAATTGAGCTCTTTTTGGGAAAAGAGGTACTTGAGGCTCTTGTGGTCCGTGTACACATAGAACTCCACCCTGTACAGATAATGTCGCCAAATTTTGAGTGGAAACACGACCGCCACAAGCTCCAAGTCGTGAGTAGGGTAGTTCTTTTCATGCTCTTTCAACTGCCTTGATGCATAGGCAATGACTTTCTTGTGTTGCATTAGGACACACCCGAGTCCGACGTGCGAGGCATCACTATACACCTCATACCCAAAAGGTCCAGATGACACAGTAAGGACAGGGGCTGTGGTGAGGTGTTTCTTCAACTCTTGGAAACTTACTTCACATCGGTCACTCCAACTGATCAATTTTGGAGAAGAATCTCGCTCCCTTCAGTTGGTCGAACAAGTCATCGATCCTTGGCAAGGGATAACGATTCTTGATAGTTACCTTGTTCAACTGACGGTAGTCTATACACATTCTCATCGACCCGTCTTTCTTCTTTACAAAAAGGACCGGAGCTCCCCACGGTGACACACTTGGTTGGATGAAACCAAGTTGTTGTAACTCCTCAATTTGCTTCTTCAATTCTTCCAGCTCTATCGGGGCCATTCTATATGGGGCTCTTGAAATCGGAGCGGTGCCCGGAGTAAGCTCTATAGCGAACTCAATCTCCCGATTCGGAGGTAATCTGGGAAGTTCCTCCGGAAACACGTCCAAGAACTCACTCACGATCGGAATGGCCGAGGAGTTTTGTGCTTCTGGGTTTGCTATACTCAAGGCTGCGAGGCGAGCAATGTCCCTCTCTCTTAATTCTCGGAAGTGAAAAGGCTTACCCCCTTCCGGCTTGAAATTCACCATGTTTTTAAAACACGCAACATTCCCGTGATGGTTTGACAACCAATCCATCCCTAAGATGACATCAAAATCCAAGTCTTGAAAAGCTAGGACGATGAGATCGGCTAACAGTTCATTCTCCCCCACTTGAACCACACTTTCCCTGAATATCTTGTCCGTATCAACTGACTTGCCGAGTGGAGTTGCAATGGTCAACTCCCGCTCTAATGGAGTAGACTCAGTCAAAAATCCATTTGCGAAACTAGGTGACACAAAGGAGTGAGTGGATCCTGTGTCGATCAACACACGGACGAGATACTCGTTCACTAATAAAGCGCCTGTGCGATTAAGTAACTACTATTAGTAGATTTCAAACAATCACAAGCATCATACATAGAATAACCCTTAGTATAAATAATCACATAATAAACCATAGAAATTTTACACAACTTAGACTCTAGAATTTTTGCGTACCTTGCACGACATCGTCGGATGCACGTGCGTCTCTCTCCGATAGGGCGAAGACTCGGCCCTGGGTGGCTGGGCGAGGAGGCCGGGTAGACTGTGAGGCCCTCGAAGCCTGAGAAGAGCTAGGCTGAGATGTCTGCCTAATCGGGGGCCTACTCCCCGAAGACTGAGCTGGCAATTGACGTCGGGGACAATCTCTAACCATGTGACCATGGTCACCACAATGGAAGCAACTTCCTGAAACCCTCCGGCATTCTCCTGCTGGATGCCTCCTTCCACAAAGAGTGCAGACCTCATGTGAATAGAGGGAAGGAGCATATCCTGTAACCTGAGTAACTGCGGGGCGAGGAGTATATGAGGTAGCCGGGCGAAAAGCCGGTGAAGCAAAAGAGCGAGGGGCCTGTGGTGCCGAATACATCCTCTGTGACTGAGCCGGCCCTGTGGACTGATACAAGCTAGTCCTTGCTCTTTTCTCCCCTGAACTACTTGACTGTCCTTTCTCCATTCCTCTTCTCTTAAAGAACTCTTCGGAATTCGACTCGGCCAACAATGCCTTGTCCACAACTTCTGAATATGTCTCATGTTGGAACATTGAGACACGATCCTTGAGGTAGGCCTTCAACCCCCTCTCGAATTTCTAGGCCTTCATAGCCTCGGTAGCTATCATGTGTGGAGCAAATCGAGATAGCTCTGAAAATTTGGCTTCATAAGCCGCTACGGACATATTACCTTGCTCCAAGGTAATAAATTCCACTTCCATCTTCTCTCTCATTCCGACCGGAAAGTATTTCTTGTTGAAAGCTTTCAAGAATTCCTCCCAAGTCCAATCTTGACCTTGCCGGGTCAACTCTCGGGTCCGAAGTGCGGATTTCCACCAATGGTCGGCCTCGCCTTCAAGCATAAAGGCGGCCCAAGTGACCCTTTCCACTTCCGTAGGTGCCAATACCGAGAATATCTTCTCGAGTTGCCGAATCCAACCCTCGGCGACAAGTGGATCAATGCTTCCACAAAAAGTTGGAGTCCTCATCCTCCGAAAAGCTTCTATCCCGGCTTGGGCTCGGTTAGGAGGAGCCGGTATAAGTGCCGCATTAGGCGGAGTGGCCGGTTGCCTTTGTGCCAACATAGCCAAAGTCTCGGCTAAGGATGCGAATGCTTGGGCAAAGTCGGGTTGATCATCACCCGATGGAGCATCACCTCCATTACCCCTCGTGTTGTACCCGTGACCCCGGGTACTGCATCTCATGATTTCTCCTGAGAACGACAATACAACATGAGTCTAACTTGGATACACATTTAGTACAAATTTCGCAATTCACTCAATACATATTCATCAAGCATATTTAATAAGTACAACACAAATAATGTACACATGGTATATAACACAATAGCATAACATACAATCCGTGTTCCTAGCGTAGGACTCTATGTTCGGTTGAAGTTCAACCCATTTTGACTAAGACTAACTTGTTAGTCTATACTTGGAATACAACTCTCTAAGTTGATTCTAATACCTTGTTCAATCATCCAAGTGACCCTAGGGACTCTAATGCCTAGAGCTCTGATACCACATCTGTCACGCCCCAAAATACCCCCTAGGAGTTTAGGGATATTTTAGATGTGACACTTCGTACCTGCCAAACCATCCTGTAATGCACAAGATAAACACAGTACTAAACAATGATAATCAGAGCGCGGAAGCTAAACATAATTTACGGAAGCGAAAACTAAATTTTTCTTTTCTTTATAATGATCCAAAATGTAGTATTCCAAGTTAACATAAATACAAAACACGCCTAAGTCTAAGGTGGACAGGCCCACCTATCAAAATACATAAGACCCAACACTTTCTCGATCAATAGTCACCCCCGTGGGGCCAATGGTCTAAGTCTCTCGCCTCCGCCTGAGGCTCGACTACTAGATCCTCATACGGTTCTTCCTCCCCGTAGTCCTCCTCTATCCAAGGACCCTGATCACATATATCAAGAGGGGCTCGTGCACCTGCCGACATGAAAGTACGGCTGAGCATGGAATACTCAGCGAGTACAAGCTACTAGCTAGCCATAACAATAATAACACACGTAATAGTCATGCCATGTAAAGCAGTAATAGAAGCATCACGAAATAAATAATATTTGACATGGTACAATACAATCATTTAAAAGTGTGTGCATGAATGCAAAAACACCGATAAAACCCAAGCTTGAAACCCATGTCCTGTCTCGATATGCCTCGTAGAAATCATGTATGCGTGCATACATGAATGCATGAACATCATCTTGTAAACTTTCATCTTGTAACTTGTGAGCTAGAGGCTAGCACCCGAATCTCCCTGGGCTGCCAACCTCCTTGATATGCAATGCACTTGTGAGCCAGAGGTTAGTACCTGAATGTCCCTGGGCTACCAACCTCCTTGATATGCAATGCACTTGTGAGCCAGAGGTTAGTACCCAAATGTCCCTGGGCTACCAACCTCCTTGATATGCAATGTTTGGTTTTCTTGTGAGCCAGAGGATAGTACCCGAATCTCCCTGGGCTACCAACCTCCTTGACAATAGGTGATTTTTTATTACTTGTTTAGTTTTCTTGTGAGCCAGAGGCTAGTACCTGAATTTTCCCTGGGCTACCAACCTCCTTGACAATAGGTGTTTTAGGGGTTTTCTTGTGAGCCAGAGGCTAGTACCCGAATTCTCCTTGGGCTACCAACCTACTTGACATGTAATATTTTATTGTTGTTATTATTAGATGCATATGCTCTCAAAAAACTCGGTCATGTGTGCATGCGTGCTCATGTGCGTGCCAATAGTGACAAACGTGGGAATGCGGGTGACAAGAGAGATATGGCATTACATTTCATTCCATGATGTGAACATAGGTAACTTAAGTAATTTCCATAACATTTGATCAATTTATCATTTATAAGAACGCATGCATAAAACCCATTTCCATATTCTTCATTTAAACCATTTATTCATAGTTTAGGTATTTTGTCAAACACATAGTATGTTGTTGTCCTTCATGGTTCATTTCCATCCTTTTAGTGCATATTTTCCATTCAATCACACAAAGGTAAGTTTATTATTTGTGCAATGCCCATCCTCCATTATCCAATCCATAACCCACACATACCATACATCACCCGTTCGGCATCCAATCGCCACATCCAATATCCATCCAAGCATCCATACCATTTCTTTATCTTGTTTATATTTATTAAGGATGATACATTTCACAAGAAAGCAACCATAATAGCATAAATCACATTTCATAAGGAAAAACCTAGATTATTGCTAGGGAAAGTTAGTAGGGTGTACTAACCTTAGATCAAGGCTTGATCTTGAAGAACCTTGAAATAGAAGCTCTATTTGGAAGGAGGAAGCCTTTGCTTGAAGGGGACTTGAGTTGGGGAAGAAACCCCTTTCAAAAACGTGAGTGAGTGCTGCCCTAGCTTGGAGAATGCACCCCACCCGAGCTTGAGCCTTGAACTTGAAGCAATCCAAGTTGAGGATGGTCTAGGGTTCTTAAACCCCCTTTGATTTCTCCTCAAAAACAAAACCCTAGGTTAGAGTCTCTTCTCCTCTCTCAAACTCTCAAAATCTCATAAGTATGGTAAATGAATCCCTAAGGCTCGTGCAAGCCTTAAGAAGAAAGGGTTTAACCCCCAAAAGACGAAAAAGCCCTTAATGAAATTTCTGCAAAAAAAACGCGAAGACCGAGCGATCAGTGGTTATGACCGATCGATCGGTTGCCTACCGAGCGATCGGTGTTATTGACCGATCGACCGGTCAAAAACTCACTCTCTGGAAAATTTCCCCATACAAATTTTTCGACCAGTCGATAGCCTCCGATCGATCGGTTTTGGACCGATCGATCGCTCCGTGGACCGAGCGATCGGTGCTCTGCTGGTCCTGACTGTTTTGGCCATATCTTTTGACTCGTTCATCCGATTTCAACGATTCAACTTGCGTTGGATTCGTCTCTCGAAAACGCACATTTCTGACATTTCGGAATTTTCAATTTCTCTCCTATTTATTAATTAGACTACGCGGAAGGCCATTCAACTACGAAATACTTATTCATTTAAAGATGGAAAAGTCTGGGGTGCTACATATACCATCACCTGCTCTCCCTCGGGGCCACCTCCGACGACATCCAAAAAACCTCTAGCCACCTCATTTCCCCTCTCCATGGTCAGGTAATCCCTAAAAACGTGCATGCAAGCCGTTTATTTTTTGGTGGGTTGCTGTTCCTTAACTCTCTCTCCCACCTCCGGTAGCTCCACCGAAGGTCCACGGTTGCTCCACCCCTCCACGGAAGGTCCACAGTACCTCACCTCTCTTTCTTTGTAATTTCGCAATGCCACCCATAAGCTTGCATCACCCTCTACCTCTAGCCACCTTCTCAGGTAATTTCTTTAATTTATAATTCTGTGATTGTTGATATTTTAGGTAGTTTGTATTTATGAAATTAGTATATTTTTTTAAATTAAATATATAAATTTTGTGTTCCTGGAGATATAATTCCCGTCAGCTCGCAACACCCTCAACGGCAGTGTTGTTAGGTTGTGGGATTGTAATAGACAGAGGCGGAGCCAGGATTTTCTAGTAGTGGGAGCATAGTGTTTAAATGAAAATGATATTAATTATTGATAAATTTGTGAAAAATTATTGGGTGGGTATGAAATATTATAGGTGTACCCCCAATTTTTTTTTGTGATGACTAAGTTATGAAGTCATTTCATCATACATTTTGTTCATATTTCATTGGTATTGTTTCCCCTTGCTCTTTAGTCATGCCTTGTTAAATAACTAGCGGGTTGCACGTGCGATGCACCTGAGAGCAAGGGGAAGGAGTTAACAACAGTTAATAGGAGTTAAAAGGGACACATGTTAACCCATAGGTTCGATTGAACTCTCCCCGAGTTCAATAACAATTGACTGTGATTCTATTCTTTAAATTGACAGATGAGTAAGGGGTAGTTTGAGAATTAAAGTAAAACATTAAATCAAAATTTTGTTTTATGTAAGGGTAGTTTGGGAAATTTGGAAAAATCAGGCTACACCTGCCTCTCCTATTATAATAGCAAAGACATGTGGCGGTTTATATAGACCCTTTAATTATGGTAAAACATAATTAACCTAAGGTTAATATTTTTAAATTTATTTTTTAAAACCAAGGTTAGATGGATGAACCATAGGGGTGAGTGAATCTTAACTACAGTTAGTGGGTGTTAAAAGGGACACGTGGCACCCTTTAATTGTGGTTAAGCATAATTAGCCTAAGATTATTTTTTTCTTAAAAACAAGGTTAGATGGATGAACCCTAGTGGTGAGTGAATCATAATCATAGTTAGTGGGTGTTAAAAGGGACATGTGGCGGCTTGTAGAGCCCCTTTAACTATGATTAAGCATAAAAAACCTAAGGTTAATATTATATATTTATTCTAGAAACCCGGGTGCGTTTTTGTTTTATGCAATTGAAAATGAGTCAAATATTTGAATTCCATTGACTTAAATTCCACAAAATCCATAATTCTATAATTTGGAGAAATGAAACCATCGGGCTTCTCTTTTGTTTTGAAATTTCATAGCAACATGAATTTGTCAAATAAGACCATTTTATTATGGAATTGAATCTCATAGATTTGTCTTTAAAATTATTGCTCGAATTCTTTGTGGAATTAGAAAATTCTAATTTCACCCTATTTATAATGTGTCCCAAATGATGAAATTAGAATTGTGTGATGGAATTGACAATCTTGTTCCTCAATTTGATAAATCCAAACGCACCTTAGAGAAATTTCCATTTTCTTCATTACATTCCCGCTAAATATTTGGGTAGATTAACTATCAATAGGAGTTCCGGTTGAAAAGTCAACCGGAGCAACCCAAATTTTGTCTTGAGAGGGGGTATTTATGGAAAAAATAATCTGTTAATAGCTACCTTCTTTTTTGTTCATAATTACCAAGCTACCACTTCCCAAAGTAAAATTTGGGTTGCTCTAGTTGACTGTTCAACTGGAGTTCTTGTTGATAGTTAATCTGATATTTGAGACATTTATATTTTTATTTGGTTGAGCTTTCAAACCAAGTCGCAACAACGTGTTTCCTTAAGTAATTAGGTAAAATTGTAAACGAATTTCATTGGGTAAAATTTGTTAACGGCATTATCCTTACTAGCGGAAGGCACGCGCGTTGCACGTGTGTGACAGTCCGAAGCACGTGAGAGAGAGGGGTGGGGAGAGCGACTGGGGAACCCTAGAAGTGAGTGAATTTTAACCACAATTAAGGAGTGTCAAAAGGGACACGTGCTAACCTGTGGGTGCTATTGATGAGAAAGAGGTAGTTTGAGGTGGGTGAATTTTAACCACAGTTAAGAAGTGTCAAAAAGTGTAGATGAGAAAAGGGTAGTTTGGGAATTAAGTAAAACATTAAATCAAAGTTTTGTCTTAAGGGTAGTTTGGGAATTTATAACTTTAAATAGATTGCAGATGAGAAAGGGATAGTTTAGTAGATTGTAGATGAGAAAGGGGTAGTTTAGAAATTAAGTAAAACATTAAATCAAGGAAGATTTGTAAGGTTTGTATATAAGGGTAGTTTGGGAATTGACAAAAATCAGGCTACGGGATTAGTTTGGGAATTTCCATCATTAGGGGGCTTCTCTCATTATAGTAGAGACATGTCAGAATTTTGTGTTTTCTTTTCTTTTAAAGTTGAGGGACAGTTGTCCCCTTGCCTCATGGCCGTGCCATTTTAAATAATTAAATATAGTATATTTTTTTTTAGAAGGCAACTATCCATTATATATGATTATGTCCACTTAAATAATTAATCAACTTATTATAAAAGAATTTTTTGATTTAAAGTTCAGGAGTTGGGATCAAGTCAACTGCGATTAAACTCAAGAGAGTTCAATAGCACCCACGGGTCAACACGTCTCTTTTAATCTCAATTAACTATAGTTAAGATTCACTAATCTTTAGGGTCCAACAAATCAACTTTTGTAACACCCTCGCCTCTTGCGTGAGTGATAGGGGTGTGGCCTTCCATGGAGGAGGTCTAGGGATCTAATCCCACCCGGGTATGAGTTGCAAGAGCTCCACTAAGGTTATATTATTGAATCCTAAGGATTAGTGAATCTTAACCACAGTTAATAAGTTCTAAAAAGGATATGTGTTGGCCTGTCGGTTAAAAAGGGATATGTGTTGGCCTGTGATTTGATCTCCCATTTCCAATTTCCTATGACTATATAATATACATACACTTGTCAAATTATATCGTGAAAATGACCTTCAAATACTTGGGAGCGCGAGGTTGAAGTAGGGGAGAAATACCCTCCCCTGTTTTAGTAGGGTTTTGGATTATTGTATGTAAATTAAGTTCTTGCTTTTATGTTTTGTTATGTGTGTTGTATCGTCCTAATTTCGGGAATGAAATTTCGGTAGGGGGGGGGGGGGGGGGGGGGTGTAGAACCCTGGATCTTGCTTGCATAGCCTATGAAGAGTGCTGTGAATAGTGTGTTAAGGCTTCAAGCCTTGGGTTTGGCAATGGTTGTGTTATTATGTGTGAAAGATGATTTTGGATTCTAAATTTTGTTCATGGTATTATGAATGTTTTAAATTTTTAAGGTAATTTCAATTTAATGTTGTGAGAGTTAAACATAAGTTGTAAAAAGTTCTAAGTGTAAAAAGAAGGGAGATGTCTTAAACATGACCTCAACTTTAAGGAGCTATAGAAGATTTATCACCGTTGATCGGAATCGAGTGATTCTTGAATTTTTGGAAAGATATCGAAACCCTCTTCAAGATTCATGCTTATCACCTTTTCAGATTTTGGGTCAAAGCCGGGTCAAACGTCAGATTTCCGAAATCGGGTTTGCTGAAATTCTGGGCTGCTGAAATCCATTTCAAACCAGTCAGCTTTAGAGCTCATTTAGATGATTAAGAACTCAAAATTAGGATTGGTTCATTAGATGCAAAATTGTTTCCCTTTGAATAATGAGTTCAAATAAAGTTGAATCATCAAAATCAGATAATTGAGTCAAAAGTTATGATCAAAATACCAAAGAGGGAAAAACCTACCAAGTCAGTAAACTAATTCATCGACGAATTGTGCTGGGGGCCGAATTTCAGTGACGAATTCTACCCAGAAATGGGAAAAAACACCCAGTAATGAGCTGTAACTCGCCACCGACCTTGGTAGATATTTTCCTAAGGCGTTTTTGGCAACCTTTGGATTATAAATAGAAGAGGATTTCGTGGGTACGATCTACTCAAACCCTAAGCTTGCATTTGTGAGAGATTGAAGAAGAGAAGAAGAAGAAAAAAGCTGAGAATTGTTTGGGTGTTCTGAGTTTGTGATTTCCATCAGAGGAAGAGTTCTTCTTGCTTCGTTTGGTGTTCTAAAGCTTGAAATTCTCCAAGGTGAGTTCATGGTTGGTGTCTAGGAGCAAAAGTGAAACTCGGTTCTAGTTTCCAGATTTCCATAAGCTTCTCAAAGCTTGGATCTTGATCCCTCAAGCTTTCTAAAAGCTCTTGATTGAAGGAAATCAATCATTCAAAAGGTAGATACGTTCTACTAGTTTCCAATTTCATAATTTTCTCTTGAAAAATCCTTACAAAAGTCTATATGTTTTGATGAACCATGATGTGATGAAGATATGTTTAAAACCAAATGAAATAAGTGATTCTATTATGAATTTGACCTTGTACCATGTATGAATGATGTGTGATTCTGTTTTGAATGAATTATAGAAAAGCATATGCCATATGAAGTGTTTTACTTGTCTACCATGTTTATTTACAAGTGTCACACGAACACGAAGTGCATGATCCGAGCTTTTGTATATGTATATGTATCTGGAAAAGTAAAGTAAAAGAAGAAATGCAAGAATATGTAAGTAATAAGAGAAAATGATAATGGACCCTTACCCTTGCATGGTAAGGCATTAGGCATTTGGTCCCAAAAGAAGAAATGCAAAGTTACCAACTAGGAGGTTGGTCACGCAAACGCTAATGGACTCTTACCCTTGTATGGTAAGGCATTAGTAGAGCTCCCATAAAAGCTATGTTCTGTTATAAAAAGGAATGCTTGGATGCTAGTATGCGACGGACTATTGATACGGTAGCAAGGCATACCCCAATTCCAATTCTGCTTTGTTCTGAAAGAGAAAAGTTCTGAAAAAAGTGTAAAAGATATGAAGAGAAGAAATGAAAGAACAAGTTCTGAAAGATAAGTAAAGACGTATATGTTCTGTGCAGTATGCACATGTATTTGAAAAGAAGGTTTCTGCTTTTGTTCAGCTTTTGGGTGTGTATTTGATGTAACTGTTAATTAGAGTATGTGACATTATGATATTGTTCTCTAGTGGTGTGTATACGATGAGTATTCCATGCTCAGCCGAAATTTCATCTTTGGTAGGTCATGTGGATGTGCAAGCTCCTACACCCTGGATAGAGGAGTACTATGATCCAGAGCCTACCATGGATCATCCTCATGAGGATAGAGTACTGGATAGGTTGCCCTATTCAGATTATTGGTGAGGGAGAGAACATGTATATTTTGATAGTGGGCATGTCGACTTTACATTTATATGTTATAACGGCCGAGACTTAGAATGCATATGGTTTTATGTTTAAGAAATTTTATGCTTCTGTTATTATGCGTCTTATGTGTCACACAGGATGGTATGACATAGCGGTCACGAGATAAAGTATCCCTAACTCCTAGGGGTATTTTGGGTCACGATAGTAAGTGTTGGTAGTCAGTCTTTAGAGGGTGAAGGCCCTGTATATGTGTTTAATCTTCAGATTCATTGTTTGGGTCGATGTACTGAGGGTTGTGTAGAATCATTGGATTCTAAGTTGTTTGGGTTAGTATACCCAAGGTTTGGTCATGTTCGGGTGAAAGCCGGAACAACGTATGTGAGTCTAAATGACTCCATGTATGGTTGAGGTTTAAAGACTTTAAGATGAACATTTATGGGTTGTGACCAGTTAATAGAGTCTAAGGACTCAAAATGAAACATGATATTTGATGATTAAAATGATAACTTGGTAATATAACACCATTTCATAAATGAACTCCATAATTGGAAAATAATGAAGGATTGGAAACTCGGTTAGGGTGACGTAACCCTAAGTGACCTTGGGTGACAGTTTATTATATATTATTTTATTTTACTATAACATGCAAACTGAACTGTTTATTATATTATTATTGATGCGTGTTATTATGTGGAAAATATTGTAGATGGAGTGTGGTTTTATTGGGCTTCATACCTCATTGACGCTTCATATCAACATATCTTGGAGCTGCTGATTAGTAGGTGATGGACCTCTGGACTTTTGGATATTGTACAGACTATACCCGGCGTAGTAGTGGCGTCTGCTTTTGGAAACAGACAAAAATGTAAATAATACATGTATTTGGTTTGTATGATTGATATTGTGAGGACAGGTGTTAATTGCTTTTTGGAAGCATCTGATAAACGTTAAATTTTCCGTATTTTTGTGGGTAAAGTCTTCCACTTGCGTTATAATGACGAATGGGCACGCGTCTCAGAACTTAATTCCTTAAGCGCGGGTTTGGGGTGTCACAACATCTATCAATAGAAAGTTGTGCGATATAGATTCTTGTTGTGAAAATAAAAGGTTTGATATTTCTCCTCTTTTTCCTACTAAACGTCCTTCGCAATAGGTTCCGGATGTTTCATGTTAAATGACTTTATCCTCCTTGGGCAAGAATCAAATTGACAGTTGTTCATGCTTCTAAAGGTAATCTGGGTAATGCTAAAGGGGGAGGTATTATTAGAGAACATAATGGAGATTTTATTGCTTGCTTCTTTTCCCTTTATGGTATTTGTTCCAATTATATTGCAGAATCTAGAGCCCTCCTTGATGGGTTATTGCTGTGCAAGAATCTAAATATTCACAATTTGATCATTGAATCAGATTCTAAAAGTCTGGTAGATGTGTGGAATGGATCAGGTTTGGCTTCTTGGAAGTCTTGGTACTGGGATAAAAAGATCAAGGCTTTGTTGCATCAAGGTTTTGAGCTCAACCATATTTATCGTGAGGCAAATTCAGTAGCTGATGGCTTGGTTAATATTGGGTGAGATAGAATGACCTCTGGTATTTTTACTTCTCATGATTGTGTGCCTAGAAAATTAAATCTCTACTTCATTTGGATAAAATAGGCATTGGAAGCCCCCTATTTTCTTTCTTGTGTGTCTTTGTTGGGGTTAGGTTTTTTGTCCCCCCTCTTTTGGGTCTCTATAGGGGTAAGGTTTTATGTGCCCCCCCCCCCCCCCCCCCCCCCAATTTTTGTTTATTAATAAACTGGTAGGGATCCGCCAAACCCCCCGACTCCCTTTGAGTGACTTTTAATAAAAAAACAAAAAGAACCAACACACATAATTTTGTTTGAAGTAGTAAGGAGCAATAATGGATAATTATGTGGAAGCATACTGATTCCATGTATAATGTGTTGTTAAGAGGCTTAGAAAGGAGAAGGGTGCTAGTATTGTGGTCAAAGGCAATGCCATATCGATAAATGGTATGGTTATTTCCTGATTCGCATTAGGCAAAATGGTATGGTTATTCCTGATTCGCATTAGTAGTCTCTTTGGATTAAATCTATAAGAACATCATGACCATATTAGTTGAAATTTGTTTTGTTTCCTAGCATGTGGTTATTTTTTCCTGTAATTAAGTAAATTTGGTTATGGATATTGTGACCACTTGTGATTGTTTGTTTGAGTGGATGAATCATGTTTATTATAACATGGTTGTTATTAAATCATATTTTGTGCACAGTAATCCAAAAGTGGATAGAAAATGGGGTTTTAGTAAGCATGCCAATAATTTGAGGTAAAAGAGCCTCTCGTTTGAGGCACACCTTTTTTTTTTTTGGTATAGGACACAAGCTGCAACCCCGGTTAGATGGGGGATTATATATGGCTTTTTATAGCAGACATCGGGTATAAGGTGATCTCTTATTATTAGGACCATATGGGTCCAACCAATAAATATGATCATATATTTTGCTTGGTACACCCTAGATACGTGATATCGTACTGTAAGAGAGCACAAATAGTTTTTATCACGTGTCTTGAAATCCTTGATGATTGGTTACCTTATCTATACTACTCCTATATAGCAATTGGTATCCACATGGCATACTCCATTGCTCTCTATTTTCTTCAAATTGGTGCCACGTGGCACAACCTTCAACCAAATAACTTCACTCCATGTGTTTATGGATTTCTCTTCCCTCACTAATTACCATCTAATATTAAAGCTTCAAATGCTGTCAAATAATTTCAGATTTAGTTTCTGAGTTCACACCCATTCGTCTGCAACTATTTCACTGCTTCACGAAGCATCTCTTTTCCCAATCATTCATCCCATCTATACCCGATTACGAGTCTCTTCATTATCTCTAGAGTCTACACCAATATATCGTTTCATCTTTAAGAGTTTTCAAAACTCTTTTCTCTTTCGTCTTCTCTTCTCTCTCATTTCATCCCTTTCCATCTTACCCTCATAAAACTGATTCCTCTCCCCAACTAAAAAACCTCTCTCTCCCTGTATTTATTCTCATTCACTCGGTCTTCCCAAGAACCCTCCCTTCTTGCATGAGAGGAGTTTGCCCATGTCGTTGCCATGAACAGTAGCCCACTTTTTGCAAGTTGCTGCCATGAGGGAACTCTTTATATATTGGAAACGTTGTAGGCGCTTCACCCATCGGAAAATGTAGATGAAGGGATTTGAGTCTCACTGAGTCGAAGTGGAGTTTTCCGGCAATTGTGTGGTAAGTTCCCTACACCTCTCCTCTCTGTTTCTGGGTTTCATTTCTTGAAATAAGAATACACGGGGCTTTGTAAAAAATAGATTTCTTTGATTAAGGGATTGGATCTTGCTCTCTAAACACCTTCTATTTCTGTTAATTCTTCACCTGTTGTGAACTTTTTCAGAGTCTTGCTCGATTATATCTCTTCTTCTGCAATGTTGTCTTCGATTGTCTCAGGTGAGCTCACTTCTTCTCTCTCATTTGTGAACAAGGATTTCGGTCCCCGCCCACAAGGATGGGTATATGCCCTGGCGATGACCGGTTGATTTTAAGTTTAGAGTCGTCACCTATTTATTCGGTAGGGATAGGTCCCAGTCAATGGATAAGGTCTTGGTCTGGTCAGAGTTCTAGGTAAGAAGTTCGGCTAAGCCCGGGGAAGGTGATAGGCACCCCGACACTTCCGTTTTATGATGGTTCCCTACTTAATAGGTTTAAGCCAATTAGATGTCAAGTTTTGATCAAATGCCGTTGATTTAGTTTATGCTAACCCAAGAAGGGAAAAACTAAATTAGGTTCGGACCCGAGTTGGGCTGCCTACGTACTCACATTTGGGTGAGATCAGATCGAGCGTAGTTCTGGCACATGAGCCCGTGCCGAGGCTAAGGGGTGTATTGTGTGTGTACTGAGGGTGGCTTAGGGTCTAGTCCGGTAGACTAGGAGTGATTGACTAGGTTGGTTAAGTGCTTGGCTTAGTTGATTGGGCCCGGTAGGCCGAAGTTGAAGCCCGGTAGGCCGAGGGGAAGTCTAGTAGACTAGGGATCGGCCCGGTAGGTCAAAGGTTAAGCTCGGTAGGCTTGGGTCGGCCCGATAGGCCTAAGGTTAAGCCCGGTAGGCTTGGATTCGGCCCGGTAGGACTACGGTTCAGCCCGGTAGGCTTGGATTCGGCCCAGTAGGCCTAGGGTTAAGCCTGGTAGGCTTGGATCGGCTCAGTAGGCCTAGGGTTAAGCTCGGTAGACTTTGATCGGCCCGGTAGGCCTAGGAGTTAAGGCCCAAACTTGTTTTAAGGTCCTTCAAGGTAATTGAGGAATTTTAGGGAGATTTCCCAACTTTTATTAATTTTCCCTAGTTAATGGGACTAACCATGGTTTAGGCATGGGTTTAACCATGGGTAGTCACATTAACCAAGGTGAGGCACTCTACAAGTTCAAATTTGGTGTTAAAATGTCATTTGGGATTTTTATGGAGGAGCCAATTTAGTGAGTTAACCATGGTTAACTCTCGATCATGGTTGAGTTAACCATGGTTAACTCAAAAGGCAAGTCTAGTCAGGGTCGGGTTAGATCCCAGGGGTCAAGGTAAGTCCCAAGGAGGGCTCCCATGGGCTGTGGGCCCACTGTATGAGCCCAAAAAGTCCAAAATACATACTGTCGGTAATCCAATTACCGATAGTCCGAGTGATTTTTTTTCATTTTTGAGAGCCTATAACTTTTGTTAAACAGGGAGTTGTGGGGCCCACAATATATGGGTTTGAAGAGGACTGGAAGAGGAGCAGTTTGGGCCTAGTTTGGGCCTCAGGGGTTGCCTGGTGTGGGTCCTATGGCCTAGTAAAGTGGCCTGTTTGCAACATCACATAAAATATTGAATGTCGGCAGTTTGATTGCCGACATTAAGCACAGTTGGTGATTTTTGCCATTTTAACCCTAGTTAGGCTTAAATAGGGTTCCTAGGGTCTATCTCAAAGTTGTAGAGGAGGTCAAGGAGGACAAAACCCTACCCTTGGTTTGGCCTAAAAGTGCTTCGGGTGGGCCCCACAGGCTTCGAAATTGCCAGGTTTCAGGGTGTCGGCACTGAGATTACCGACACCCCTGATTGTTTTTTTTTTTTTGAAATTTCCCTCATGGGGTGGTTATGGGGCTGGCACCAGGGGTCCCCTTATGATGAAGGGAACCCCTAGAAGCACTGAGGTCCCTTGGAACGTAGCTATACCCCTCGGGGGTCTTCCACACCATGAAAGAGGTGGGAAGGACCCCCCTTAGTGGGTTTTTCCTGTAAAAACTTGCAAGATAGTCCCCTAGAATGGACCAGGGGCTAACATGTAATGTTAAAGCAGATAAAAGAGGGGTAGGGGGAAGCCCTACCCTGCTGGATCCTCGGTTGCAGGTGGTGGCGCCTATGGTGTCTGGTGGTGGCTGCAAACAGTGGCGGAGCCTGGTGGCGTTGCTGCAGGTGGTGGGAGGCTGTTAGGGAGCAGCTACTGGCTCTGGAGCGAGCCTGAGGGGCTTGAGGAGGGTTTGAATTCGAACGGGGATTCGGATATGGAGTTGAGGACTGTTTTTTCAGGCTTTGGGGGAGGCTGCTCTTTATGGGGGAGGTCCAAGAGACTCCTAACAGGGTAGGGTGGAGCTACAGGAGTCGAAGAGGGGTATGCAGGTCAGTAAGAGGGTGCACAGGGCATGCCTGAGCAGCAGGGAGAGTGGTTTACTGCGGTGTGACGAGATTATCACCGAGCACTAGGATGTCAAGGACAGATGGGGGTATCATGGAGGAGGGACAGGCTAATGAGACTGTGGTGTGACGAGATTGCCACGGAGCAATAGGGCGTCAAGGACACATGGGGGTGTCACGGAGGAGGGACAGACTAGTGAGACTGTGGTGTGACAAGATTGTCAAGGAGCACTAGGACGTCAAGGAGTTGCTCGAGGTGGACCAAAACTTGATCATGCTGATATGACACTATGTTGTCATGCAGGGATACTTTTGCATGACTCTGCGGCGATTTGCAATTAGTGGAGACGCGCGACGTTGGCTTCCTTTGCTTGCTCGCAGGTTGGTACAAACGAACTATGACACCAAAAGTTGCCAGTAAATTGCCTAGATTAGGGCTTTTAGGGATTTGCGAATCATCTTTTACTCTAATAGCGAGGATTATGACTCAAAACAGGCTACTACTGGGGAATAGACAATCTTGTCTAAAAGTTGTTGTGAGCTAAACTCCTACTAGGGAAGAGTATCGTTGTGAGCCGTGGAACTTTTGCTAGGGATTTGCTGGGGATTTAAAGATCGTTTGCCGTCAAGGCCCTGCCGAGAGTGGACTTCTGCTATGGACCACTGCCAGGGAACTTGAGGTGTGCTGGGGATTTCCCACTATTGCCCACCCGTTAGGGGAGATACCTACTGATGGACTTTCTGCTGGGGAAAGCTTGTGAAGTTGACCCTCTACTGGAGTGTTCCCTATCAGAATCTCTGTTGGGAATGTAGGACCACTGAGAGAGACTGATTGTTGAGGGAAGGTTGGGGGAGTCCAGTGAGCCTGATTACTGCCAGATGTTGCTAAATTGGTTTTCAACTTTTCTCCCTTTTTTACCCTTGGAATGACCAAGTCATGGGGTTCGCATAATTTTTGCGCAATGAGGCGGTTTCCAGTTTTTTCCTCATGCTTGTGAAGCTGATTAATTTTTGTCCCTTTTTTGCCCTTAGTCTCGAGACTAGGTCTGGGAGTCGCATAATTTTTGCGCAATGAGGCCGTTTCCGGTTTTAACTCATGCCCGCGATTGGTTGGGGAAGTTGGTGGTTTGCTGGAGAAAATAGGCCTTCTCTCGTCATTGCTCTGAATGGCACTCCTCTGGGGGATAAAAGTCATACTTCCGCTAGGGGAGGTAGATGTGATATTGCGTTTGCACTCGTAACTTCTAGGGGATCTAGGAGGACTTTAGAGTAGGACAAAACGTGGGCTAGGAAACCGAAGTTTTGGACACCCTGGGGAGTTGTTGATTTGCTCTCCCTTGGAGTTTTTTTTTTTGCTCCACCGAGAATGTCTCTTTGATAGAGGTTGATTCTTTTGGGGGATTTTTCTCCGTTCGTAAGAGAGTTTATGTCCGCTGGGGGAAGTAATTCTGCTGGGGGAATTTTGAGGGAAGTAGTCTCTGCTGGGGAGAGAGAAGTTGTCTCTGCTCGGGGTTTACTTTGGTTCTACTGGGGATGGAGAGAAATTGATTCTGTTGGGTGTGAGGCCCGACGAGGGAGTCCTTGACTTTGGAAATGTTTCAACTTCTATTTTGGGATTTCCTTTGATGGAAGTTTTGTAAACTTGATGTCGATTCCGCCGAGGGAAATATAGAGCTTTGGATTTCGTTTGGGGAGACGGTCTGGGGAGATTGTCTCTGCGGGGAATCTTTGGCTTTGAGAATGTTTCGACTTTTATTTTGGGTTTTCCTTGGATGAAAATTTTGTACACCTGAAAGTCTACTCGCTTGGGGAAATCGAGAGGAAGGACCCTGTGGGAGATAACTCTGTGGGGAGAGTTGGGGAATGATTATCCCTTTTTGTGACCGCACCTGATTGGTCAGGTTACCTACGTACCCTTTGTAGGATCAGGTCATAACGTAGTTCATCCCAAATGCCATAGGCTGATAAGGGAGGGTGTCCCTGAAAAGGTTTTATGAAAGAAATGATGTTAGGCTCAAAGGGGCTAAATAGCGAATTTCATTGATTTTTGTAAAGGGTTTACAACGTTGGGGAAAAGGAGTGTGCCAAAGATGGCCTCCTATCATTTTTCGGAGAAGCTAAGAGCGCAAAGCGCCTATCAGATCTAGATCCTAAGTGTAGTATCTCTTAACTTTGTCCATGTTGACGGACTCCGGGAGGTCTTCGTTGTCCATCTATCCGAGTCGAAGGGCGCCGCCGGAGAATTTATCCCGGATGATGTATGGGCCTTCGTAGTTGGGTGTGAGCTTTCCTCTCGGGTCAGGTTGGCTTGGCAACACTTTCCAGAGAACCAGGTCACCAACTTCGATGTTGTGAGGCTTGGTCTTCTTGTTGAATGCCCTAGCCATGCGCCTCTGATAGGCCTGAGAGTAATTGATGGCTTTCAGTCGCCGCTCTTCAATCAAGTTCAGCTGCTCATACCGGGTCTATGCCCATTCTGATTCTGACAGCTCTGCTCCATCAGCACACAGAGTGACAGAATTTGTACTTCGACGGGGAGGACTGCTTCCATACCATAAGCTAGAGAAAATGGTGTTGCCCCAGTTGAGGTTCTGATGGACGTTCTGTAAGCCATGAGTGCATATAGGAGCATCTCATGTCAGGCAGAGTAGTTTGTTGCCATCTTCTCAATGATTTTCTTCAGGTTTTTGTTGGCTACTTCAACTGCACCATTAGTCTGAGGCCTATATGGCATGGAGTTGTGATGTTGTATTTTAAACTTCTGGCAGAGATTAGTCATCCCCTTGTTGCAGAAATTTAGAGCATTATCTGTCACAATCTCAAATAGGACTCCGTATCGGCAGATAATATCCCTTTTCAGAAAGCCCTGGACCACAAAGGTTGTAACATTGGCATATGAGGTTGCCTCGATCCATTTTGTGAAGTAATCGATTGTAACCAGTATGAATCGATGTCCTGGATGCTCTCGGTGTTATGGGACTGATGACGTCAATGCCTCAAGCTGAGAATGGCCAAGGAGCAGTCAGGTTGTGGAGCCTTGTCGACGGTGCATTGTTCATGTCAGCATAGATCTGGCATTGGTGACACTTCTGTACATACTTACAACAGTCAGCTTCCATTGTAGACCAGTAGTAGCCCAACCTGAGAATCTTCTTGGAGAGCATTAGCCCGTTCATGTGTGGGCCGTAGGCTCCTTCATGAACCTCTTCAACTACCTATGCTGCTTCACTGGTATCAAGACATCTGAGCCAGATAAGGTTTGGAGACCTCTTGTACAAGATTCCTCCTAAGAGGACGAACTGGTTAGCTAGTCTTCAGATTGCCCACCAGTCAATTTTGGTGGCATTGAGGGGGAAAGTCCCATCCTCGAGATATTGCTTGATGTCTGCATACCAAGGTTTGTTGTTCAACATTGCGTCTAGCTTGAGGCAGTAGGCAGGCTGATCCTGTTGCTGAATTTTAATTGGCCAGAGCAAGATGCCCCTGGGGATCTGAACCATTGAGGCGAGGGTAGCCAGTGCGTCGGTAAACCTGTTATGATTCCTGGATCGGTGGCTGAAGGTGATTCTTCTGAACTGAGCGATCAGCATGTTAAGATAGGCTAAGTACGGAACTAGCCTTGCTTCTTGGATGGCCCAAGATTCGTTTGCCTGACAGATCACTAGAGATGAGTCATCGTAGACATCGATCTCTTTGATTCGGATGCCCAGGGCTTCTTTTAGACCGGCGATGCATGCCTCGTACTCCACCTCGTTGTTGGAGCATCTGAATTTCAACTTAACCGAGATAGGGAGGTGTGCTCCCTTGGGTGAGATTAGGACTACTCCTGCTCTATGCCCGCGACTGTTGACAGCTCCATCAAAATATAACTCCCAGCCGGAGTACTCTTGCTCTTCTGCTTCTGTGTACAGGATAGTTTCGTTTGAAAACTGATCATGTACTGAGACATAGTCCTCTGTCGGACTATGGGCCAAGTGATCTGCTATCGCGTGCCCTTTGATTAACTTCTACGTCATGTACGTGATGTCGAATTCGGACAACATCATAAGCCACTAGATAGTCCTTCCGGTGGTAGCTGGATTTTTCAGCAAGTACTTGAGTGGGTCCATCCGGGATATCAAGATTACCGGGTAGGATAGTAGATATTGTCGTAACCGCTGAGTTGCCCAGGCCAGTGCCAGACATGTCTTCTCGAGAGGGCTGTACCTCTCCTCATACTCCAGCAGGCGTTTGTTGATGTAGTAGATAGCTTGCTCTGTTCTGCCTATCTCGTCGTACTGTGATAAGATGCACTCCATGGAAGTTTCTTGCATGGAGATGTAGAGTAGTAGGGGCCATCCCGACGTAGGAGGCACAAGTACTGGGGGTTGAGCAGGTATTGCTTTATTCTGTCAAAGGCTTCCTGACACTCGTTTGTCCAGACTGTCGGTGTGTTCTTCTGGAGAAGCTTGAATATCGGTTCACAGATCAGAGTGAGCTGAGAGATGAACCGGCTGATGTACTGAATTCTGCCCAGGAAACCACGGATCTCCTTTTCATTTTGGGGAATTGGCATTTCAATGATAGCCTTAGCTTTGGCTGGATCGATCTCAATGCCTCTCTTGCTGACTATGAAGCCGAGGAGTTTTTCAGATGAAGCTTCGAAGACGCAGTTGGCCGGATTCAGTCTTAAGCCAAACTCTCTGAGTCTGTCACAGAGTCTTTTCAGGTAATCCGGGTGTTGCTTGGCAGTTGGCAATTTGACAATCATGTCATCCACATAGACCTCAGTTGACTTATGGATTAAATCATGAAACAGTGTTGTCATGGCCCTTTAATAGGTTGCCCCTGCATTCTAGAGTCCGAAAGGCATGACCTTATAGCAGAATATCCCCAAGGGTGTGATGAAGGAGGTTTTCTCCATGTCTTCTTCTGCCATTCTGATTTGGTTGTATCTGGAGAAACCATCCATGAATGAAAGAGTCTCGTGCCTCGCGGTATTGTCGACTAGAATGTCGATATGCGGGAGAGGGAAGTTGTCTTTAGGGCTTGCCCTGTTCAGATTCCGGTAGTCTATACACATCCAGACTTTACCATCCTTCTTGGGTACGAGCACTATATTGGCTAACCATTTAGGGTAGGTAGCTAATGTTAAGAAGCCTGCACTGATCTACTTTTCTACTTCCTCTTTGACTTTCTAGGACCATTCGTGTCTCATCTGTCTCAACTTTTGCTTAACTGGTTTGATGTTTGGGTTCAGGGGCAGTCTGTGCACCACCAGTGCCGGGTCCAGGCCAGGCATGTCTGCGTACAACCAGGCGAAGACATCACTGTAGCTTTTCAGAAAGCTGATCATATTTGTCCTCTGCTGAGAGTTCATGCTTGTGCCAATCCTGACTAGCTGTAGGCTATCCTCAGATCCAAGGTTTACTGTCTCGGTATCCTCAATGTTTGACTACAGAAGCCCTTCAATGTGTTCCAGAAGGTCCAGGAGTTCCTGAGGTGATTCCTCTTCCTGCTCTGAGTCATATTCCACTTTCGTCAGTTTCAGAAGGGTTTCAAGGGTAGCCCTAGTGCAGGCGATTTTCTAGCAAATCAATTAAGCTAAGTTTAGCATGCTTATGATTTTTTATTTTGGTGGCTTCAAGACACTAGGCCTTCCAAGGGAAAAGTCCGTGTGATTTTCGTCATCAGCCAAAATGTTTTGATGCAAAACATGATTTTAAGTCAAAAGATTAGATTTCATTAAAACAAATATAATGGTTTACAAAAGTTTGACTCAACAAAAAGAAAGAGGTCGACAGTGGCCTGATATTTGGATTTTGCAAAAGGGAGCAAAAGAAATAGAAGGAGTGATGCTTGTTCACTGATTGATCTTTCCTGCACTACTGTTGCCCCGGCCCTCGCTGGCCTCGATTGTGAGAGCCTCAGTCCACCAATGGATTAATGGCTGGCGACTGGATGATGCTTCGGTGCTGTTGGAGAGGGTGCATATCTGCTCTCCCGCTAGGTATTCTGCTTTTGCTGCAGCATCTTCGACAATTAGCTCGTTGAACAAAGTGGTCATGCTGAAAACATCTAGAACTAGATTCCATGACAATTCAACATTGGGTTGAGGGGATAAGGCAACGGGTGCAGTAGGGTAAGGCTCAAAGGTTCCGATTGGAAAGGTTACTGAGATGTGGGGTCGAAGTTCTGGTTTCGTCGACCGATTGTTCTTCTGTGTGAGCTTGACAAGATAGTCCTCATATGTGGGCCTGTAGCCCAGTTCAAATGGTGCGGTGTAGCGTGAAGGAGTATATCTCTTCTTCATTCCCTGGTTTCAGGCTCCAAGACCTGCCCCTGGTTGGTAGTTCATCTTCGCCATCATCCTGACAAACCGCAGAATCTGCTTCTTGTTCTGCTTCTCTATTTGGGCGATAGAACTGACCTGTACAAATTGATATGACATGAAGGATGTGCCCTGCCCGACCTCCTGTACGTCCCCAAAGGAATGTTCCAATTCCTCTGATGGTACAACGACCAGGCGGTTGTCTTGGATAAATTTGATTCTTTGGTGCAAAGAGGAGGGAATGACTCCGGCCGCTTGGATCCATGACCTCCCTAGGAGCAAGGTGAATGAGGCAGACACATTTACTACTTGGAAGTTTGCAGTAAATTGAGTAGGTCCGACTCTGCTAGTCAGATCAATGTCACCCAGATTCTGTCGTGTTGAGTTGTCGAAAGCCCTTATCGTCATAGGTCTCTTCTTTACCTGGCTAAAGTCCATACCCAGGCTTTGCAGTGTTGACAGTGTACAGAAGTTTAGGCTGGAGCCATTTTTGATTAGTACTGAAGAGAGGGTTCTGTCCATGTACTGCACTGTTATGTAGAGGGCTCGGGTATGGTCCCTGTCTCTATCCTGTATCTCTTCTTCAATAAAGGAGATGACTCGAGGTTCTAGTACTTGGCCCACCATGTGCCCTAGCTTCTCGGGTGTTATGTCTGGTGTTATGTGGGCGCTATTGAATACCCAGAGGAGTTGCTTCTGATGATGTTCCGATGTCAGGAGAAGACCCAAGATTGATATCTGAGTTGGGACCTTACTCAATTGCTGAGTAATGTTAAATTCTTCTGCCTTTTCTAAGATCTTTAGCAGAACTGCAGAGTCTGTTGCTTCCTTGTCAGGGTCCGGTACCCTTGCTTTTTTTTGTTTCTTTCTCCTTCCCTTTCTCTTTTGCCAGCTCAGCAACAGGCGGTTGGTACACCTGGCCTGAACGAGTCAAGTTGGCTATGCTCTCGCTCTCAATAATGAGGGAGCGGGGAGTGGGTACATGGTTCAGGCTGAAAGGCTGAGTAGAGAGGTGAGGGATTCAGACTTGGTCGGTAGAGGTTAAGGCTTGGGCTGGAGCTATGGCCTAATTGGCTGGACACGGGATTGTGTAGATAATTTGTTCTCTGTTAGTTTCGAGAGCAGGTAGTTGAACTTAGGCCTGATGGCCTGGATGTTTGTCAAAGGAAGGGGGATAATGACTGGAGGTCTGTAGGTAGGCCTGATGATTCCATCGTATACTGCTAGTGTGGGAGGTCTTGGCTGCCCTGCCCTAGGCTCTTCCCACTATACAAAGTTGACTTGATTGTTGTGTGGGGGCAATGGTGCCTGGGTGATGCTGGTGTTGCTTGGAGCCAGCTCAACCCTACCATCATCCAGGAGGTCCTGGATGGCGCACTTAAGGCCGATGCAGTAATCGGTTGCTTGGCCTAGGCCTTGGTGGAAGGCGCAGTGTTGGTTGACATCATAGTTCTTGTTTCTTTTGTTAGGAGGTAAAAAGGGAGTAAGGCCTCTCAAGGTGAGAAGACCTTGCTTAGTCAGAAATTCTAGCAACTAGCTGAGAGTATCGGGGAGAGGAGTAAAGTTCCGAGGGTGCTTATTCTGGTGTTGGTTTTGCCCCTAGTTAGGTCGGGCTGGCCGGGTGTTTTTGGCAGGCTGAGCTAGAGCTGCTAGAGCTGTAGGAAGTCTGATTGGTGTTGTAAGAGCCATCATGTTTACACTTTCTTTCTTTTTGTGGTCCTGTGGACCGCTATTCTTGTTGGGCGAGGCTGTTGCCTTCGGAGGATCAAGCCCTAGACAGAAGTGGATTGCCCCATTCTTGATAGTCATTTTAATACGGGCACCAGTCTTGACGATGGTGTCGAAGTCAACTACAAGCAAGGTGACCATCAAGGTTGAATAAGGCTGTTTCAGTGTTCCCATGAACATGCTGACGAGTTTCTCCTTCGGGATAGGATTGGGGATTTTGACTGCCATCTCCCTCCACCGGGTGGCGTATTCTAAAAATGACTCATTGTTTCTCTGGTTCATTTGCTCGAGTTGGCTCCGCTGAGGCCGGAGCTCTTGGTTGAAAGAATACTGCTCGACAAAGTAGTCCATGGTATCTTGCCAAGTCTTAATCTTCTGTTTATCCACAAACATCCACCAGGTCAGGGCTGCTTTCATTAGGCTTTTTTGGAAGTACTGTATCAGAAGAGGCTGGTTCTTCTAGTGTAGGAGCATATCCCACAGGTAAAGCTGTAAGTGCTATCTCGTGCAGCCTGATCTGTCATACTTGTCAAAGTCGGGGACCTTGAAGCTTGTCGATATGACTTCCCCTGATGAAAAAGTTAAGTCCTCCAGAGACAGACTGGTACTGGCGGAAACACCTTTCATCTTTTTTACTTCTTCTTTCATCTGCTTGATTTCTTCATGTTGGTCATGAAGAGCCGTCATTGAATCTGAGGAAGAAGATGGTCTATCTTGATTAATGTGGGAGGCCTTGGGCTACTCCGTCCCATCATAATATTCATACTCCATGTCTCCTCCGCCTGCAGTGGGTCCGGGGTTGGGGATGATGAATGGGTTTTGGTGAGGCTTAGGGGGACGCAATTCCGCAGACTCGCCGGTGGGGTTCCGAGAAGCGGGTTCTTCGATATGGGTACCCAGGAGAACTGTCAAAGAATCCAGAACCTTATCCAGTTTAGACTGCATGGCCTCGATGTCTCTCTCTTGAGACTGTAGAATCTCATTGGTTCTCTCCTACTGGTTAGCTGGTTCTGCCAATGTATCTGAGCTGCTTTCTGACTGTGCTCTAATTGGTACTCGTTCTATCGTGCCCCAAAATACCCCCAAGGAGTTTAGGGATACTTTAGGTGTAACTATACATACCTGCCAAACCATCCTGCAATAAACAAGGCTAACATGATTTAATGACAATGATAATCAGAGAGCGGAAGCTATAACATATGTGTGGAAGCGTGAACTAATCTTTTCTTCTATAACTTCAAAACAGTATTTCAAGTTACCATATACAAAACATAATCAGAGAAAAGGTGGACATGCCCACTTATCAAAATAAAAAAAAAGGAACTCTCCCACACTCTCCTATCAATAGTAGTCGAGGTATGGCCACACGTCCAAATCCCTATCTTCCTGAGACTGCAACGGGATAGGTGGCTCCCTCTCCTCTACAAACTCTTCCTCGACCCAAGGCTCAGGGTCAAGGACATCCACAGAACCTGTCGACATAAAAGTACGGCTGAGCATGGAATACTCAGCGAGTACAAGCTACTAGCTACCCATAGTAATAACAAAAGCATAACAATAGTGAACACGATATGAAATATCAATTAAAGCAATACTAGCAGCATAAGATAAATAGCATTGAACATGAAGCAACATCAATATCTTGCCATGCATGCATGAATGCTAAAACCTCGGTAAAACTCATGTTGGGAAACCCTTTTTCGTGTCCCAGTCTTGCTTTTGAAAATCATGTATGCATGCTTGTCTTGTCTTGTATTTCATGTCTTGACTTGTATTTCATGTCTTGACTTGTATACTTGTGAGCTAGAGGCTAGCACCTGCACATCCCTGGGCTACCAACCTCCTTGATATTTTCTTCACTTGTGAGCTAGAGGCTAGAACCCTTCACCTGGGCTACTAACCTCTTTGACATGTTCTTGTTTCCTTTCACTTGTGAGCCAGAGGCTTGTACCCTTCACTTGGGCTACCAACCTCCTTGACATGTAATTATTTCATTTTCTTGTGGGCCAGAGGCTAGTACCCTTCACTTGGGCTACCAACCTCCTTGACATATACTTATTTTCTTGTTCAATTCATCATGCACAAATACTCTTGGAAAATTCGGTTCATGCATGCATGCGTTCTTGTGTGCTTGTCAATAGTGGCAATCATGATGACATGTATGGCATGAAGGATAATGCATCGCAATTCAATTCATAGTATAGGCATGTGAGAATTTGGGAAATCTATATGGCATTTGGTCAATTCATCATTTATAATAACACTGGCATAAGGCCCACTTCCATTTTCTTCATTTAATTCATTCACTCCTAGTTTAGGTATTTTGTCAAATACATAACATGCAACATTTCCTTAGTAGTTCATCTTACTCTTTTTTTAGTGCGTATTTTCCATCAAGTCATCAAGGTAAGTTCGTTATTTGTAGAGTGCCCTTCCACCATTTTCCATATCATACATCACACAACATCCCTACGGCATCTGATCGCCTCAACCCCTCATCCATCCACACATCACAACATTCCTTATTATCTTGTTTACATTTGATAGAAATAGCAAATTTAAAGAGAAGGGAAAACATGGGATCAAGAATCATCAACAAAACTGGAAAACCTAGGTTATTACTAATGGGAGTTAGTAGAGTGTACTAACCTTGAATCAAGGCTTGATCTTGGGTGGAAACCCTTGATTGAAGCTCCAACTTGGAAGAAGGAGGACCCTTGCTTGAAGAAGGCTTGAGTGGGGAAGAAACCCCTTGAGGAATGCCTTGAAGAATGCTGCCCTAGCTTGAGAAAGACTCCCGCACGAGCTTGAGGCTTGGCTTGGAGAAATCCAAGCAAAAGGGATGATTGTGGGTCTTGAAACCCTTGATTTCTTCTCTCACACTGATGCCCTAGGAAAACCCTCTTCTCCTCTCTCCTTTTCTCTTCTAAATTCCTCTAAGGATGGTGTGTGGGGACCAAATGCCCAAGCAAGGCTTATAGAGACAAGGGTTTAACGCCTAAAAGATGAAAAAGCCCTTGATGAAATTTCTGCAAAACGCGATAGACCGATCGATCGGTGGTTAATACCGAGCGATCAGACGCCTACCGAGCGACCAGTGTTCTTGGCCGAGTAATCGGTCAAAAACACCTTCTCTGGAAAAATTCTCCATACAAAAAAGTTAATCAGTCGATAGCTACCGATTGATCGGTTTTGGACCGATCGATCACTAAAAATGACTGAGCGATCGGTTGTGAACTGATCGATCGCTACATGGGACCGAGCGATCAGTGCTCCGTAGGTTCCACTGTTTTGGCCATATCTTTCGACTCATTCGTCGGATTTTGACGATTCAACTTGTGTTGGATTTGTTTTTCGAAAAGGAACATTTCTAGCATTTCAGAATTTCCAATTTCTCATTTATTTATTAATTAGACTACGTGAAAGGCCAATTGGCTATGAAAGTGCTATTCATTAAGAATGGAAAAGTTCGTGGTACTACATTCTCCCCCCTTACAAAAATTTCGTTCTCGAAATTTGGATGATACATACATGCACAAAATCATAACAAATATAAGGGAAAGCCAAGGTCCTAAACAAATAACTGAGGATACTTTTCCCTCACTTCGGCCTCTCGTTCCCATGTAACTTCCTCCATTGAATGGTGTTGCCATCTTACCAAGACCAAGGGAATGGTCTGGTTGCGCAAGACTTAATCTCGCCTATCTAAAATCTATACTGGTTACTCCACTAGTGTGAGATCCTCCCGAATTTCCACCGGATCAAGCTCGATGACATGAGAAGGGTTTGGGATGTACTTCCGGAGCATGGAGATGTGAAACACGTTGTGGACCGCCGCTATATGAATGGGTAAGGCAACACGGGAAGTCACCTCACCGACTCGAATAATGATCTCGAATAGCCCCACATATCTTGGGCTAAGCTTGCCTCTTTTCCCGAATCTCATAACACCCTTGGTGGGTGAAATCTTGACAAAAACAAAGTCGCCAACTCGAAATTCAAGGTCTCTCCTTTGGTTGTCGACGTAACTCTTTTGTCTATCCTATGCGGTCTTCAACCTCTCCCAGATAAGCTTGACACTATCCGCGGTTTGTTCAATTAATTCGGGGCCCAACACCTTCCTTTCCCCAACTTCATCCCATTACAACGGGGATCTACAACTCCTCTTATATGAAGCCTCAAAAGGCGCCATCTGTATGCTTGTCTGGTAACTATTGTTGTAGGCGAACTCCACCAAAGGTAGGTGATCTTCCCAACTTCCCTTGAAGTCTAGCATACATGCCCGGAGCATATCTTCAATAACTTGATTCACTCACTCGGTTTGCCCATCCATCTGGGGATGAAAAGCGATGCTAAAGTCTAGTCGGGAACCCATGGCACTCTGAAAACTCTTCCAAAACCTTGAAGTAAATCTAAGGTCCCAATCCGAGACAATGCTCACTGGTACCTCGTGCAACTGAACTATTTCCTTGATGTATAGTGCCGCTAACTGATTTGAATTGAAGGTAGTCCGGTAAGGTAAGAAATGGGCGGAATTTGTCAAACGGTCCACCACAACCCATATTGCATCTGCGTTCCTTGCGGTTTTTGGCAAGCCAACTATGAATTCTATGGAGATGTGCTCCCATTTCCACTCGGAAATAGTGAGAGACTACAATAGACCCGCCGGTCTCAAGTGTTCTGCCTTCACCTGTTGGCACACTAAGCACCGCGCCACGTACTTTACCACATCCCTTTTCATATTCCGCCACCAAAAGTGCCCCTTGAGGTTCCGGTACATCTTCGTACCCCCAGGATGCACTGTATACTTTGAACGGTGGGCTTCATCCGTAATCTCTCTTTGAAGATTCGCATCGGCCGGAATACACAGCATTTCTTTGAATGTAATAGCACTTCAGCTAGTGAGAGAGAAGTCCTCACTACCCTTGGCAACTTCCTTGTCTCAGAAAGCCAACAAATCGGTATCCATGGCTTGAGACTCTTGGATCAAGTCTATAATGTACGGCCAAACCGTGACATTTGACAAAATAGGGCTACGAACGGAATCATTCACACTGATGTCCAGATTAGCCAAATCTTCCAATAATCTCCATTCCCGCACTACCATATGAGCCAACAACCCTGGAGGTTTCTTACTCAAAGCATCCGCCACCGTATTTGCTTTGCCCGAGTGGTACTGGATGGTGCACTCGTAGTCTTTCAAAAATTCCATCCAACGCCGTTGTCATATATTTAGCTCCTTTTTGGAAAAGAGTTACTTGAGGCTCTTGTGATTCGTGAACACAGAACTCTACCCCATAAAGGTAATGGCGTCAAATCTTGAGTGCAAACACGACCACAGCAAGCTCCAAGTCGTGAGTGAGGTAATTCATTTCATGCTCCTTCAATTGCCTCGATGCATAGGCAATGACTTTCTTGTACTGCATGAGGACACAACCAAGTCCGATGTGCGAAGCATTGCTATACACTTCATAACCACCACGTCCGGATGGCACAGTAAGGACGGGGGCCGTGGTGAGGCGTTTCTTCAACTCTTGGAAACTAACTTCACATTTGTCACTCCAACTGAACTTGGCATTTTTCCTCGTCAAGTAAGTGAGAGGTGCGGCCAAACTGGAGAATCCCTCCACAAACCTCCGGTAGTAGCCTGCTAATACCAGGAAACTCCGAATTTTGGTGACACTCTTGGGTCTCCCAGCTCATAACTACCTCTATCTTCGCCAGGTCAACAGAAATGCCCTCAACTGACACTACATGTCTGAGAAATGCTACCTTCTCTAACCAGAATTCGTACTTACTCAATTTAGCATATAGCCTATGCTCTCTCAATATCTCCAGAGCAAGGCGGAGATCTCGTGCGTGATCTTCCCATTTCTGGGAATACACCAAAATTTCATCGATGAACACAATCACACATCGATCTAAGTATGATCGAAACACCTGGTTCATCAGATCCATGAATGCCGCCGGTGCATTCGTCAACCCAAAAGGCATGACAAGGAACTCGTAGTGCTCATATCGAATCCTGAAGGCCGTCCTCGGAACATCTCCTGCCTTAATCTTTAATTGATGATACCCCGATCTAAGGTCAATCTTGGAGAAGAATCTCTCTCCCTTCAGTTAATCAAATAAGTCGTCTATCCGTGGCAAGGGATAACGATTCTTGATAGTTACCTTGTTCAACTGCTGATAATCTATCCACATTCTCATCGACCCGTCCTTCTTCTTTATAAAGAGGACCGGAGCTCCCCATGGCGAGACACTCAGTTGGATGAAACCAAGTTGTCGTAATTCCTCAATCTGCTTTTTCAGTTCTTCAAGCTTTATCGGGGCCATTCTATACGGTGCCCTTGAAATCGGAGCGGTGCCCGGAGCAAGCTCTATCGCGAACTCAATCTCCCGATTCGGAGGCAAACTAGGAAGTTCTTCTGGAAACACTTCTAATAACTCACTCACGACCGGAATGGCCAAGGAGTTTTGTGCTTCTGGGTTTGCTAAGCTCAAAGCTACAAGGCGAGTGATATCCCTTTCTCTCAATCCTCGAAAGTGAAATGGTTTTACTCATTTCGGCCTGAAATTTGCCATCTTTTCAAAGCAGGCAACATGGCCGTGATGGTTTGACAACCAATCCATCCCTAGGATGATATCAAAATCCAAGTCTTGGAAATCTAGGACAATAAGATCGGCTAATAGTTCATTTTCCCCCACTTAAACCACACAATCCCTAAATATTTTATCCGTATCAATTGACTTGCCAAGTGGAGTTACAGTGGTCAGCTCCCGCTCTAACGGAGTAGCCTTAATCGAAAATCCCTTTGCAAAACTAGGTGAGACAAAGGAGTGAGTGGATCCTGTGTCGATCAACACTAGGGCTAGACATTCGTTCACTAATAAGGTGCCTGCACGATTAAACACTAACATTAATAGATTTCAAACAAGACATGTATCATACATAGGTAACCCGTAGTGTATGCAACAATTCATCAAACCATAGAAATTATTCACAACTTAAACTCTAGAATTCTTGCGTACCTTGCATGACATCTTCAGATGCCGCGCGTCTTTCTCAGATAGGGTGAAAACTCGGTCCTGGGTGGCTGGGTGAGGAGGCCGTGTAGATGGTGAGGCCCTCAAAGCCTGGGAAGAGCCCTACTGAGATATTTGTCTAATAGGGGGCCTACTCCCCTGAGACTAAGCTGGTAGATGACGTCGGGGGCAATCCTGAATCATGTGGCCTTGGTCACCACAATGAAGACAGCCTCCAGTAGCCTTTTGGTATTCCCTTGCTGGATGCCTCCTTCCACAAAAGGTGCAGACATCATGTGAATAAGTGGGAGGAGCATAACCTGTAGTCTGAGGTAATGCAGGGCGAGGAGCATACGAGGTAACCGGGCGAAAAGCCGATGGAACAAAAGGGCGAGGAGCCTGTGGTGCCGAATACATCCTCTGTGACTAAGCCGGCCTTGCGGACTGGTATGACATAGTCCTAGCTCTCTTCTCCCCTGAACTACTAGACTGGCCCTTCTCTATCCCTCTTCTCTTGAAGAACTCTTCAGAATTAGCCTTTGCTAATAGTGCTTTGTCTACTACCTCGGAATAAGTCTCGTGCCAGAACATCGAAACCCGGTCCTTGAGGTAGGCCTTCAACCCCCTCTCAAATTTTTGGGCTTTCATAGCCTCGGTAGCTATCATATGTGGAGCAAATCTGGATTGCTCCAAAAACTTTGCCTCATAAGCAGCAACGGACATATTACCTTGCTCCAAGGTAATAAACTCGACCTCTTTCTTCTCTTTCATCCCAATTGGGAAGTATTTCTTGTTGAAGACGTCTAGGAACTCTCCCCAAGTCTAGTATTGACCCTGTTGGGCCAACTCCCGGGCCCTAAGTACGGACTTCCACCAATGATCGGCCTCACCTTCAAGCATGAAGGCGGCCCAAGTAACCCTTTCAGCCTCAGTAGGCGCCAACACCGAAAATATCTTTTCCAATTACCGAATCCATCCCTTGGCCACAAGTGGATCAATGCTTCCACAAAATGTTGGGGGCCTCATTCTCCGAAAAGCTTCTATTCCGGCTTGTGCTCGATTAGGAAGAGCCGGTATAAGTGCGGCATTAGGCGGAGTAGACGGTTGCCTCGCCGCTAGCATAGCCAAAGTCTCGGCTATCGAAGCAAAGGCTTGGGCAAAGTCGGGTTGATCATCACCTGATGGAGCATCACTTCCATTGCTACTGGTGTTGTATCCGCGACCACGGGTATTGCGTCTCATGATTTCTCGTGAGAACGACAATACAACATGAGTCTAACTTGGATACGCATTTAGTAACAATTTCACAATTCATTCAAAGCATATTTACTAAGCACAAAATAATGCACACATGGTATACAACACAATACTATAACATACAATTCGTGTTCCTAGCGTAGGACTCTAAGTTTGGTTGAAGTTCAACCAGTTTTGACCAAGACTAACTTGTTAGTCTATACTTGGAATACAACTCCTTCACAACACCAATGCCTTGTTCAATTTTGGTATTGAGTACTAAGTGGCCCTAGGGACTCTAATGCCTAGAGCTCTGATACCACTTCTGTCGCGCCCCAAAATACCCCCTAGGAGTTAAGGGATACTTTAGGTGTGACTATACATACCTGCCAAACCATCCTGCAATAAACAAGGCTAACATGATGTAATGACAATGATAATCAGAGCGCGGAAGCTATAACATGTGTGCGGAAGTGTGAACTAACTTTTTCTTTTCTTCTATAACTTCAAAACAGTATTCCAAGTTACTATATACAAAACATAGTCAGAGTAAAGGTGGACATGCCCACCTATCAAAATACAAAAAAGGAACTCTCTCACACTCTCCTATCAACAGTAGCCGAGGTATGGCCACACGTCTAAATCCCTATCTTCCTGAGACTGCAGCGGGATAGGTGGCTCCCTCTCCTCTACGTACTCTTCCTCGACCCAAAGCTCAGGGTCAAGGACATCAACGGAACCTACGAACATAAAAGTAGGACTGAGCATGGAATACTCAACGAGTACAAGCTACTAGCTATCCATAGCAATAACGAAAGCATAACAACAGTGAATATAATATGAAATATCAATTAAAGCAATACTAGCAGCATAAGATAAATAGCATTGAACATGAAGCAACATCAATATCTTGCCATGCTTGCATGAATGCGAAAACCCGGTTCAAGCATTGAACATGAAGCAACATATACTTATTTTCTTGTTTAATTTATCATGCACAAATACTCTTGGAAAACCCGGTTCAAGCATGCATGCGTGCTTGTGTGTTTGTCAATAGTGGCAATCATGATGAGATATATGGCATGAAGGATAATGCATCGTAATTCAATTCATAGTATAGGCATGTGAGAATTTGGGAAATCTACATGGCATTTGGTCAATTCATCATTTATAATAACACTCGTATAAGGCCTAGTTCCATTTTCTTCATTTAATTCATTCACTCCTACTTTAGGCATTTTGTCAAACACATAACATGCAACATTTCCTTAGTAGTTCATCTTACTCTTTTTTTAGTGCTTATTTTCCATCAAGTCATCAAGGTAAGTTCGTTATTTGTAGAGTGCTCTTCCACCATTTTCCATTTCATACATCAC
Source organism: Tetracentron sinense (assembly GCA_015143295.1). Classification (NCBI taxonomy): domain Eukaryota; kingdom Viridiplantae; phylum Streptophyta; class Magnoliopsida; order Trochodendrales; family Trochodendraceae; genus Tetracentron; species Tetracentron sinense. The sequence continues at coordinate 3,719,047 of CM026553.1, read as the reverse complement.
ACAATATCCCTACGGCATCCGATCGCCTCAGCCCCTCATCCATCCATACATCACAACATTCCTTATTATCTTGTTTACATTTGATAGAAATAGCAAATTTAAAGAGAAGGGAAAATATGGGATCAAGAATTATCTGTAAAAATGGAAAACCTAGGTTATTACTAATGGAAGTTAGTAGGGTGTACTAACCTTGAATCAAGGCTTGATCTTGGGTGGAAACCCTTGATTGAAGCTCTAACTTGGAAGAAGGAGGACCCTTGCTTGAAGAAGGCTTGAGTGGGGAAGAAACCCCTTGAGGAATGCCTTGAAGAATGCTGCCCTAGCTTGAGAAAGACTCCCGCACGAGCTTGAGGCTTGGCTTGGAGAAATCCAAGCAAAGGGATGATTGTGGATCTTGAAACCCTTGATTTCTTCTCTCACAATGATGCCCTAGGAAAACCCTCTTTGCCTCTCTTCTTTTCTCTTCTAAATTCCTCTAAGGATGGTGTGTGGGGACCAAATGCTCGAGCAAGCCTTATAGAGCCAAGGGTTTAACGCCCAAAAGACCAAAAAGCCCTTAATGAAATTTCTGCAAAACGCGATAGGCCGATCGATCGGTGGTTAATACCAAGCGATCGGTCACCTACCGAGCGACCGGTGTTCTTAGCCAAGCGATCGGTCAAAAACACCCTCTCTGGAAAAATTTCCCATACAAAAAAGTTAACCAATCGATAGCTATCGTTCGATCGCTAAAAATGACCAAGCAATCGGTGCTCTGCAGGTTCCACTGTTTTGGCCATATCTTTCGACTCGTTCGTCGGATTTTGAAAATTCAACTTGCGTTGGATTCGTCTTTTGAAAAGGAACATTTTTGGTATTTTAGAATTTCTAATTTCTCCCTTATTTATTAATTAGACTATGTGAAAGTTCAATTGACTACGAAAGTGCTATTCATTAATGATGGAAAAGAGCAGTGAAGGTTCTGCGTCTTCTACGTTTGTGAGAAGAGCAGTGAAGGATCGAGTCATGGGTCAGCTCATGCAACTGAAAAGAATGCGACGACTAATCATGATTATACATGAGGTACAAGACAGAAAATGCATGAAAGATTTTCATTGATAGCAGTGACTGAGTGATTGTGTTACAGGACTAACTCAATAAAAGAAAAAAGACTCAACCCTAGGCAAGCCCGTCGGGGGTAGCAAAGTCAAGCGGCCGGGGCACGCCGTCACAGTCCATGACTTGTTGCTGGAGGGATATGATTTCGACCTCCATGTGCTCGATTGTCTCCAAGGCATTATACATATGGGACCCGTACTGATGGATCCGACTGGTTATCTCCTCCGTTGCACTGTCAAGCTGCTCTTGATGGAAGTGCAATTGGGCCCAGAGGATGGAGTTCTCTCTGATATCACCCCTGTGTCTCTTCTATAAGGATCAGACTATATGCTCGAGCCGCTCAACCTGTTCCTGCATGGCTATGAGTTCGCGGTTCTGCTCCGCCTCCTGCTGCCTGAATGAACGTTGGGCTCATCGGAGCTGCTTTTCTCTCTCTTGAATCTGTAGCTGCCTTTCCATGAAGAAGTCTATCCAAGGAACCGCCATGTCAGCTATGGGTATGGTTCCTCGAGATGGGGCTGTAACTGGCGTTGGCAGCTCCCTGGGTGCTGGCATACTGGGTAGAAGGTCAAAGTCTTCTACCCATTATCGGTATGCAGAATCGGTTGACGGTCCTATTGTGACCACAAAGTCTGATCACTGGTCTCTCCGTGAGCTTTGCCAATCTGCTTGGAATCGGCGGGTGAGGCATTCAGACTACTCTGAGAAGTTGATGAAGTCCTTCAGGTTGTCAATAACTGGGATGCGCTGAGGAAGTCCAAACTGTCTAAGGACTCGGAGTGGTATGTAGGCGACTGAGCTGGTGACGCCGGCTAGGACCATACATCGTCTTCCTGCTATGACAACAAGTGGTAGCTGTCTGCGAACCACCACACGCATTCCCATGTGATCTGTTCCTCTGTTAGGTCTTGAAGAAGCTGGTAGGGAACTTTGATGTTTGTAGTCACGATCTGGCCCTGATTCTGTGCAATCTTCTTGGGCAGGCTGTATGCATCATAGGATTCATCGGGTACCGGAATAATGGTAGGCAGGTGTGAGACCAACTACAGATGCAAGAGTGGTGCACTGGTATGGAAGATGCCATTTCTTTGCATTGTTGGAAGGTTGAGAGCCCTGAGAAGCTCCGCAAGGATGACTAAGACTACCATCTTTGATTCCCTCAAGTCATTGATGATCCCGGTCAGAACTGAGTCGGCGTAAGCGCTGCTTTTTGGGAACACCAGTTGCGATATGATGATTAGTGTAAAGGTATTGAGATCAGGGAGCTCAGTTGTTAGGGAATCATGGTCCCACCTGGGCCGGTACAGTTTTTCAAGGAATTGTATAGACACCCTATCAAAAATGCCCTATATGTCATACTCCAATGAGGCAAGCTTGATTCGTAAGAACCGTGAGAGGTCTGCCTGAAATTTTACCTTGTAGCGTGGCACAATGGCATCGCCCTCCATGTTTAGCCCGAGGATGCGTTGTATTTCCTCCAGTGTTGGACACATCTCGTTCTTACCAAAACGGAATACCATGTAGGTAGGATTCCAACACTAGATGACTGCATTAATGAGGCATCAATCCGGATTAACCATGGACAGGTCAAGGGTGTTACCCAGTTTGTAGTATTAGGCCCAGGGAAAATGTTGACCCTGAGACAGGGCATCAATCATGGCATAGAGGTTTTGGTCACATGCCCTCTGGGAGATCAGGTGCACAGGCCGTGAAGGCTGGCTGTTTGACAGAACAAATCCCTGACAGACCTGCCATCTATATGGACAAATATACAGACTCTGTGTAAGCGTACTGTGTATGCAGGTGAAAGATGCAATTCAAATGATGCAATATTTTTTGATTTTTTGTTAGGGTGTTACATGGCAAATGTGCCTCGATAGGGCAGTCGGACAGAGGTCCGGTATGCTTTACCCAGGTTGTTGGGAACCGATGGCTTATCAGGACAAGGCAAGGGATAGGTCTAAGTGAAGACCTATAAGCCGGGGATTTGGACCCCATGTACTATGTCAGGATGTGGGGGTAGGATGTGTTTTATTATAAGTAAAAGTTTGGCTCATCACATGCCCCTGAGTGGGTGTTTATCCAAGTAGGATGTACTTGGGTAGTTAACCCTAATTGGGGACAGATATAGGGTGCAAGCAAATTAGGGTTTATAATAGCCCTCCGGATTAGCTGCTTGCAGGTTATACCCTGACACTACAAAAATATAAGTTTTTTGCGGCAATTTTTTAACGGCGTTTAATAATAAACGCCTGTAAAGGCATTAAAAAACGGCGTTTCCTCAAAAACGCCACCAAAGAGGTGGCGGAGAACTCTATCACGGCGTTTTATAAAAAAATGACGTAGTTGATAGACTCTATTACGGCGTTTTTTTAAAAAGATGCCGCCGAAGACATGGCGGGAAATCGAGCATTTTACGGCACTTTTTAGAAAACGCCGTCAAAGGCCCAGTATTTGACATTTTAAGGCCCGACCCTTTCCCTCTTCTGTTTCCCTCCTCATTTTCGCTCCCTTTCCCCCTTTCCCTCTTCGCTTTAAGGCTCCTAACTCCGGCCACCTTCTCCGGCTCCCTTGCTCCGCCTCTGGCTCCTCTGCTCCCATCTCCGGCTCCCCTGCTCCGCCGCCGGGAATGATAGCTCCTGTTGTAGCCAGTACGCCTCTACTGCCATTTCTACAACAATCGAATTGCCAAAGAGAAGCAGATAGCTGCTCTGAGTATAAAAAAAATTGCTTGTTCATTTTATAATAAACAACTACCATGAAGCAGAGGATTCATGGTGGGTTGTGGATGAAAGAAATTGAGAAGCAGGAGGAGGCCTTCAAATGCTGGAGATGATATCGAGAGATTGCTTGATAGCTGCTCTGAGTATGTTCTCTTCCTTTCTATTTTTCCTTAATTTCTGTTGGATTATCTTTTGATTTCAGATTTTTTAGGGTTTTACTACTCTGATTTAGGGTTTGGGTGCTTCTATTTTGTTTCACTTTTTGGTTTTTCATTATGTTGGGGTTTGGAAATTATGACTGAATCAATACAATACCTAGACTGCCAATGCTGAACAAGAAAAGAAATAGAAAATACATACAAATTCGTGAGCCTATAATGAAATTGGATTGAGAAGGTTTTAATTAAGGAAAAATTCACCAATTAAGTACCTGATTCCATGACTGGGACCACATGTTATGTTTCTTATATCCACATCATAACAGCCAGATCCGATTGATACACAATCATCCCCTATAGGACAGACAGATCAATTGCCAAAGAGAATAATGAGCTTTTGAGAATATTAAATGGAGAAAAGAAGAATTTTGTGAGTTTGTGGACTTACCATTGGAGATGACTGAATTATATATTCCAACAGAATTTGTGTTCTCTATGTGAATACCATAGAGACATCTGTTGTTTTCTCAACCACAAGTCTCACTGATCGGAGATCAACCGTATTTCTGGAAAAACTGTAAGTGAATTCTCTAAGGATATAAAGGCTATCCTGGACGAAAAAGTAGCACTATTGCAGGTTTCCTGGGGTGAATTCTCTAAGGATCTTGTAATAGAAGCACATCGTGCTGGGGTTAAGGTTGTTCCACAAGTGAGTGAGTAATGTTTTACTAATTTCTACTGGTTAATTTCACAGTCAATGGTATTCCCGTCGACTTTACTTGAAGTTGGAGATTGAAATCAAGCTCCAATCTCTAGTTAGAAGGATTGGGTAATTTCCAATTATTAGCCATGTGAGTTTCTCCTTATCTCATTAGTTTACTTGTATTACCATGAGAGATTGGGAGTCTTGAAGAAGCCGAGAAAGCTATTAATGCTGGTGTAGATGCAATTATTGTCCAAGGACTCGAAGCAGGGGGGCATGTCATTGGTCAGGTATGAGCATGTGATTTACATTAGTGTTTATTAGCAAATATAGAATACCTTGGTTGGTTGATTAACATACCCTGAGTTGTGATAGCTAAATTGTAATTAACTATCCTCAAATTTTCTTAACTGAATCTACACCGAGGATCTGGACTTTCTTCAATTTGGTCTGTATCAATAGTTCAATATTTCCCCGGGCAGGGGAGAACTTTGGCATTTGAGCTATCTACCAGGTTTCATGATAGTTCATGGTGCTTAATTTGTATGTGACAAAATGATATAATTGATAAATTGAATTTGTATGAAGATTTCAGAGCATGCAATGCAGAATTAGTTTACTTCTAGATTAGTGAAAGCAGTGACAGTCATATGCGAAATGAAGTATTTCTTTTTTTCTTTCATGCCTCTTCCATAAGCTCTTGACTCCGGGGTCCGTGAATGCATTGTAGTATCTAAAATACCACAATAAGTATGATTATTATTGTAGCCTAATGATAACTGTTGGTAATGTTGACAATGCTAAGGTCCATTTTTATCCTATGTATTCCTTTTTCCAAATGACTGGTCTTTAGTAACATCTTTTATCAATTAATGTAGTGATATTCACATGCGGTTATTTATCCTATTATGTGTGATGTGCATGTATGTTTCCGAAACATGTTTTAGAATTGAATTCCGGCGAAGTTTTATCTTCCTTGCTCTTGACTTGTTCAGGATGGGTTGGTGACATTGGTGCCAAGGGTAGTTGACCTTGTTGCAGATCGAGATATACCTGTCATTGCTTCTGGGGGCATTGTTGATGGACGTGGTTATGTTGCTGCTTTGGCCCTTGGTGCTCAGGGCATCTGCCTAGGCACTAGGTTAGCAACATGCTATTTCATTTGGAGTAAATGTATGGAACTTGTCAGTGAGAATGTCAGGACAGCATGGCAATGGCATGCGAGAAATGATTCCTCCTTGGGGATATCCTGCACCTGAAATTGACCTCATCAGCTCATCCAATCTGCTACATTCTTTTGGATAGATAGTCAGAAATACACGGTGAATGCTCCTGGAAAAGAGTTTCAAGAAATGATGGTTATGATCACCATCTGGTCAATTTTCAGTGTAGGATATGTTCATGGTGGGACCCAATGAGTGGTGGATCCCAACTCATTACACATGCACCACAGAACCTTGTATCCCATTTGAGCTGTTCTGATGGTTATGCTCCATGTAATCAATACCTCGGTCTAATCTCCAAACTTTGAAGTCATATGGTCATTATTAAAATAAATGTTAAACTTAGGTGCATATGTTTCAATACAGGTTTCTTGCAACAAAGGAAAGCTTTGCTCACCCTACATACAAAAGGAAACTGGTTGAACTCGATAAAACAGAGTATACAAATATATTTGGTCGTGCAAGGTGGCCTGGTGCACCACAACGCGTCCTTCGAACACCTTTCTTTATAGATTGTAGGCTTCTTCCAGATCATGAGAATGAGGCCAACCAGCCAGTGATTGGCCATTCAACAATACATGGCATGGTAAGCATTTCTTCCTCGATCTAAATTTTCTAATAAAAGATTATTTACTTGAAACAGTTTGGTTCCACAATTTATCTTTTTTTTTTCTTCTTTTGTATATATGTAAGGAACCACATTTTTATTGGGAATAGATGCATGATCATAAGGGTTGCAAACTAAAGAAATTAATATTCATGTTTTTACTCCAGATCATTTTCACCAAAAGAGTTTAAAGGCGACAAACTCCTTGCTTTGTCATGCAGTAAATATAAGTGTTTTTTTTAATGATTACAATACAGATCTGGATTCATTAAAAGTTAGTAGAAGGTCCCTCCGAAATTTGACGTGGGAGTTAATGGATTTAGTATCTTCCTGGCCACTAGACCATGATAAGAATAAACATGAGAAGATAATGAATCTGACTTGTTTTTATTGGATATACCTACATTAATTTATCAGGTAAGGAAGATTCAGAGAAGTCATTTGTTTTTATAGGATGAGGAATGATGGCTCTGTTCACATGGTATATCCATCCCTGCCAACTGAAGGCACCTGATTAATTGGTCTATAGTCGTAAAAACAAATGGTATGACTATGAAGAGTTTTGTTTGGATTGTGCATATCCTAGCCAGTAGTTATGACATTTTAACTCAGTCTTGGATCAGAAAAGAGAGTGTTGATTGATGAGATAGTTAAACTCGCTGCTTCAATTTCAATACAGCTCAAGACTCAGCATAGTACATGCTGCCAACCAACTCATCAGTCTAGATCATTTAATTTGGGACCACCTTTTTTAATGTTGAGCAAGATGTATCATAGAATTGTATTTTCAAGACTCTGTGCTATCATTGTCACATTTGATTTCAAAAGTTAGTGAGTTTGATGCAGTCCTTGAGAAAATAAAATTCATATGCAAGGGCTGTTTGGTATTTTAGTCTTTCTGATTATTAATCTTAGAGAAATGCTTGCCCCAGTCTCTCTGACTTCCAAAGTCTCACGGTGGTAGCGACAAGTGTTGCTACACCTCCCTATTACCTTGAAAACAGTTGCAAACCATAACTTCCTTTTTTTTTAAACCTATTGAAGGAGTAGCAATGCCATGTGTTGCTACCACCATGACACTTTGAAAAAAAAATTTGAATTGTGAGACTGGGGCTAGCACTTCTCTTAATCTTATGTTTTGGGAACTTAGTAATTAGTTATTTCAGTCTTCAAGTCACACTTGACTTTTGACTGCGTGTCATTGGAAAATGCATAGCATTTAAGTAGGTTGTTGGAAGTAAATGCAAAATGCATGGAAAGGAATCTTATGCTGTAACTTTTATCTGTTTTGAATGAGAATATCTGGAGTGCAAACTGTGTTGATGACTTTTTAGAAGAAGAGATTAACTATGAGCAGGAGCTCCGGTTGAAGAGATAACCAAAGCAACCTAAAATATGCCTTATTGGCAGAGGTAAGTTGGAAATTACAAATAGAAAAGAAGGGTATTTCTGTCAACTAAAGTCTGTAGTTCCCAAATACCCCTGTCAAGGCATATTTTTGGTTGCTCCGGTTGCCTCTTCAACTAGAGCTCCTGTTCATAGTATATCTCTTAGAAGAAAACTAGATTTTGCTGTAATCTTTTAGCTTTCTGTCATACTTTATCTTCTAGTCACGGATACTTTTCGTCAGAGTTCAATTGATAGTTTCCAAATGTTCCTAGTTGAAAATGTTATTTCATTACCAGTTGTAGTATCCTTTAAAACTTAAAAGCAATCACCTCTCTTTATATTCACTTGAATCCATCTCTATCTACTAAAAAACCACTGTCTACTCCTGTTCTATCAAACTTGTCGTTTCAATTAGAAACTTGGATCCATTTCTATCTACTAAAATACCATTGTATACTCCTGTTCTATCAAACTTCTTGTTTCAATTATGAAACGTAGCAACATTGTTGATGATAGGATACCTCCCATGCTCTCTTGAAGATTCTCTTGCTGCATTTCTATTAATTCCAAAATAGAGGTCGACCTTAACCTATAATTCAATCATCTGCTTTCATTTTCTATATTAAAACGTTCAGCTAGGAACATTTTATGTATTGACTTGAATGATTTAATATACCTGTTGAACAAGAAAGTTGACACTAGATGAATCATTGCCATGATATCCAAAAAAAAAGCAAAACTGTGATGCTGTTTTTATTGTAGAATTGGTATCAGAGTAACTTAATTCTGTAACATAGGACAGATATCAAGCTTTTATAAATATGACTTCATCCTGATCCAACTGAGTTGACCTTGGAATTTCTCAAGCACCCTGTCAAGTTTTTAAACTTCTTTCTCAGGTTTGCTTTCTCTGTGGTGTAATGCTTGTGCTTTTGGATTTGTCGGTTGATATCCCTTGCAACCTTTTTGTGAACTGTGAACAACTTTTTTGTTTGTGTAATTATCTTTTTTATTTGATTTTTTTAGGAGAAATGAGCTTTATATTAAGCGGTGTATTAAGGTAATTTACTGGATTGTATAAGCTTCGTCTCGAATTAAGGTAGAAAGTGGAGTAATGTTGCCCAAATAAGAAAGAATTGTGCAAAACTGCAAATGATTGTTAAATTATTTGTGACTATGCTTCTTTCTTATTTGCTTTTGTTCTTTTTTCTTTACTGGTACTTGGTTGAATTGTTCTTACCTTCTATTTACATGATTGCAATCCTCTATCATATAACACTTTATTTGCTGACCTTAGGAGATACCAAATTCCATTTGTTAAATAATTCAAGCTTATTGAAGTCTTTGGACATTTGGTTTTGTTCTTTTTTCTTTTTTTAAAAGTCAATTCATAGCAAAAATTCTTGATGAGCTTGACAGATGTCATTATTGTGCATTTTAATTATAGTTCTATTTACATGTTGAAAACTAACATAACTAGAGACTCAACCCGATTGATAATATCTATAATAGCTGCATCAACAACACTTAGGTTGTGTTAAAATACACGCGTTAGAAGAAACGACATCGAAAACCAAGGCCCGGTTATGATTTGGTGTGGTGTGCGATTAGTGATAAGTTTGCATGCATGTTATTGATTGAACATTATTCGTTTTTTTTCTTCTTTGCATATTAATTATGAAATCTGTAAATTTTATTATTTCAATATTCTACTAAATAATTTTATTTAATTGTCTTTGTAGGAGGGAACAGGCAACACACATCTGTCGAGTTTTAGGGGTGCAGGAAGGAACTAGCGAGATGAAGATAGTTAAATTTACGATTTATTGACACTTTTTATGGACATGTGTATTGTATTATTACATTATGATGAACACGTGTGATTTGATGTATTTATTTTATATTGATTATAGATTTTCATGTAGAAAATTTCTTTTTATATATAATGTCATTATGGGTACAGTTTTGTTTGTTTTATATTGTTGAAGTACAGAACAGGGAAACAAATATTTATATTGTTGACAGGTACAGGTACAAAACAGGGGAAAAAATTTGTGAAAACATAAATTTTATTTTTTTTAATTCATGACTATTCGCGGCGTTTGGTCAACGCTGTCATTGGTACTCGTCTTAATCACGGCGTTTTAAAAATGCCGCCATAGACCACCTTTGAAGGCGTTTCAAAAATGCTGTAATAGGCTAAAGTTTTTTACGGCATTTCTAAAAATGCTGTTAAAGGTAGGCCTATAGCGGCATTTCTAAAAACGCCGTCAAAAGCTAGTTTATAACGGCATTTTGAAAAACGCCGTAAGAAGTTAGTCTATGACGGCATTTTTAAAAACGCCGTAAAAGGTTAGTCTATGACGGCGTTCCTAGAACGCCGCCAAGATAAATGCCGTCTTTACCTTTCCCGACATAAGCAATAACGGCGTTTTCTTTGAAACGCCGTGATTTCCTATAACGGCGTTTTTTGGATTTTTGACGGCGATTTAAAAACGCCGTAAAAGGTCTTAAATTTTGTAGTGTGACCTAGGCTACATGTATGCATGCTGGGGTATGCAGTATTGTGTTCCTAAGGTTGGGGGGATCACTTACACCGTATATACTACTCCCTGAAAAAGGTCGATTGGTGTAAACGGGAGCGTTTAAAATCCTTTCCTGAGAGTAGTCACCCAACAGGAGTAATTCCACAGACCTCTAAGATTGTTAAGCCTCTGTTACTAAGGATAGTCATCCAACAACCGTGAGCGTAATAAGCCTGTCTAATAGGTTTTGGGTTGTTACACTAGTATGACATATATGTTATGCACAGTACAAAATACAACCAAAAGATGTAAAAGAATTAGTATTAGACTAAATCTTAGGACATTTAATTAAATTTGAGGTTTAATTGGCTTAAACCCAGGTTCCGGATTGAACCTTATGACTTCCCTCACTCTCCCCAGTAGAGTCGCCAGAGCTGTGAATAAGGATTTTGGTCCCCACCTATAGGGATGGGTATATGCCTTGGCGATGGTCAGTTGATTTTAAGTTTAGAGTCGCCACCTATTTATTCAGTGGGGATAGGACCCAGTCAATGGATAAGGTCTTGGTCTGGTCAGAGTTCTAGGTAAGAGGTTCGGTTAAGCCCGGGAAAGGTGTTAAGCACTCCGGCACTTCCGTCATATGACGGTTCCCTACTTACTAGGTTTAAGCCAATTAGATGTCAAATTTTGATCAAATGCCGTTGATTTAGTTTATGCTAACCCAGGAAAGGAAAAGCTATACTAGGGTTGGGCCCGAGTTGGGCTGTCTACGTACTCACATTGGATTGAGATCAGACCGAGCGTAGTTCTGGCACATGAGCCCGTGCTGAGGCTAAGGGGTGTGTTGTGTGTGCACCGAGGGTGGCTTAGGGTCTAGTCCGGTAGACTAGGGGTGATTGACCGGGTTGGTCAAGTGCTTGGTTTAGTTGATTGGGCCCGGTAGGCCGAGGTTTAAGCCCGATAGGCTTAAGCTAGGTAGGCCGAGGGAAAGTCCGGTAGACTAGGGATCGGCCCGGTAGGCCAAAGGTTAAGCCCGGTAGGCTTGGGTCGGCCCGGTAGGCCTAGGGTTAAGCCCGGTAGGCTTGGATCGGCCCGGTAGGCCTAAGAGTTAAGGCCCAAACTTGTTTTAAGGTCCTTCAAGGTAATTGAGGAATTTTAGGGAGATTTCCAAACTTTCCCAAATTTTCCCAAGTTAATGGGACTAACCATGGTTTAGACATGGGTTTAACCATGGTTAGTCACATTAACCATGGTGAGGCACTCTACAAGTTCAAATTTAGTGTTAAAATGCCATTTGAGATTTTGATGGATTTTTCCATAATTTTCTGAGTCGATTTAGTGAGTTAACCGTCGTTAACTCTCGATCATAGTTGAGTTAACCAGGCAAGTCTAGTCAGGGTCGGCTTAGATCCCAGGGGTCAAGGTAAGTCCCAAGGAGGGCCCCTATTGGTTGTGGGCCCACTGTATGGGCCCAAAACGTCCAAAATACATACTGTTGGTAGTTCGATTACCGACAGTCCGAGTGATTTTTTTTCATTTTTTAGAGTCTGTAACTTTTGTTAGGCAGGGAGTTGTGGGGCCCACAATATATGGGTTTGAAGAGGACTGTGAGAGGAGCAGTTTGAGCCTGGTTTAGGCCTCAGGGGTTGCTTGGTGTGGGTCCTACGGCCTGGTGAAGTGGCCTGTTTGCAACATCACATAAAATATTGAATGTCGGCAGTTTGATTGCCGACATTAAGCACAGCTGGTGATTTTCGTCATTTTAACCCTAGTTAGGCTTAACTAGGGGTCCTAGGGTCTTCATGAAAGTTGTAGAGGAGGTCAAGGGAGACAAAACCCTACCCTTGGTTTGGCCTAAAAGTGCTTCAAGTGGGCCCCACAGGCTTCGAAACAGCCCGGTTTCAGGGTGTCAGCACAGAGATTACCGACACCCCTGATTCTTCTTTTTCTTTTTGAAAATTCCCTCACGGGGTGGTTATGGGGCTGGCACCAGGAGTGCTTTTATGATGAAGGGAACTCCCAAAACCACTGAGGTCTCCTAGAACGTAGCTATACCCCTAGGGGTTCTTCCACACCATGAAAGAGGTGGGAAGGACCCCCCTTAGTGGGTTTTTCCTGTAAAAACTTGCAAGATAGTCCCCTGGAATGGACCAGGGGCTCACATAGAATGTTAAAGTAGATAAAAGAGGGGTAGGGGGAAGCCCCACCCTGTTGGATCCTCAGTTGCAGGTGGTGGTGCCTGTGGTGACTAGTGGTGGCTGTAAACGGTGGCAGAGCCTGGTGGCATTGCTGCAGGCGGTGGGAGGCTGTTAGGGAGCAGCTACTGGCTCTGGGGCGAGGCTGAGGGGCTTGAGGAGGGTTCGAATTTGAACGGGGCTTCGGATATAGAGTTGGGGATTTTTTTTCAGGCTTTGGGGGAGGCTACTCTTTATAGGGGAGGTCCAAGGGACTCCCAAGGGATTTGTATAGGGTAGGGTGGAGCTACAATAGTCGGAGAGGGGTCTGTAGGTCGGTAAGGGGGTTCATAGGGCGTGTCTGAGCAGCAGGAAGAGTGGTTTCCTGCAGAAACGAAGAACCAGGTGTGTCAGCAATGGGATTCCCGACACCCCCTATGCTTTGCAAATTCAAGGTGTCGGTAATCCCATTACCGACACCCAAAGGCTTGGGATTACCGACACCCAAAGGCTTTTGCCCTTAGGACCTTGCCCAGGTCTGCATGCATTCGAGTGAGTTTTGATTTTGGGATTCATGGGCCCGGGCTTGGGCCCAGGTCGAGGCTTGATGTCCTAAGGGGTCAAGGGCTTGAGCCCTAGGGACCTAGGGCTTGGCTAGGGCTAGGTTAGGGCTAGGCTTAACTAGGGTTAGGTTAGGGTTAGGCTTAACTAGGGTTAAGACCTAGGGTTAGGCTATGGTTACACCTAGGGCTTGTCTAAGTCTACTGGGGTTTGCTCTAGGGTTCGAGACCTAGGGTTAATGGTCTAGGCTGGGGATTAACTGTGGTTAAAGGGCTCAACCAAGATCAGTCAGGGGTGTAAAAATTGGGTGCTTACATCATTCTTTTTCCTTCTTCACCTATTGTAATCCATAACGAAACCCTTCTTTTCAAAACTATCTGTATGTGTGGTTTTCTTAGACAAAGAAAGTGGTGAATCATCTTTCAAAGGTTTTGTTGCCGTTGGACTCCATTATGGGGTCGTGAATGTAATTCATGGTCATCAAAGGTGGCGGATACATTTTCAAACTTCTCAATCATTTTTGCAGCATCTCTGATATTCGTGAAAATTTTAAACCATTGATCTTTGATGATAAATTGGGTCCTCCTTAACCTCAAATTTTAAGTTCCTTTTTTTTTGTATTCACGGACTGCAATTGGTTAGGCTCTTATGCTTCTGCAACTTGATAAAATTATGAAGAAACTGGTAGGAGTATTGCCTAACCCCTCCTTCTAGAGCTTTTAAAAAACACCAGCAATTCTATGTGTGGGAAAATGTAATGCTATTTATTTGGTGATGGATGTGTTTTTTTATTATCACCCCTTCAATAGTTAGCATGCAATTATGTAATATTTTTTTTCATATCTGCTTTAGGGGTATGGCTCTTAACAGAACATGATTCATGAGATATGCACTGTAAAATAACAGGGAAGATGGATTTGCGCATGTATAGAGACTTTAGGATGACCTGAATGTCAGCCTCATTTTCTCTTTCTCTTTCTCTTTTCTCTGCTTTTTTCTCTATCTCATTTCACATGGGTTTTGATTTGCATTTTTGAGATATAACTTGATGCATGTTGTTATGAGTAATTAGACTCTACTAATTTTCATTTCAAAATTCACGACTGTTTATTGTGTTTCTTAATGAGCTATTTGATTCATATATTAGCAATAAGATTGGAATTATTGTTTCATTGTAATAATCTTTTTTTTTTTTTTGTTTAACTTTTTCCCTAGTAAAAATCTTATGAATGCTCCCTAAATTGTCTTACCAGTGCTTTGGGAGGACTTGCTTTGAAAATCACGAGACTGAATGCGAGGTTGGTTTTTTTTCCTCATTTCTTCTTTCATTTATTTCTTGAAAATCTTATATTAGAAGTCAGTGACACCTACAGAATTGTGCAATGTTAGCATCACTTGCATTTTTTTTCCTGGAGTATTTTTCCCTAGATTTTTTTTTTATTAATGTATAATGTGTCCGAATTGGCAAAGGTTATATGTATTTTTTTTTTTCTCTTGATAGTATATAGTATACCTTACAATTAATTTTATCTTCCAATTGTTAGAACCCGGTTGTAGCTTGGATGTTATCTTTCTGTTTGTTATGCCTTTCCTATGATTACTATAGGCGATGAGAAGCCCTCATGATTTGATTTCCAAAATTGAGCGTGCATGTTTTCCCATTTCAGCATTTCCCTATATCATTTTGGTGGTAGCACCCATGAAATCCCATTTCCCCATCATTTTCTCCATCCTTTTCTTTTGAGTTTGTCTAATAGATTAAAAAAAATTGATACTATTTTCATCTCTTCTTTTGGGTTTGTTTACTAGATAAAAAAAGGATGACAAATTTTAGACTAAATCTCTTTACTAAAAAAATAATACCATTATCTTGTCTATTCGATGGAATGTAAGCATACACATATTGTAACGCCCCAAAATACCCCCTAGGAGTTTAGGGATATTTTAGGTGTCACACTGCGAACCTATCAAACCA